>WNGS01165751.1:2340510-2350616 GCA_020271785.1 Procambarus virginalis
ATAAAGTTAGTGAAGTAAATGCTTATTGAAAATTATGCACTCATTCCATTCAACATCAACTAATAATTTTGTTTGTATATTCATCGGAGTTGTATATGTTTCTTGCCATATTTCAAAGCAAGATGGTCTAAGCACTATCTTCCCTGGACACTGTGCCAAATGTCAACATGTGAGACTTCAAATCTAACAGCGGAGTGCTTAAAACTTGTTGGGCAGGAAAAGCTAGGGAAGGCATTGCTATTTAATGGGACAAAAACAAACATAAATATAAAATGAGGGTAAGAAATCCACAATGAAAAGAGTGAGGAAGAGAAAACCAAGAAGGAATAGCAATGTCTAAGATTGTGTAGTTTGAGACTGTGATATACCACTGCATGGGGCTGCTGTGTGAATGTGGGAGAATGGAGGTCATCAGGACAAAAGTTCCTTTTGGCAAATTAAAAAGTTTTCCTGGGATTGGCTTCTCTGGAAGACTGCATGCTTATTCCACATGTTTGGTCAATATTCATTTCTTATACTGAATTATATAATTATTTCTTGCACTAAATACTATTCTGTTGATGCAAATAAACTTCACATTCATCTCATCATGTGAACATTGCATGTTTCATGTGACAATATCCAGTACTGTACTCTTTGTTACCATAGGCAGTCCCTTCATTTCATATAGAATAAATCATTCCATATTCTTATTACTGTAATAATTAAATACATCAAACAAAAAAACTTTCTTTATATAGCTACTTCTTCACTCTGTTCAATGGTGCTTTTATACCCTACAGCAAGCAGTTAATTCACTCTATATGATAAATTAACACATTCCATATACTAATGCATCACTCATGAAAATTAATTCATAACATGCAAGAAATTAAATTCCTTCTCTTAAAATGTGTAAATCCCTGAAATAGCTGAAATAAAATTATTTGTAATTGCCAATATTTAGCTCTCATATACACATTTCATTTGTGATATCATTGTACAGCATTCTCATTCAAACTATTTTGATGAAAAAGGTTAAGTAAAACTAAAAGTAATTCAAATGCTGGTAAAGTATGTGATTACAAAAACATTTTAAATTTGTTACAATATTTGTCGCTTTGTCGGGCTGTCATATTTATTTCATCTGCTCAAAGAAGTGTCAAGATACCTGTAATATGGACTTGTGTCATGCATAATGTTTTACTATTGATATGAATTTGTACATCTCTTCTGTGAAATGCATTTTGGTCTTTAAAAGTTGTGAAAATNAAAACATCCCCACATTAAACGAAAAGTTCCAAAGTGTGTTTGTACAAAATGAAATCTTCAGGGAACCAGATACAATAAGAATTCCAGAGAACAACATAGAGCACATAGAGGTGTCTAGAGATGAAGTGGAAAAAATGCTCAAGGAGCTAAATAAGAACAAAGCAGTTGGTCCAGATGGAGTTTCGCCATGGGTTCTGAGAGAATGTGCACCTGAGCTCAGCATTCCTCTTCAACTGATTTTTCAGGCATCCCTGTTTACAGGAGTTGTAGCTGATGTGTGGAAAAAGGCTAACATAGTTCCAATCTACAAAAGTGGAAGCAGGGAAGACCCCCTTAACTATAGACCGGTATCATTGACAAGTGTAATAGTCAAAATATTGGAAAAAATAATTAAAACTAAATGGGTAGAACACCTGGAGAGAAATGATATAATATCAGACAGACAGTATGGTTTTCGATCGGGAAGATCCTGTGTATCGAATTTACTCAGTTTCTATGACCGAGCAACAGAGATATTACAGGAAAGAGATGGTTGGGTTGACTGCATCTATCTGGACCTAAAAAAGGCTTTCGACAGAGTTCCACATAAGAGGTTGTTCTGGAAACTGGAAAATATTGGAGGGGTGACAGGTAAGCTTCTAACATGGATGAAAAATTTTCTGACTGATAGAAAAATGAGGGCAGTGATCAGAGGCAATGTATCGGACTGGAGAAATGTCACAAGCGGAGTACCACAGGGTTCAGTTCTTGCACCAGTGATGTTTATTGTCTACATAAATGATCTACCAGTTGGTATACAGAATTATATGAACATGTTTGCTGATGATGCTAAGATAATAGGAAGGATAAGAAACTTAGATGATTGTCATGCCCTTCAAGATGACCTGGACAAAATAAGTACATGGAGCGCCACTTGGCAAATGGAATTCAATGTTAATAAATGCCATGTTATGGAATGTGGAATAGGAGAACATAGACCCCACACAACCTATATATTATGTGAGAAATCTTTAAAGAATTCTGATAAAGAAAGAGATCTAGGGGTGGTTCTAGATAGAAAACTATCACCTGAGGACCACATAAAGAATATTGTGCGAGGAGCCTATGCCACGCTTTCTAACTTCAGAATTGCGTTTAAATACATGGATGGCAATATACTAAAGAAATTGTTCACGACTTTTGTTAGGCCAAAGCTAGAATATGCAGCGGTTGTATGGTGCCCATATCTTAAGAAGCACATCAACAAACTGGAAAAGGTGCAAAGACATGCTACTAAGTGGCTCCCAGAACTGAAGGGCAAGAGCTACGAGGAGAGGTTAGAGGCATTAAATATGCCAAAACTAGAAGACAAGAAAAAGAGGTGATATGATCACTACATACAAAATAGTAACAGGAATTGATAAAATCGATAGGGAAGATTTCCTGAGACCTGGAACTTTAAGAACAAGAGGTCATAGATATAAACTAGCTAAACACAGATGCCGAAGAAATATAAGAAAATTCACTTTCGCAAACAGAGTGGTAGACGGTTGGAACAAGTTAGGGAAGAAGGTGGTGGAGGCCAAGACCGTCAGTAGTTTCAAAGCGTTATATGACAAAGAGTGCTGGGAAGACGGGACACCACGAGCGTAGCTCTCATCCTGCAACTACACTTAGGTAATTACACTTAGGTAATTACATGATAAGAAAAGTACAACAGAAACTGAAAAGAGAGGCAGAACTCTTTCCAATCCCAGGGAAACAAGTACACGTCACACTTCTTTGCTGTGCCACTTGTCTGGCCAACCCTCCTCTCCCCAAGAGGGGGAGGGGGGTGCCCTGGACCTCCCCATGCCAGCTACCCAGCACTCCAGTTCGTTAGCTAATGTGGTCTGGGGTGGACGTCTTCTCTGGCCTCGAATTTCAAGATGGTGTTTTGCTTTTGTGGTGACCTCTGCGGTGTATTTGTGCGTGGTGGCCAGGTGTCCTCATCAGTCCTGGGGCTGCATGCACTTAGGTGCATCATTTCCTTAAGACCCTGTGAGTACTACCCATGCATGTTAAGGTTCCCTTCCCTGGTGCATTCGGGAAATCATTTCCAATGGGGGTTTTTGCTGCTTGGCATTTATTTCCCCCTTTGGGTCAGCTGGGGTTTCATGGCCCTAGTTTGGCCTTGGGTAGGGAGTGATATCGTGCTGGTTGGGGTGTCAAGGTGTTGTGCAGCCTGCCTACCTACATGGCGGCTGGGTCCTGTTTCCTCTGGGGACGTACTTTTGCAGGTTTTTTCTTTGTTTTTGTTTTCTTCCCTGGTGTGGCTATAGTTCCACATATAATATTTTGGTGGCCCTCTGCTAGACTCCCATGATTGTACACGTTGCAGGGGTTTCAGAGTTTGTGATCCCCCTGCTTGTAGTTTTGAGTCTTAAACTGGTTAGGAACACCTTGCCCGGACTTCCCATAGCAGTCAGCCTATGAGCCCTAGAAAACCCAGTTGGGGCTCGGTGGACCTATGGATGCATCTTCAGAGTTCCAGCCCACCTCATGTAGGGGGGAGTTGACCTAGGGGGCCTTGGGTTTCCTCCTTTGACTCCGCTTGGGTGGTGGTGCCCTCTTTGCAGGGCTTGTTGTTGCAGGGGGAGGGGTTTTCTTAGCCCCCTTCCCTGTATAAGTATGATTTGGGGTTGACTCCTCCCCTGCTTCGGTTCTGGGCTCTCCCTGGGTTCTTCGGCCCTGTCCTTTTTGAGGTTTTCTGCCTCTCGAATCTCTCCTAAGGAGGCTTGAGAGGCTCTGGCTGCATACCTTCTGCAAGACCCAGATTCCACCTCCGTAGTGAATCCGTCCTTATTTGAGTTTGGTTCTTCTACCCCATATTGAGTGTGTTTGGAGGTTTCGGAGTCTTCCTGGCTGGCAGACTGCCCATTCTTTTCACTTGGGGCATGGCATGGGTTCTGTCGGACCCACACGCTTGAGTGGCGAGAAACTTATACTGTTCTGCAGGTTTACCTTTGGGGGGCGAGTTTGAGCACCTTAATGTGTGCTTGTTCGCCCCTGTGCTTTCTCAGGATGTTGGCTTTGTGCATTTGTACATGAAGGTTCCTACCCCTTTTTGGCATCCTTGGTTGTTGAGGATTTATGTGCCCGTGGGCATTTGACTTTGGTCTTGCTCTTCTTTTCCCTTTTCAAGCTGTCTTCGGCCTTGCTTGAGAAGGACGTGGAGGCATTGATTGCTGGGTCTGGTGTGTTGTCCTTGGTGGCTCGGGCATCAGCCGTGCTGTTGAAGCTATCCAGAAGGAGGCGGTGTATGTTCTTTGCTTCTCGCCTCGTGTGCCATCAGGCTATGCTCGCTCTCTCTTTGGAATCCACTTGGGCACTAGCACTTAGGATTTCCTCCCCATTTTGTCCGCTGTTGTTTGCGGAGTCTGCTGTCATGGAATTTCTGCAAGTGGTTTCGTCTAGTTGTCATCCTACTTTGGATTTGTTGGTTCATCGGGGGAGTCTTTCTCGGCCTCCTCGGAAGGGCCGTGCCAGTGCTTGGGGTTCCGATGGTCGAGGTGGGCCATTAGTGCCAGCTTCTGAGCCGACGTTGCCTTCGGAGCTAGCATTGTCTGGTCGGCGCGATGAACGCTCTGCTTGTCGGCCGGCTTCTCGTAAGGGGCATCAGCCCTTTCGCGGTTTGTCCCGTTGACAGGGCGATGAGGGGGAGGCTCGCTCTGTTTGCTCATGCTTGGTCCCACTATTTGTGGGCGTTTTCGGTCCTGTCATCCGGCCTGTGATGGCAGTGGGTGGCTCCTCCCTCTTTGGGGAGTTCGGGGCTGGCAGGGCAGGCTTCTTTCCCTGCACTTCGTCAGGTCATCTCTGAGTGGGTGCTCTTGGGCGTGGTCGAAACGACCCCATTCCTCATGTGGGTGTGCCACCTGTTTCCAGTGCCGAAATGGGACAGTACGGAGCTGAGGTTCATTCTGGACTTGTCCCGTCTAATCCCCAGGATTCCTTGCCCCTCCTTTCGGATGACCACTCTGTCTCAGGTCCGGCTTCTTTTGGAGCCGTGGGCTTGGATGGTGTCCCTGGACCTCAAGGATGCTTATTGGCACGTCCCTATTCATCCCAGGTTCAGGGACTGACTAGGTTTCATGGTGGGGCATCAAGCTTACCGCTTTTGTTACCTTTTGTCTTGAAGCTGGCACCTTGCATATTCACATGTCTTACCTAGGTCGTGATAATCTGTCTGCTTTTGCTAGGGGGTTCGGGTCCTATTCTACCTTGACGACTGGCTGGTGTGGGCTCCTAGTCAGTGCGCTTGTCTGCCTGCCAGGGGTGTGGTTATTTCTCAGTTTGCCGGGTTCAGGTTTCTGGTGAACTGGAGGAAGTCCCAAGTGGTTCCGTTCCAGGTTCAGACCTGGCTGGGTCATGTTTGGGACTCTCGGACCGCTTCCATGTCTCTTCCTCTGGAGGCATTGCTGTGGTCTCACCTTCAGCTGTTTCTGGGAGGGAGGGGGTCCTGAGGTCACTCGGCGGTTGCTCAAGCAATTGTGTGGAAGTTTAAACTTCACCGTGCTGGTCTACCTGCTGAGTTGGGTTTGACTTCGGCGTTTGTTCTGGTTCCTTCAGGCGCACCCGTTCTGCTTCTCTTGCGATTGCTCGGTTTGTCCTCGGGGGGCCTTGAGTTGCTGGAGCGTCGTCTCTCAGCTGGAGGTTTGTGACCAGTGCTCCCTTGGGCTTACAGCATGGTGCAGTAGTTCAAATCGGTTTGGCTGTCTTTTCGGAGGGTTCGGGTCACTCAGAGTTCGACCATCCTGCTCCATTCGGACTGTTCTCCTGTGGTTCATTGCCTGAACCGCAGGGGTTTCCTTCGGTCAAACCCCTCACAGTGTTCAAGAGAGAACTGGATAAGCACCTCCAAAGGATACCTGATCAACCAGGCTGTGACTCATACGTCAGGCTGCGAGCAGCCGCGTCCAACAGCCTGGTTGATCAGTCCAGCAACCAGGAGGCCTGGTCGATGACCGGGCCGCGGGGACGATAAGCCCCGGAAGCACCTCAAGGTATCCTCAAGGTAAGGTATTGCCTCTTTGGGGCTGGTCGCTTCAAGTGGCTCATCTGCTGGCCTCATAAGGTTTAGCTCTTTGGGTGGTTCATATCCAGGGAGTGTTCAATGTCCTGGCGGACTGCCTCTCTTGGTTCATTCCCCCTGTCCACAGAATGGACGGTTTATGCCAACTCCTTCAGTTAGCTCTGCCAGACGTACGGACTCCCAGAAGTGGACCTCTTTGCATCGGCATGGTCTCGGTGTCTCCCGGTTTATGTGGCCTCTTCCCCAACTACAAGGCTATCATGGTGGACGCCTTTTAGCATCATTGGTTAAGGTCCTGATGGGGGTAACCTCCATGGGGGTTACCTGTACGTCTTACCCCCGGTGTAGCTATTGCTTCGGGTTCTAGCTCCATTGGAGGTCTGCCAAGGGAGAGTAGTCCTTGTGGCCCCTTGGTAGCTGGCCCAGCCTTAGTTCCAGGTGCTGCGAACCCCAGGGCATTTTCCGCGGCTTCAACTTTTCCAGCAGGTTGAACTGGTCTGGTACACGGCTAGTTTGGTCTTTCCTCCGTTCTTTGCGTATGATCTTTTTGATGCGGGTTTACCACCATTTGCATGGTGATCAGGTGGCTTCGTTGATGGTGTCCCACCTGAGAGCTTCGTCTCAGTGACAGTATGAAACTTCCTGGCGTTCTTTCTGCCATTTACTCTCTCTTTGTAGATTGTCTTCTATTTCGGATTGGGTTGTCTTGTCCTTTCTGTCTTGGCCTTTTCAGGACCATCATTTGATGCCTAATACTGTTGCCTCGTGTTGTGTAGTGCTGGCAGAGATGCTCCAGCTTGCATTCGGGGTGGATGTCACTCTGCCCATTCCACAAGCTTTCTTGTGCATTGTTTCACCTCCGACCTGCTCATGTGCCACCTGAGCCGTCCTGGTCCTTGGACAGGGTGCTCTCCTATTTTTCCGCTCCTCGGTTTGTGGTGGCCCCTTCAGTTCAAGATTGTTTTTCCAAGGCTCTGTTTCTGTTGGCATTGGCCTCTTGGGTCGGTGAATTTCATGCTCTACTCTAGTGCAAGGGTTTCTGCTCCATTGGTCCTGGTGGTCAGTTTGTTCTGTTGCAGCCTTCTCCTTCTTTTCTGGTGAAGAACGAGTTGGCTGCTTTCTGGAGAGGTCCTTGTGTCATTGATGTTTGGTTGGTCTGGCCGGGGGTGCATCATGTGTTGTGTCCAGTTGCAGCTCTTTGCTGTTATCTGCATGCTTCGGTTTCGGTGGCTGGAGATGCTCTTTTGGTTAAACCAGTTTCCATCGTTCCATGTTTCAGGGCTCTGGTCTCCCAGGTCATCCACAGGGTTATAAAGTTTAGCCAGCCTGCGGTTTGTCCTCGTGCCCATGACGTTAGGAAGTTTGCTGCTTTGGCTGCCATGTTTGGTAGCATGTCCTGGGCTGATGTTCAGGTGTGGGGATTTTGGAGATCGAACAGGGTCCTGGCTACCCGTTATTTGGTTAAAGTTCCTGCTCCTGGACGTTCCTGTGTTGCTTTGGGTCGCAGGTTGCAGCCAGTTGTCTCAACTTCGCGTCGAGGAATGTGTGGTGGTCACCTCCATAGTGTCCTCTCTTGAAATCAAGTTTCTCAATTGTTTCAATGTCCCTATTCTCTTCTAGATTATATCACATTGCATATTTAATTTTCAACAGAAAATGATCACTCTTTCCCAGGAAAAGAAGGCACTGAATGTCAAATGTCTCCTCTTCTTTCCTGGTGAATATTAAGTCCAGTACTGATGAAACAATCCCTCCCCTAATTTTCGTGGCCTGCTAGATATACTCACCTAGTTGTGCTTGTGGGGGTTGAGCTTTAGTTCTTTGGTCTCACCTCTCAACTGTCAATCTATTGGTGTACAGGTTTCTGAGCTTATTGAGTTCTATCATATCTACATTTGAAATGTGTATGGAGTCAGCATCCACCACATCACTTCCTAATGCATTCCACTTATTAACTATTCTAACACTGAAAAAGTTCCTTTTAATGTCTCTTTGCCTCATTTGGGTACTTAGCTTACACTTGTATGTCTGTGGTGTGTGAGTACCACCCATGCTTACTTTATCTACCCTGTCAATTTCCCTGGGAATTTTATATGTGGGTGATCATGTCTCCCCAAACTCTTCTGTGATCCAGCGACGTAAGGTGCAATTCATGCAGCCTTTCCTCGTAACTTAGCTCTGGAACCAGTCTAGTGACGTGCCTTTGAACCTTCTCCAGCTTTGTTTTATGCTTGACAAGGTATGGACTCCATGCTGGAGCTGCATACTCTAGGATTGGTCTTACATATTGAGGTCTGATAAAGACTTTTTGTGACCTCTGTAATCATTTTTGTGTTACCGCTCACAGGATGAGTATGGGGGTGCACAATAAACTAGCCACCACTGGCGGTAACAATCAATAAATATGGTATTACAATGTTCTAAATGATTCCATATATACGTTTCTAAAGGCAGCCCTGATGTTAGCCAGCCATGTATATCCCACTGATATTCTTTTGATATGGGTTTCAGTAGACGTTTTGTGTGATATCAACTCCTAGATCTTTCTCGTTGTCTATTTTGTGGACGACATCGTCTACCATTGGTACCCTGTGTCCTGCCCCCTGTTCCCTCTACCTAGTTTCAATACCTTCATATATTTGGGTTGAACTTTGCCATTGTAGGGCCATTTTTTTCAGTTTGTCTTGGTAATCGGTAACCTCTTGCTATCTTCCTCAGTCTTAATCCTCCTCATAATGTTTGCAGCATCAGAAAACATTGAGAGGAATTAGTTTATTCCCTCTGGGAGATCATTTACATATATCAGAAATAGCATAGGTCCAAGGACTGAACCCTGTAATTACCTAAGTGTGTAATTGCCAAGGGTAGTTACAGGATGAGAGCTACACTCTTGGTGTCCCATATTTCCAGCACTCTTTGTCGTATAACACTTTGAAACATCATGGGCAACATTCCCAGGTGTGAAAGCTTCAATACTGAGTGAGCCACCAAGGCTAGTGCACCTAGCATGCGCTCACAACACTGCTGTTCAGGTTGTGACCACAACATCGCCTAAAAGTATAAAAAAATATATGTAACTGGCATTGTTTAGTGATGATAGTATTACAAAAGACCCCTGACTGTATTAAAAATGACCAGGATTCTGATAATAGCTGATTTGTTGTGATAATTTGCACTGTGCATAGTGTTGAGGGAGGAGTAATGTTGAGGGAGGTAGGGGAGGGCTATAGCGTCGTCTGCCAAATCTGTGTAATTACCTAAGTGTAATTACCTAATGTAGTTACAGATGAAGCTACGCTCGTGGTGTCCCTTTCCAGCACTCTTTGTCATATAACCTTTGAAACTTCTGATGGCTTTGGCATCCACTACCCCTCTCATTTAATTATTTTTTCTGTCTACTACTACGTTGGCAAAAGATAATTTTCTTATATTTCTTCGGCATCTGTGATTAGCCAATTTATATCTATGACCTCTTTTCTTGAAGCTCCAGGTCTCAGGAAAACTTTCCTGTCGATTTTATCAATTCCTGTACTATTTTGTATGTAGTGATCATATCACCTCTTTTTCTTCTGTCTTCTAGTTTTGGCATATTTAATGCTTCTAACCTTTCCTCGTAGCTCTACCCTTTCAGTTCTGGGAGCCACTTAGTAGCATGTCTTTGCACCTCATCCAGTTTGTTGATGTGCTTCTTAAGATATGGGCACCAAACAACAGCTGCATATTCTAGCTTTGGCCTAACAAAAGTCATGAACAATTTCTTTAGTATATCCCCATCATGTATTTAAAAGCAATTCTGAAGTAGTAA
>WNGS01165751.1:2350641-2393676 GCA_020271785.1 Procambarus virginalis
CTAGTGCGTGTGCCCCTTGTGGTTAAACAGCCTGTCTTTATCATACCCTGTCAATTTCCCTGGAATTTATATGTGGGTGATCATGTCTCCCCAACTCTTCTGTTGTCCACGAGTAAGGTGCAATTCTGCAGCCTCCTCGTACTATACTCTAGCTCTGGACTAGTCTGGTGCACCTTTGAACCTTCTCCAGCTTTGTTTATGCTTGACAGATAGGGACTCCATGCTGGAGCTGCATACTCTAGGATTGGTCTTACATATGTGGTATATAATGTTCTGAAAGATTCCTTACACAAGCTTCTAAAGGACGTTCTTATGTTAGCCAACCTGGCATATGCTGCTGATTGTTATCCTCTTGATATGAGCTTCAGGGGACAGATCTGGCGTGATATCAACACCCCAGGTCTTTCTCTCTCTCTGACTCTTGAAGTATTTCATCTCCCAAATGATACATTTTATCTGGTCTCCTGCTTCCTACCCCTATCTTCATTACATTACATTTGCTTGGGTTAAACTCTAACAGCCATTTGTTTTCGACCATTCCTGCAGCTTGTCCAGGTCTTCTTGAAGTCTCAAGCTGTCCTCCTCTGTCTTAATCCTTCTCATAATTTTGGCGTCGTCAGCAAAAATTGAGAGGATCATCATACTCATCGTCTGTTTGGAATCATCATACTCATCGGGTGCATCATACTCTTTGTACTGTTTGTGGCAAAGCCTCTACCTTTGTGCCACTGGTTATGTTTCAGTGGACTTGTTGCGTTTTGATCTGGTTCCCTGTTTCTCTTTTCTAGGGGTTGTATTTTTCAGATTGTCCACAGTGTTATGCTAGCCTTCAATCTATCCTAATGATCATGATGTCCGGAAGTATGCCGCTCTGACGGCTGTCCTTGGTAATATGTCTTGACCGATATTCAAGCATGGAGGTTTTGGAGGTTGAACAGCGTCTTGGCTGCAGGTATCTTGTTAATGTTCCTGGTCCTCTGCAGCTTTGTTTAGCTTTGGGTCGTGTGCCACAGTTGTAGGTCTCTACTTCACTTTGATACCTGCAGTGTTACCTTCTCCCTTCTCAGTGTTACCTTCTTCTGGTAAGTACACCTTTTTGTCCTCCTCTGTGGGTAGTTAGCTTCAGGAAGCCTATATGGCTTCCCACAGAAAACCAGCATTGAATGCAATGAAACACCAGTTTCTGGTGAACCCCAGAGGCTCCCTGACACCCTACCTCCCTCGGGTTGTTGGTGTGTTTTTATCATTATAGAACTCGACGGTCAGCCAAGCCTGGCTGACCCGAGCCGGCTCCCCCTCATCCCCCAAATGAAGGGGGAGGTTGGGCAAACTAGCAGGGGGTTAGCTTCATGAAATTTTTGCCGTTTGTTTTCATTTTTTGGGGAGTTCTTTTGGCAAGGAAGAGGCTTCTGTTTCATTTTTAAATCATGCAGTAGTTATTTTAATTTGCCTATCATTCAGGTACTTTCGGGTGGGACTCAGTAACTCTGTCCCCCACCCAGTTCCCTTCTTCCACATTAGTATTGAGGGGTTGGTTAGGGCTCCTCTTGAGTGAGGTGGCAGGCTGGCCAAGACCTCGAGTGATTTGGTTTGCTATCAGATAATGATGATCGGGTGTTTTATGGTTAGGACATTTACTCTGCAGCAATAATATTAGAAAAGTCATGTAAATAAATATAAATTGTTTATTTGAAGGTTATTAATTTTTTCAAGCAGTCACATGTTGCACCTATCCTTTCTGGTAGATTTTTTACAGTTTTGGGTTGATCTCTGAGTCCCAAGATTTCCTCGTCTCATAGACAGAGTCAAATTCTGGTCTTGACTTCCAGTGGTAAGGGCGTGTCTCAGAAGCTGGTGCAATTTAACCAACCCTTGGCAGTAGTCCCTTGGGAAGAGTTTGAAGGCCCTTCAATAAAGGGAATTCATTACATTCAGCATGCGATTTGTACATTTACATGAAGAAAAAATGGACAAAAATCACAATAGGACCCTTGTAAGGTGAGACCAACCTTGTTATATCTTTGGATAAAAAGTTAGCTATCAGTACTCAGAATGAATACCTAATATCAGAGTTCAAACTTAAATTTCTCAATATCCACACAGATGTTGGAAGCAAACGCATTAAAGGATATCCAAATTTCATGCAAAATAATCAGATCATCACTAAATTAAAGGAATCAAAAGCTACAGGTGTAGATGGAATTCAATTCCAAATTTTAAAGGAACTGGCCAGTGAACTGTGTTTACAACTGAAACTACTAGTCAGAAAACAATAGATTAAAGGAAAGTTCCTTAAAGATTGAAATTTGTAAATTATCCCTATTTTTAAGAAAGGCAGTAGTAGTTCAGAAGGAAACTACAGATCAGTCAACCTAACCTCACACATCTGCAAGGTATAGAGGGAATTGTAAATATGAAATCACCCATCATCTCACAGTGCACAATCTTGTAAAATCATCACAGCGTGGTTTATAGAAATTAAGTCCTACCCAACAAACCTAGTTGCATTTTTGAAAGGAGTAACCAGCCACACAGACAAAGGACTTCTATTAGATTTAGCATACATGTGCTGTACAAGTTTTGATGAGGCCACATGAAAGTCTGGTACAGTAGCTACAAGCACATGGGATAAACTGTAAAGTACTGGAATGGATAAAGCAAAGCCTAAAACAAAGAGAGCAATGGGTTATCCTTAATGAAAGAAAATCTGTCTGGAAAAATGTTGAGGTGGAGTGCCACAAAATTTCATTTTTGGGCCAAATCATTTTGTAATATGCATTTATGATGTGGATGGCAAAATTAAAAACCACACCGTCAAGTTTGCAAATAACATAATCACTGATAAAGTGGGAAGCAAAACTGATAATAGGCCTTTCAAAACATAACAAATGGTCAGAAGACTGGCAAATGTTTCTAAATACTGAAAAATATAAGACCATGCATATAATGCATAACAATACACATCATAACTACCATATCAACAACACAGCTTTGCAGCAGACTGAAAAAGAAAAGAACCTCAGTTATGATGATTCACTCGTCATTGGAGATTGCTCGTCCAGTCAGAGATTTGGTAAAAATAAAAAAGAACCCTTAAGAATAATCAAACGAGTGTTTGGCGTAAATAAAATAAAATAGTTAATCACCTGTACAATTATATCATTGTAAGAAGACATAACTGCTTTGAAATTAGTTCAGCACAGAGCAACACACATTATCCTAGAGCTAAGTAAATGCTCATACCAAGAAATGTTTAGGCCTCAGGACTATCAACACTATAAACAAGACACGTTGGAGCTGATATCAAGATATTTAAAATACCGAGCAAATTGGAAGGCAATAACCTAGATCACTAATTTTAAAGGTCCAATGTAACACACAAAGAGCAACAGCTTCAAGGTCAACAAGCCACAATGTAGGAGAGAGAACTTGAGATGCTTTGTTACCCAATGGGTAATAAAATCATGGAATTGCCTACTCGCTGAAGCCATAAATGTCAACATAGAACTCCAGTTAAAACCTAAGTGGAAAAAATCCTGAGGAATAATAGGGACCCCTTTGACAAGCCACTGGCTTCCTGTCCATTTTGAGGCCACTAGAGATGGTGGCCCTCAGGTAAATTTAGATAAATTCAGGTAAACATGATTGTCATCCGCCGATCTCCGTTTCAGACTCCTGGAGTCATCCATTGGCTCCATCAGTGTGGCTGGCTTGGACACCATCTTGTAAACAATGTTGAGCGGCAAAGGGGCCCCTGCCAACCCACGGCCAGCTACCACTGTCAAGAACTCGAAGCTAACTGCAGAATACACTATTCTGGTAGTGTGCGTGCCTTTAAATTAATAGTGACAATACTTAGAAGAGCAATATGGCACACCACTAGCTATGCAACATCCTGCACCTACATAGTTAGGTAAGACTCCAGAGATCATCCGCTTGGAAGCTCCAGCCAGTACGTCCGATCAGTGTGTACTGTATGTGTGTGTAATTACCTATATGTAGTTACAGAATGAAAGCTATGCTCGTGGTGTCCCATTGTCCCTTAAATCTTTGTCATGTGATATTTTGAAGCTTCTGATGGCTTTGGCATCCACTACCCCTCTCATTTAATTTATTTTTTCTGTCTACTACTACGTTGGCAAAAGATAATTTTCCTACATTTTTTCACACCTTGGTTCTCTTAGGTTAAGGTCATAAGTACATAAAAATAAAGGAAACTGCTAAGGCCTAATGGAGCCATGTGAAGCAGCTCCTATATACTCAACCATATTCATTCCTATGTATGTCTAACCTTCACTTGGAACAGTCCAGTGATCTGATGTCTATTATGTTACTTGCTTATTCGATCTGTAAATCAACAACTCTTTTTCCAAATCAATATTTACCAAGATCTTTTTTTAATTTTAACCAAATCAAATTCAGTCAATTGTTTTGTGTCCAATTTTGTAGCTATAAAACTATATTGCGGGGCTAACACTTTGTAACATTCCCCTTGTTATACCCTTTCATTTGAACAACTTTAATTATGTTAAGCCTTACTCTTACCCATCCAAGTACTAACCAAACTCAACGTTGCTTAACTTTGCTGATCGGATGAGAAGTGGTGTTCTCAACATGGTATGGTCGTTGTCAGGCCTTGATGGTCTGACTCTAGCTTAGATTACGGTTACTACAATCAATGATTTAGGTCTAGGCCCTAGTGGGGTCTCCTGATGGCCAACAACCCCACAACCCCAAGCTGATTCACTTCTGTACATGTTTAACACCTCTTTGACACGAGAGCTTCAGTCTGCATCTTCCTCCTTCAGTAAAAAAAAGTCCCCCTTGCAATCCACACCAGGAACTGGTGGAGTTCTCTATCCATGATGATTGTGCAATATTGGCATCCACCACCTTTTCACCTAACTTTTTCTGCCTGTCCACAACTCTGTTCATAAAAATAACTTGTAATTTTTTTACACCTCTGTTTTCTTAGCTTGAATCTTGTACTTTTAGTTGTAGGTTTTAAAAAATTATCTTAACTTTGTTGATTCCTCTTGAGATTTTGTATGTGGTAATCATATGCCTCTTTCCCTTCTATCTACTAGCTTTGTAATTTTAACACCTTAAGCTTCTTTTCATAGCCATTTTTTTTAGGTCCATTTTATAGAATGTCTATGCCCCTTTTCTATTTTGTTGATGTGCTTCTTGAGCTTTGAATGCCACACAATTGTTGTGTATTTTAATTTTGGCTTTTTGAAAAATTTTAGTCTCTTTATCAGTAAATTTAAAAGCCATTTCTGCGGGAGGAGCCCTTTCGGCTCCCCGGAGCTATCCAGGCTGATATGTATATCATTAGAATTTGCCATAAGTGAGTGTGAATGGAGTTCTAGGCTTACCAGGGACTATGAGCCAGAACCTGGCCTGATCAGAGAGGCACAAGGAGCAGTGACCTATAGAAATGCATATGGGATTTGGAGCATTCTATGTCTACCATCGACCTGTCCAGGCACCCAGAAAGGTAAGGCGCCTGAAACAAACCCGTATTCTGGTTAAAACAATGAAAATAGACTAACAAGTGGACAGAACTTCCCAGTTGAAAATGAGCATGATGTCATAGGTGCCGCATGTCTGTGCAGCTGGGGGAAGGGGGAGCCCCAGACCCACCGCACCGGCGATCCACCCTTCAGTTCTCGGCTGATGTAATTGTGGCTCAGTTGTGTGGCTCCAGATTCTCTCTATGTTGTGCTCTGCCTTGTGTCTAGTACTGCTCTTACGGTGGCGTGCGAGCTGGGAGTATTATTCACAGGTTCTCGGGCTGCATGTGCTTTGGGTTTCCTTTCCTGAGTGCCCTGTAAGTACCGGCCTTGGGGCTTGGGGTTATCTTCCACAAGTCACCTTGGGGTCTACCTCTGTTGGTTTTTTGCCGCTCGGTGATTGACCGCCCTGAGTGTGTTGGGGGGTTTCCTCCCTTGTTTACCTTGGTGTAAGTGGTAGTTTTTGCACTGGTAGAGGCGCCGGATACTATGTAGCTGGTTTTCACCTATAACAGTGGCCGACTGTTCCTTCTAGGTACGTTGTCCTCTTGTAGCATTTCTTTTCATTTTTGTTTCTGCCTGGTGTGGAGAAGGGGGGTGTCTGCCTTTGTGCCTCTTGCCCCAGTTATATTAGGGTCTTGACCTCCTATGTTCGGTGGTACCCCCCTACTTAACCCCCTTGAGTGGACACATCTCGAGGGTTTAGTTTTAGAAGTTTGGTAGACTTGGGCGCCGGTTAGCAGTACCCTGCCTGGGCTTACCCTTAGCAATACCAGTCTAAGGGCCCTGGGAAACCCCACGGGGGTGCACAGGGTCCATTGGATGCGACCCCCTGGGTTCCCTCTCGCCTTGTCCGAGATTGAGGATTGCTCTGTCCCCTTGTCTCAGGGAAACGCTCATTGTTTTTGCCTCCGTCATGCTGCCTGTTGGGTCATTGACACCGTCGACCCAGAGTCCTGGGAGCAGTGTTGCTTGTTTGTGACCCAACTAACCCAATCAACTGATGACATTACTCAGCCAGGGGCAGTGGGGTCCGTCCTTCCGTTGAGCCCACAGCATGATGCGGCCCAAGCTTCAGAAGGTTCGGGTCACCCGTGGATCGACAATATGGCTCCATTCGGACTGTTCCCAAGTGGTTCATTGTCTGAACCGAGGGGATTCGATGTAGTCCTTGGCTCTTTGGGGCTGGTCACTTCGGTTGACTCGTCTGCTGAGTTCGTGGGGGTTTGGCTCTCCTGGCCGTTCACATTCGTGGGGTGTCCAACGTCCTGGTGGGCGGCCTGTCCTGGTTCATTCCCCTTTCCACGGAATGGACAGTCGACACAGACTCATTTAGTTGGCTCTGCCAGAGGTTCGGGCACCTGGAGGTGGACCTCTTCACGTCGGCATGGTTGAGGCATCTTCCGGTATATGTGGTGCCCTTCCCCAACTGCGATGCTGTTGGGGTCGATGCCTTCCGGCATGACTGGTCTAGGTGGGGGTTCCTGTACCTCTTCCCCCTGGTTCAGCTGTTGCTCCAGGTCCTGGCTTGCTTAGAGACTTACCATGAGAGAGTAGTTCTCTTGGCTCCATGGTGGCGGGCCCAGCCTTGGTTTCAGGTGCTGCTTGCTTGGTGTCCGAACCCAGAGGTTTTCCTGCGGCTCCACCTCTTTCAGCAGTTCGGTCTGGTCCATTATGAGACTGGTTCGATCTTCTCTTCAAGTCTTCGAGTTTGGTCTTTTTGACTTGAGTCTATCACCATCTGTATGGTGATCAGGTGGCTTTTTTTATAGTGTCCCACCTGTGGGCTTCGTCTCAACAGCAGTATGAAGTTTCCTGACAGTCTTTCCATTTCTTTTTGTCATCGTACTTCGCTTTCTGTTAAGGTTGTTTTGTCCTTTCTCTCGTGCCTGTTTCAGGACCGTCATTTTATGCCGAATACTGTCGCCTCATATCATGCTGTGTTGGCGGAGCTACTGCAGCTTGCTTTCGGTATTGATGTTAATTCTGCCCTGTTTTGCAAGCTGTCTCGGGCACTGTTTTACCTCCGGCCTGCTCATGCGCTGCCTGAGCCGTCCTGGTCTTTGGACAGAGTGCTCTCTTATCTGTCTTCTCCTCAGTTTGTTGTTCCACCTTCGGATCAGGACTGTTTTTCTAAGACTCTTTTCTTGTTGGCATTGGCCTCGGGGGGTCGGGTTGGGGAGCTTCATGCTCTCCTGTGCAGGGGTTTCTGCTCTTTTGGTCGAGATGATAGGTTTGTTTGTTTGCAGCCGTCTCCTTCTTTTCTGGTGAAGAACGAGACTGCTGCTTTCCGGAGGGGTCCTTGGGTTGTTGATGCTTGGTTGGTCAGGCTGGGGATGCATCATGTGTTGTGTCCAATTGCGGCTCTCCTCCGTTATTTGCACGCCACAGCCTCTGTGACCGGGGACGCGCTTTGGGTTGATCCGGTTTTCCTTCTTCCCTGTTCTCGGGTTCAGGTCTCTCAGGTTGTCTGCAGGGTTATTTGGTCTAGCCAGCCTGTGGTCTATCCCCGTGCCCACCACGTTCGTAAGTTTGCTGCGCTTGCTGCCGTCTTCGGTAACATGTCATGGGCTGACTTTTCAGGCGCAGGGTTTTTGGCAGTCAAACAGGGTCATGGTTACATGCTACCTCGTAAATGTTCTTGGGCCTAGTCGGGCCCGTATTGCTTCAGGTAAGCAGTTGCAGTCTGTTGTCTCGACTTCGAGTTGAGGCGCGAGCACTGATTGCCTCCTGGGTAAGTCCCTCTAGTTTTCGTCTTTGGTGATGTAGCTCCGGGGAGCCGAAGGGGCTCTCCCCAGAAAATCAGCGTTGAATGTAATGAAACACCATTTTCTGGGTGAGACCCAGAGACTTCCCGGCCTCCCCTCCTTCCCCCCAGTCAGCATTTTTTTCGCAACTTTTGACATCCTGTCTCAAACTGGAGGGTGGATCGCCAGCGCGGTGGGTCTGGTGCTTCCCCTTTCTCCTCCCAGTGAGTGGGGAGCTGTGCAGACATGCGGCACGTGTGGCATCATGCTCGTTTTCAATTGGTGAGTTCTGTCCACTCGTTAGTCTATTTTTGTCATTTTAACCAGAAACAGGGGTTTGTTTTGAGGCATTTACTTTTCTGGGTGCCTGGCCTGGTTGATGGCAGACATAGAATGCTCCAAATCCCATGTGCATTTCTATAGGATATTGCTCCTCGTGCCTCTCTGAGGGAAGGCCAAGTTCTGGCTCGTGGTCCCCGGTAGGCCTAGAACTCCATTCACGCTGATGCCAAAATCTAATGGTATACATATCAACCTGGATAGCTCTGGGAAGCCTCCGGGTCTCGCCCAAAAAATGGCATTTCATTACATTCAACTCTGTTTTTTTTTAATTTGCAATTGTTGAGTAGGCACCTCTCACAATTCCTTTTGTTGGGATTCTGGTGACAGCTTACTATCCATAAGCACCTCTAGATCTCTTTCTTTGTTAGAGTTCTTTGTTGTTGTTAATGCTAATTTCTGTGGGGAGGCCCTTTCGGCTTCCTGGAGCTATTGGGCTAATGTGTGATATATTAGACTGGGGCATTAGTCCGGGTCTACCGAGTTCAGCCTACCGAGAACCACGAGCCAGAAACTGGGCCCCCTAGGAGAGAAATCAGAGAGCAATGGCCCTGGAAAATTCCCCTGTGGTTGGGGGTTTCCTTATCTGCTATCAACTGGGATTAGGCACCCAGAAAGGTAGGCATAAAAAAATCCCCACATGATAAGAAAAGTACAACAGAAACTGAAAAGAGAGGCAGAACTCTCTCCAATCCCAAGGAAACAAGTAAACGTCACACTCCTTTGCTGTGCCGCTTGTCTGGCCAACCCTCCTCTCCCCGAGAGGGGGAGGGGGGTGCCCTGGACCTCCCCATGCCAGCTACCCAGCACTCCAGTTCGTTAGCTAATGTGGTCTGGGGTGGACGTCTTCTCTGGTCTCGAATTTCAAGATGGTGTTTTGCTTTTGTGGTGACCTCTGCGGTGTATTTGTACATGGTGGCCAGGTGTCCTCATCAGTACTGGGGCTGCATGCACTTAGGTGCATCATTTCCTTAGCACCCTGTGAGTACTACCCATGTATGTTAAGGTTCCCTTCCCTGGTGCATTCGGGGAAACCATTTCCAATGGGTTTTTTTTCTGCTTGGCATTTATTCCCCCCTTTGGGTCAGCTGGGGTTTCATGGCCCTAGTTTGGCCTTGGGTAGAGAGTGGTATCGTGCTGGTGGTTGGGGTGTCAAGGTGTTATGCAGCCTGCCTACCTACATGGCGGCTGGGTCCTGTTTCCTCTGGGGACGTACTTTTGCAGGTTTTTTCTTTTGTTTTTGTTTTCTTGCCTGGTGTGGCTATAGTTCCACATATAATATTTTGGTGGCCCTCTGCTAGACTCCCATGATTGTACACGTTACAAGGGTTTCAGAGTTTGTGATCCCCCTGCTTGTAGTTTTGAGTCTTAAACTGGTTAGCAACACCTTGCCTGGGCTTCCCATAGCAGTCAGCCTATGAGCCCTAGAAAACCTAGTTGGGGCTCGGTGGACCTATGGATGCATCTTCAGAGTTCCAGCCCACCTCATGTAGGGGGGAGTCGACCTAGGGGGGGCCTTGGGTTTCCTCCTTTGACCCCGCTTGGGCGGTGGTGCCCTCTTCGCAGGGCTTGTTGTTGCAGGGGGAGGGGTTTTCTTAGCCCCCCTTCCCTGTATAAGTATGATTTGGGTTGACTCCTCCCCTGCTTCGGTTCTGGGCTCTCCCTGGGTTCTTCGGCCCTGTCCTTTATGAGGTTTTCTGCCTCTCAAATCTCTCCTAAGGAGGCTCGAGAGGCTCTGGCTGCATACCTTCTGCAAGACCCAGATTCCACCTCCGTAGTGAATCCGTCCTTATTTGAGTTTGGTTCTTCTACCCCATATTGAGTGTGTTTGGAGGTTCCGGAGTCTTCCTGGCTGGCAGACTGCCCATTCTTTTCACTGGGGGCATGGCATGGGTTTTGTCGGACCCACACGCTTGAGTGGCGAGAAACTTATACTGTTCTGCAGGTTTACCTGTGGGGGGCGAGTTTGAGCACCTTAATGTGTGCTTGTTCGCCCCTGTGCTTTCTCGGGATGTTGGCTTTGTGCATTTGTACATGCAGGTTCCTACCCTTTTTGGCATCCTTGGTTGTTGAGGATTTATGTGCCCGTGGGCATTTGACTTTGGTCTTGCTCTTCTTTTCCCTTTTCAAGCTGTCTTTGGCCTTGCTTGAGAAGGACGTGGAGGCATTGAGTGCTGGGTCTGGTGTGTTGTCCTTGGTGGCTCGGGCATCAGCCGTGCTGTTGAAGCTATCCAGAAGGAGGCAGTGTATGTTCTTTGCTTCTCACCTCGTGTGCCATCAGGCTATGCTCGCTCTCTTTGGAATCCACTTGGGCACTGGCACTTAGGATTTCCTCCCCATTTTGTCCGCTGTTGTTTGCGGAGTCTGCTGTCATGCAATTTCTGCAAGTGGTTTCGTCTAGTTGTCATCCTACTTTGGATTTGTTGGTTCATCGGGGGAGTCTTTCTCAGCCTCCTCGGAAGGGCCGTGCCAGTGCTTGGGGTTCCGATGGTCGAGGTGGGCCATTAGTGTCAGCTTCTGAGCTGACGTTGCCTTCGGAGCTAGCATTGTCTGGTCGGCGCGATGAACGCTCTGCTTGTCGCCGGCTTCTCGTAAGGGGCATCAGCCCTTTCGCGGTTTGTCCCGTTGACAGGGCGATGAGGGGAGGCTCGCTCTGTTTGCTCATGCTTGGTCCCACTATTTGTGGGCGTTTTCGGTCCTGTCATCCGGCCTGTGATGGCAGTGGGTGGCTCCTCCCTCTTTGGGGANAACACATAGTAAGTTGAATTATCGGTACCAAGCTAGGTGCCTCTGTATGTGTTCAGTAGATCATCTGGTTATCTCACTCACTACCCGTGGTATAGTAGATAGTGCGTGTCTGATAATGTCAGATGTGATATCAGGTTCTACCAATTGCTTACATATGTTCAGTATACAGTGCACTCCCAGCTTACAAATGGGTTGTGTTCAGAAAAAAGGGGGAGGGGGTTCTTGGGTTATTTATTTGTAACTCGGAAACAGGTTGTCCATGGGTAAAGTGCTATATGGAGAGGATGTGCTCCCACCCCATCAGTAGTCAGTATATAAAACTCAAATTTTGGGATAAAAAAATATAACAAACTGTATTTTATTTACTTAAGAGTGATGATGATATCCTGCTTGTCTGACTTGATCATTCTGGAAGAGTGAAGAGGTCTATTTACTGGAGTAAGAGGCAGTAGAAGGTTATGATCATTGGGCGACAGAAATGGGGGCTAATCTTCACCATCACTGGCTACTGTACAGGTTGCAGGTATTAATTGGACCTTTTTTTTTTTTTTGTAAAGTTCTAGATGAGGATAGCAACTTTTCTGGAGATTATGGATGGGTTGGAAACATTGGTAAGTCATCCCCATCCTGTTCATTGGATGTTGTAGAACCCATGTTCATCTAGCAGCAAGTAGGTACCCAGGAGTTAGTCAGCCTGTTGTAGTGTTGCATCCTCGGGGGATGGGGGGAGGGTCAATAATTCAACTTTAGGGGAAAGTGCATGACCATGACATCCTTATGAGGCAAAACAGAGTAAAGTACCAGCCACCAAGAGGAGTGCCTAATGCAGAACTGCTGATTCTCTTGACTAGAAACAGTGGAATCAAATATCGGGACAAACTACAGCCATAGAGAAAAAACAAGAATATATGAATCTGCCGAGACAGCTTGTGTATGCAAGTTATAGGCAGCCTATTGAATGGCCAGAAAGTACAGTATAGGGGGGGGGAACCTAGTGACAAAATTTTATTACACCTGAGGGTGAAGAACCCCCTGAATCCAAAGATGGGAGGACAACATGAAACCATGAATGACCTTCTATGTCAGATCACCGTAGCACATCGTTAAAAACTGAAAGCAGCAAGGATTGGCCCTAAAATGGGTGGAAGAATTATCACAACCAAATCAATAAACAATACGGGTAAACAAACCTACCAGTTATGTGAACTGGCAGTCATGACCAAATGAAATGATGGCGGCTAAGCCAGGTGCAAGAGGAGGGTTATTATCAACTAAACCCTGAGCAATGTTATGTCATGAACCACTTGACAATGGAAGGAGTATGGAGCCACAGATAATATAAATTCATGCATGTATCTTGCCAACAAACTTATGGATTAATGTCAGGCACACATTGTATATTTAGACACATAATAATGCCAGTAAATATCTACACACTTCTCATCAAAGGCTTGCATTGGCTACCAAATCCAGGGTTGGTAAGGGTCACATTCTGTCAATTATGTCCTCTGGGACTCTTTCTCCCTTCTTGTAAACTTTAGAAAATTTGTTTTCAGAAATAGTTTTTTGGATGGGATAAGTTCATAACAGTTAACCTTCATATTGATGACCTCTTCCACATACATTACCATATCCACTGTCAACATGTGTATCTCTTTCTCTCTACCGAGTTCCTTGTCCTTGATTGACAAGGAGCTTGCAAGGTAAGTACTTGTCAGTACTTATCTACTGACAAGTAGAGATGCGAGTGTAAGATATGTGACTTTTCTACATCCATTTCAAGTAGACATGTAAAGCAAGCCGACTCACTTTTGTACTTTACACATGTGTACAAGATCAGAAATGTCCTGATGGGGTGAAAGTTAAAGTCGGGATGAGAAACACAACTTCTCCAATGGGGCACTAAGACTTTGCACTTACCCATACCAAAATTGTGAGAATTTTTAAAACAATAATATGTCTAATGAGACATACCTTGGTAAAGAACTTGTTCTTTCTCTTACCAAAAAAAAACAGCATTGAATGTAATGTAATGCCAATTTCTGGGAGAGCCTGAACCTGAAGCTATACACTGATCAGTGCTGTGCTACTTGGTGCCATCAGTCACAGTGTTCTATTGGTCTACTGGGGACCACGAGTCAGAACCTGGGCCCCCCTCAGAGGTGCAGGGAGCGATGGCCTATGAACACTTTAAATGTAAAGTTAATCATAATTGCCACCACCAAGGAAGCACCCAGAAAGTTAGGCAAAACAAAACAGACTACTGCATGGTTAAAATCTAAAACCACAGCCTTAAAAATTGCCAAAAGAACTCCTCCAAAAATTAAAACAAACTATCAACATTTTGTAAAACTAGTGGGAGCTAGTTCCCCCTCATTTTTTTTTATAGTGGGAACTAGTTTGCCCCATCTTCCTTCTCATTTGTGGGGAGGAGGGAGGCAGACCAGGTGAGTCGGGCCACACCACTGTTGGTTTCATGACGATGAAACGCGCTGATGCCCTGGGCAAGGGAGGGGTATCAGGGAGCCTCTGGGGCTCCCTGACCGCCTCCCCACCCATGGAGAACAACAATAAAGGGCACTTACCAAGGAGTAGGCAGCACAGCAGGTATCAACTCGAAGATGAAACTGTTGGCCATGACATGACGTGTGTCATGGGGTGGAAGTGTCAACCCCAAACACAAGATGGAATGGCTCCTCTAATGCCGCTCAGTAAGAGGCAACAGCATTCGGCATGATGTGCTGATCAATAAACAGCCAAGAAAGAAAGGATAAAACAATCTGCTTGGAAACTGAAAAGCAGCAACAACTTTGGGAGAGAAAATGGCAAAAAGAACACCAAGAAACCTCATACTGTTACCTAGAAGACGACCACATGCGGGGCACCATTAACCAGCCACCTGATCACCATACAAATGGTGATAAGTACTCATTAAAAACCGCTGGATGTGTAGAGTGAATGAGAAGGTCAAACCAGCAAAGTAAGTCACTTGGCTGAGCCCCTGAAAGAGGCAGATCTGCAGAAAAATGTCTGGATTCTGACACTGAGCAAGCAGTGCCTGAAACCAAGGCTGGGCCAGTGACGATGGAGCCAGAAGAATCACTCTCTCCTTGCAAGACAATAGTCATGCCAGCACTCGGAGCAACAGCAGGACTTGGGTAAAGAGGTAAATGCACCCCCCCATCTTAATCAGTCCAACTGGAATGCCCAAATGTCTGGCAAAAGCCAGAGGAAGGATGCGGCATCAATGGACCATTCCATTGAAAAGGGAAGGAATTAGGACAAACTGTCAGCTAGGATATTGAATATGAACAGAACGGAGATGCAAACCCCAAGAACTCAACTACCCGAAGCGACCAGCTCCAAAGAGCCATGGCTCCCCCCTACCCCCATCCCCTGGCTGAGACAAGGAACCACGGGAAAACAGTCAGAATGGAGCCCAATCACCAAGCTGGAGAGAACTCTCCATAGCGCTTCACACAGCCACAAACTCTCACACTGTGCTGTGCACCTGATGAAGGAAGGGCACCAACAACCCTGGCCGGACTGGTAAGCACTATTCACAAAGCTCCAAATAACAGCAGAGGCATCAGTGAAAACATGCTTGTTGCCCCACCATGAAACCTAACCAATCCCTGAACCCTGGATGAATAGGGACATGACAATACACATAATGGAGGGCCATGGAAATCATCCAAGCTTCTAGCTCGAGAGCGAGACAGACTTGGAACAACATAGTCATCCAGAAGGAGGGGCAAGGAATGAACCCATTCAGTCTGGAAAATTCAAGAATGAACCGGAGGTCTGAACTGTCCTGTTTCGGAACCAGAAACGGGTAGGAAACCCACCAAAGAGATGAGATCGTTTTGACCACATCCGAAGCAACCCACTCTGAGATGACTCGACGAAGGCAAAGGAAGGAGACCTGCCCAGAAAGACTTGAACCTCTGAAAGAGGCAGGACTGACCAACTTTACCACAGGCTGCAAGAATTGATCCTAAAAAAACAAAATTTATGTGACCAAAACCTGGCAAACCTAGCAAGCCTTCTCCCCACTATTCCGTCAAAGGGGCGACCCGCTAAAGAGCTGGCACAAACCACGAGAGCCAGCCTGAGCAGAGCAAGCATGACGTTGACCAGATGAAGAAGACAAGGCTTGGGGACGCACATCCGACCCAGCTGCTGGCACCACTGAGGATCCACTTCAACTATCAGCAGGTGATGCTCTGGCTCTACAGAACTGCCTGAAAAGGTTAATTGTCATTTCCACAATGTTAAATTGTGAAGAAACATGAGGTCTTTTCATGATGCATAGATGAAGCAATCAGTGGCTGGGTGCTGTGTGCCTAGCCCATGCTGTGAATATCATAACTAGCAACCTGAACGATATCTGAACGTTGTACATAGTCTATCACAGTCAAGATCATCTGTGACACTATCAATATAGAATAATTACTGTTACCTATTTTATTCATCATTATTAAGTGGAGCTGTGTCATTTTGCTACATAGTGTTGCTGTGAGCTCCTGCTACATGCCCCAGCCTTGGTCGCTCTCTCCGTACTGAGGCTCTTACAGCCAGTACGGGAGCTGATGATTTGTTTTTCAAGATGGCATCTGTTTACTGGAGTCCTGAGGCACAGGATGTGAGCCCCATGTACCCATGGGAGTTTTAAATCATTTCCTATACCTAAAAGCACCATATGGCACTCTGTGCACCCCCAGTTGGGTGCCAGAAGGTGCTCTGTGCAGTTCAGTGGCTAGTATCTTAGCATCATCAGCAAACATGTTAATATAATTCTGTATTTTTTCTGGTGGGTCGCTTATGTAGACAGTGAACATTATTGGTGCTCTGTGGTATTCCACTTGTGACATTTCTCTAGTCTCACACATTGCCTCTGATTACTGCCCCTCATCTTGCAGTCATTTAAAAAATGTTCATCCATGTTAGTAGCCTCCTTGTCACTCCTCCAGTATTTACCTGAATTTACCTGAGGGCCAATAACACTATAGTGGCCTTGATGAGGACAGGAAACTGGCAGCTTGTCAGAGGTTCCCCATTTGTGTCGAGGATTTTTTCAGTTGGATTTTTAAAATGTAACAGTTTGGGCATTTATGGATTTGGCGGGTAGGCAGGTCCATAGGTTTATAAATCTTCCGTTTTCAGTCCTTCATTCTGGCTTATTGAGCTTGAAACTGTTGCTCCTCTTTTGTGTTTCATCTGACCTTTTGAAGAAATTGACTGAACCAATATCCTCCAAATTGTTCGGTATTTTAAAGGTTTCGATGAGATTCCTTGTCATGCCTGGTTTGCAGTGTTGTTAGCCCTGAGGCCCTTAACTGTTCTTAGTACTAGAGTTGACTTAGTTCTGGAATGATTTTTGTCACCCAATGTTGTTCATTCTCCAAAGCAGCAATGTCCTTCTGAAGATGAGGTCTCCATGTTTAGATACAATCTAAATGGGAGTGCACCAAAGATTTATACAGTTGAATCACTATCATCTTCTCCTTAAAGTCAAATGTATGCTTGATTATTCTTTGGGTTCGGTTAGCTTTTTACTGCTGCTCCTATCTGTTGTGCAACTTTCACTGAATGGTGAATTTTGACTCCAAGGTCTTTTTCTTCATAAATTTGTTGATTTGGTAAGTGTATTAATTTGGTAGGTGTGACATGAGTTGTTTGCCCCCACATGCAAAGTCTTGCATTTTTTGGTATTAAAAAGCATTTGTGAGTCTTCTGACCATTTGTTGTAAGGAAGGGACCTTCTGGATGGCCACTTTTCAAATTTCCCACTAGCTCAGCAGTGTACAATCACAGTGAGGGAACAACATTCTCTAGAAAATTGTAAACAAGTACCTGTACTTCAAAGAAATAATGTAAATTGAATTAATCTGTTTCAGACTCCCCAAAAAATTAACTTCAAAGTAAATTTTATACCTAATTCACCCAAATCTTCAGTACTAAAGTACGTACAAGTTATTACTTACCTTTACCGATGACTCTTGTTGGCGTTTTAAACAAAATAAGAAATACGAAAGATATAGACGGGGAACCAGAAATAATTTAAAAGCTGGAGGCCAGCGGTGTAAAGAACAGAGCAGACGTTTGTGTCTCTGAGCGACAGTTCGGTGTGGACATCCTTCCCACCTGTTATTTCAGTTCGGAGAGACACCCCATGTGGTACAGTCACTAGGGCAGTCACTTATTTTAGTGTGGTGCTATTTTTATACAGAAGTAGGGTTAGGATTGTTCATATATATGAGTCAGAGACGGCTGGCAATGTTTGTGTGGTTTTCTGTCCTGTTGTGTAGCCGATTGTAATCTTGTTCGCTGGCCTGGGCCACGTGTTTGGTTAGAGGTTGTTACCCACAGTGCCTAAATTGCAGTGTATAGTAAAGATAACTGTATAATAGAATTTAAGAAGTACACTCTTCAAGTTTATTAGTTTATGTTGTAAATAAGTGGAGCATGAGGATATATTTGATTGTAAGGCAACTCCAAGTTTTGGGACTTAGTAATATCTCTTATGTCCTGTTTCAATAGGGTATGCAAATTCCAACCCACACTCCGGATATACAGGTACTATACCTTTAAGTTTAAAGACTATGTAAATAAATTCCCACATAATTTCAGAAGCTATTACTGTACTTACAAAAGCCCTCTTTCCTAATATAGATGTCCCTATCTTACTGTATGAAATTTAACCCCTATAAGGTATGTCCTGGAACAACTTGGTATACCACCGAGTCTTACTGCCCTCTGAGGAGGTGTACTAATGCCCTAGTGATCATTATATTTACCCTCCCCTCCTTTATAAAGTAAGCATGAGTCGCTGGCCGCTAGTGCCCCGGCGGTCGAGTATTGGGAGAATGCTTGAGCGCCATACCATTTTAAGGGCTAGTTGCTTTGGCAGTAGAAAGGAGCATGCGCTCTTAAACTGTGGAGGTCAAGTAGATCTCTTCGTAAGGCTTCAATATCATTTTCATTTCCCACTTTACCATAGATCTTAGTGTCATCTGCGAATATGATGATGTGGTTTTGTAATTTTATTTATTTAGTTATTTACTTTATTTTATTTTATTTATTTTTATTTATTTTTTAATTTATTTATTTCCAAGAAGATACATTGGGTTTGTGAGAATACATAACATTGGTGTTCTTACATTCTTACAAAGCCACTAACATGCATAGCATCTTGGGTAATATTCTCTTCTATGTCTTTGATGTATATGACAGAAAGGGTTGGCCCCAAAATGACCCCCTGTGGGACCCCACTTACCATATTTCGCCAGTCAGGTTCGTTCCCATTTAACACCACTCTGCTTTCTTTGTTTTAACCATTGTTTTATTAATTCTTGTATTCTACCATTTATTCCACATGCCTGTAATATTCTTACTAGTCTTTCATGTGGTACCTTACAAAAGTTTTACCTAGATCCATGTATAATATACATTGACTGGAGGTCCTTTGTCTGAGTATCTGGCAGATTGGTAAAATATGTTCCAGTTTCCAGAACAACCTCTTATGTGGGACTCTGTCGAAAGCTATTTTAGGTACAGATAAATGCAGTCGAGCCTATCTTCTATCAAACTTATCTCTTTCCTGAAAAATCACATTGGCTGTATCATAGAAACTACGTAGATTCATTACACAGGAACTTCCAGATTGGAAACCATACTCTCTCTGTTATTATATCATTTCTGTGGGGAGCCCCATTAACTCCCTGAAGCTATCACACTGATCAAGTTCAATACTGGTAGTAGCCATCAGTCATGGAATTATGTTGGTCTACTGGGGACCACGAGCCAGAACATGGCTCCCTCTAGAGAGCCGAAGGGAGCGTTGGATAATGAACATTTTACATTTAAAGTTTATCATCTTTGTTGCCATTAGGGAAGCACGCAGAATGATAGGCGAATCAAAACAAGCTTTTGCATGATTTAAAATGAGAATAAAGCATTAATCTTGCCAAAAGAACTCCCCCAACAATGAAAACAAACGAGCAAAATTTTGTGAAACTAGCCCCCCGTGCTAGTTTGCCCCACCTCCCTCCTCATTTGGTGAAGGAGGGAGCTGGCCCAGGTCAGCTGGGCCTGCTACTTTCCAATTTTATACTGATGTCTGTGCGTGGTAGTCGACATCACTCTGGCTCCGGTCTCCAGTTTTCGAGTGGTGTTTTGCCTTTGAGGCTGTTTTCTCTTACACATATGTTGTGCGTGAGCCAGGAGTTTAGCGTACTGGAGCTGCATGCGCTTAGGGTTTGCTTCGCTGTGGGCTCTGTAAGTACTACACTTATGTGGTTAGGGTTATCTTCCCTGGGGCATTCGGTGAAAACTCCCATTTGGGGGACTTCCTTGCTTGGCATGGTCCTTGCCCTTCAGGTAAGCTGGTGGTCTGGGACTGTCTTTCCTTGGGTTGGGAGTGTTTGTTGGCTGGTGGGGTGCACTGTGGTCTGCACAACTTATTTAGTTAACATGAGGTGCGCTAACGTTTCTCCCTGGCTGCTCGTTCGATACAGTTAGGACTTGGTGGTGCTTTGTTTTCATGTTTTCATATGTATTTTGCCTGTTTTTGTTTCTGCATTTCACTATATTCACTGCATTAATATTTCACTATATTAGGCTTGCCTAGTGTGGGGTGTGTGCAGTTGAACCTCCTTGTTGCTCCCTCAGCCTTACCTTGGGTTTCGGGTAACTTGGTTGCCTGCATTGACAGGGCTTACTGGTGTAGAAAACCCCAAAGCTGGGCCTCCTGCAGGGAACATACTCTTCCGGCCCTGGAAAACCCCTACGGGCTCGGTTGTATTATAGATAACTCTTCTGCGCTCACTCTCACCTTGTGTAAATTTGAAGGTTGTTCATCGCCTGTGCCACCTGGCGACATTCATACTTTCCGCCTTGCTGCTTGTTGGGTCAGTAACATTTTCAACCCAAGTCATGTGGGATTTTTTTCCCTCCCATGTCCTCAAAATTACTTATTCCTCTTTGGAAGTTCAGAGGTATTAAGTGGTGGCCAGGCACATCTGTGCCAGGTAAGTGCATCAAGCACACCATAGCTGCTTGGGACTTTTGTTCGGAGCAGCTGAATCTAAAACATCAACAGCAACAAGCGGCGGCCTCTTTGCATCTCCAGTTTTCTGTTTGGCAGCTGGCCAGGTTATGTGCCCGGTTGGATGTCCTGGATCTGCCCTGTTTGAAGTTTTAGTGATTCAGATTTCGGGGCATTTGTTGCATCGACTGTGGTATTTTTTAATTTTATTTATACAGTATTTAAAGAGTTCTTACATTCTTGTAAAAATCACTATCATGCATAGCATTTCGGGCAGGTCCTTAATCCAAATTTTTCCCTGGAATACGACCCTCCAACTCATTTAACAACCAAGTACCTGTTCACTGCTGGGTGAACAGAGGTTACATTTAAGAATTGGCGCCCAGTCAATCCTTCTCAGCTAGGATATGAACCAAAGTCAAGGCGCTCGCGAATCACCGGACAAATATTTTACCATTACGCCACTGAGACTGGTTCTGTCCGCACCCCGCTTTTCCTTCCCTGGTGGGCAGGTCTCATCCTTCTCATCCCCATGCTCCTGCTTCCGGATCCAAAGCATCTGAGGATTTCGGACTTTGTGCATGGTTTAGCTCAGGTTGTGGCTAAGGGCTTTCCGGAGTTTGCCCCTTCAGACGTGGGCACGGAGGCAGTTGAGCCGCTCTATCCTGTCGAGGCTTCTGGGTCTTCCCAGCCAGCTCCTTCCTTCGAGCTTTTCCCTTGCACTCCATGTTCTCTTTTTGGGCAGTGGGCATGGATGAGTGCTAGCCAAGGGCTCTTCCCCAGGGCTGCAGTTCCTGGGATTTGAAGGCAGTTGGAATGGAGCTCTTGGGTTCCTTTTGACTCTTTGTGGGGCCCTCATGACCTCTGCAAATGATCTATTGATGCAGTGGGGTAGGGTTTCTTATCCCCTTTTCTCTTTATGATTTTGAATTAGGTACGTATTTCCCCAGGGTGCGTTTCCATGTGTCTTTGGGCGTTCCAGACTTGTCTTTCTGGAGGTTTCCTTTCTCTCATGTTCCCCTTTAGATGTTCAGGAGGTTCTTGGTGCTTACCTCCTGTGTGACCTGGTCGTACGCCTCAGTAATGGATCTGGTCTCTTTTGAGTTCGGTTCTTCCTATCCTTATTGGTTACCTTACGAGGTTCCAGAGTCTTTCTGGCTAGCACACTGTCCGTTGTTTTCTTTTGGGGCTTGGCACAGGTTTTGCTTTACCCGCACTTTTGAGTGGCAGGAAGCGTCTACTGTGTTGCAGTTTTTTTCTGGGGAGGCTCTGTGGAGTCCCTAAATGAGTGCCTCCTTCCTCCTGTACTTACCTGTGATGTGGGTCTTGATGCATGTTCAGGTCCCATATCTTTCGGCTGCCTTGGTTGCTGATGACCGTTGCACCCTTTCACACTTGGCTTACTTTGGGTGTTTTATGAGCCTCCTCAAGCATCATTCTATTTCGGAGGATGTGGGAGCACTCGGTGAGGTTTCTTTTGCAGGGATTTTGATCTCTGCTGCTTCAGCGTCATCTGCTCCTCTTAGGCAGTATGCTCCAATCCTCTGGGAGGTGGTTTCCTTGTTTTTTCGCTTCCCGTCTTATGCGGCTTACGCGTCAATACGTTTCCCGTATTGACTGGCTGTGCTTGCTCTTTCTTTGTATTCTTTGTGGTCCCTGACTTTACCATTAGCCTCCTCATTTTGTTCTCTGCAATTTTCTGAAGACATAGTTTCTCAGTTTTTGATGGCAGCCTCTATGAGTTGCTGTCCTGTTTCTGATTCGGTCTCTGCCTTCCCGGCAAGGTCGGTCTATTGCTGCATCTGTGTTTGATTTAGGTGGGTCTTCTGTGGTTCCGGCAGCCGGTTCAGATGCATTTACACCAGCCTCCTCTTTGTCTGACTGGCACCATGCTCGCTCTGCTTGGAGGCTTGGCTCTTGTGCCGGCCCTTTACCAGGTAGCCCCTTTCACAGGGAAGTGGCAGGGATCCCTCCATTTTGTTTCCCTCCGGTTTCCGGTCCTGAAACGGGATTGTTTGGACCTCTGGTACATTCTTGATCTTTCTAGATTGAACCGGTTAACACCGTGCCCATTCTTTTATATGACTACCTTGTCTCAGGTCTGACTCAATCTTGAGTCAGGTGCTTGGATAATTTCGCTAGACCTCAAGGATGCATATTGGCATGTCCCTCTTCATCCGAGGGTCAGGGATTGGTTAGGTTTCATCATGGAACGACAGGCTTACTGCTTTCTGGCTCTCCCGTTCAGGCCGAATCTTGTCTTCGGGTGTTGGCTTACCTCGTCGACTGGCTGGTTTGGGCTCCCAGCTGGTCTGCTAGCCAGGAATCTTGTTTTTTTCCAGCTCGCTGGGTTTGGGTTCCTGGAGAATTGGCGGAAGTCCCAGTTAGTTTCGTTTTCAGGTTTGGACCTGGTTGACCTTGACTTGAGATTCACGGTCAACATCACGTTCCCCTACCTCCTGTGGCCTTGCTTTTTTTGCAGTCCCGCCATCTGTTGGTGTTGAGAGGGACCTGTGTGACTCAACGGTTGCTTGAGCAGCTGTGCGGGAGCCTGAACTTTGCCCTTCTAGTTTACCCGTTGGGCCAAATTTGGCTTTGGAGTCTGTTCTGGTTCCTTCTGGGCGGCTCCTTTCACCACTCTTGCAATTGCTGGGTGCATTCTCTAGTGTCCTTATACTGGTTGCTGCATTGTCAGCTTCCTCTTCAGGTTTTTTGAAGTTTGGTGCTATGGCACCTTCCCCCCCTCCCTCGCTCATGTTTTCATGGATGCATTGGCTGTTGGTTGGGGCTTTGTGACCTGCATTCACAAGTCCGGACAAGGTTGTTGGCTCTCTCCTCCTTATCGGGCGCACAGTACAGTGCGGGAATTTGCAGCTGTGTGACAGAACCTGCAGAGAGTTCAGATTCCTCCGAGCACAGTGGTCTGGCTTTATTTGGACTGTTCCCCTGTGGTTCATTTTCTCAACCAGGGGAAAGAGGTCTCTTTGGTCCATGGCTCTTTGGGGCTGGTCACTTTGAATAGCTCTTCTCCTGAGTTCTCGGGGTTTGCATCTACATGCCGTTCACATCCAGGGAGTGTCCAATGTCCAGGCTAATGATCTGTCCCACTTCCTTCACGTTTCCATGGATTGGACCGTCGATGCCGATTCCTTCCTCTGGCTTTGCCAGAGCCAGACATCAATCTCTTTGCATTGATGTGTCTCAGCATTTGCTTCTTTACACAGCTCCACTCCACAAGTATGAGGCCCTTGCAGTAGATGCCTTTTGGTTGGACTGATCGAAATGTGGGGCATATACCTCTTTCCCCCAGTCCAGCTGTTACTCTGGGTGCTGGCATGGCTGGAGTCTTACAGGGACAGAGTGATTCTTCTGGCTTCTTGGTAGCCAGCTCAGCCTTGGTCCAGGTGCTGCTTGCTTGGTGTCCAAACCCAAGCATTTTTCTGCAGCTCCACCTCTTATCAGAAGGTTGGGCAGGTGACTTACCTCGCAGGTTTGGCCTCCTCTTCTGGTTTAGACGTCTGGACTTTTTGATGTGTTTTTATCACCATTTGTATGGTGATCTGATGGCTGGATTGATGGTGTCCCACCTGCAGTTTTCTTCTTTGCAACAGTATGAAGTTTCTTGGCGGTCTTTTCACCATTTTCTCTCCCTTTGTCATTGTCATTCCGTTTCCAACTGGGTCATTTTGTCTATTCTTTCTTGGCTTTTTCTCGATCTGCATCTTATGGCGAATATTGTCACTTCAGATCATGCGGAGTTGGTGGAGCTGCTTTTGCTTGCGTTCGGGGTGGACACATCTTTGGACACATTTTGCAAGCGCTCTCGTGCCATTTTTCACCTCCGACCTGCTTGTGCACTAACTGAGCCTTCCTGGTCTTTGGACTGGGTTCTTTCTTTTCCTTATTGGGCTCGTTTTATGGTGGTCCCTTTGGACCAGGATCGTTTTCAGAAAACTTTGCTTTTGCTTTCCTTGGCATCCGGCTGTCGGGTTGGTGAGCTTCATACTCTGCTCCGGCACTGGGGATTTTGTTCTTTTGGTCCTAGGATCATTTTGTTCGGTTGCAGCCGGCTCCTTCTTTTCTAGTAAAGAATGAATCAGTAGGCTTCTGGAGAGGTCCTTTAGTGGTGAAGTTTTGGTTGGTTCTGGTGGGGGTTGTACTCAGTTGTTGTACTCACCTAGTTGTGCTTGCGGGGGTTGAGCTCTGGCTCTTTGGTCCCGCCTCTCAACCGTCAATCAACAGGTGTACAGTTTCCTGAGCCTATTGGGCTCTATCATATCTACACTTGAAACTGTGTATGGAGTCAGCCTCCACCACATCGCTTCCTAATGCATTCCATTTGTCAACCACTCTGACACTAAAAAAGTTCTTTCTAATATCTCTGTGGCTCATTTGGGCACTCAGTTTCCACCTGTGTCCCCTAGTGCGTGTGCCCCTTGTGTTAAACAGCCTGTCTTTATCAACCCTGTCGATTCCCCTGAGAATCTTGAATGTGGTGATCATGTCCCCCCTAACTCTTCTGTCTTCCAACGAAGTGAGGTTTAATTCCTGCAGTCGCTCCTCGTAGCTCATACCTCTCAGCTCGGGTACTAGTCTGGTGGCAAACCTTTGAACCTTTTCCAGTTTAGTCTTATGCTTGACTAGATAGGGACTCCATGCTGGAGCCGCATACTCCAGGATTGGTCTGACATATGTGGTATATAATGTTCTGAAAGATTCCTTACACAAGTTTCTAAAGGCCGTTCTTATGTTAGCCAACCTGGCATATGCTGCTGATGTTATCCTCTTGATATGAGCTTCAGGGGACAGATCTGGCGTGATATCAACCCCCAGGTCTTTCTCTCTCTCTGACTCTTGAAGTATTTCATCTCCCAAATGATACCTTGTATCTGGTCTCCTGCTTCCTACCCCTATCTTCATTACATTACATTTGCTTGGGTTAAACTCTAACAGCCATTTGTTCGACCATTCCTGCAGCTTGTCCAGGTCTTCTTGAAGTCTCAAGCTGTCCTCCTCTGTCTTAATCCTTCTCATAATTTTGGCGTCGTCAGCAAACATTGAGAGGAATCATCATACTCATCGTCTGTTTGGAATCATCATACTCATCGGGTGCATCATACTCTTTGTCTGTTTGTGGCAAAGCCTCTACCTTTGTGCCACTGGTTATGTTTCAGTGGACTTGTTGCGTTTTGATCTGGTTCCCTGTTTCTCTTTTCTAGGGGTTGTATTTTTCAGATTGTCCACAGTGTTATGCTAGCCTTCAATCTGTCCTAATGATCATGATGTCCGGAAGTATGCCGCTCTGACGGCTGTCCTTGGTAATATGTCTTTGACCGATATTCAAGCATGGAGGTTTTGGAGGTTGAACAGCGTCTTGGCTGCAGGTATCTTGTTAATGTTCCTGGTCCTCTGCAGCTTTGTTTAGCTTTGGGTCGTGTGCCACAGTTGTAGGTCTCTACTTCACTTTGATACCTGCAGTGTTACCTTCTCCCTTCTCAGTGTTACCTTCTTCTGGTAAGTACACCTTTTTTGTCCTCCTCTGTGGGTAGTTAGCTTCAGGAAGCCAATGAGGGCTTCCCACAGAAAACCAGCATTGAATGCAATGAAACACCAGTTTCTGGATGAACCCCAGAGGCTCCCTGACACCCTACCTCCCTCGGGTTGTTGGTGTGTTTTTTCATTATAGAACTCGACGGTCAGCCAAGCCTGGCTGACCCGAGCCGGCTCCCCCTCATCCCCAAATGAAGGGGGAGGTTGGGCAAACTAGCAGGGGGTTAGCTTCATGAAATTTTTGCCGTTTGTTTTCATTTTTTGGGGAGTTCTTTTGGCAAGGAAGAGGCTTCTGTTTCATTTTTAAATCATGCAGTAGTTTATTTTAATTTGCCTATCAAATACCCACCCGAAGAGTACCAGGTACTCTTCGGGTGGGCACTCAGTAACTCTGTCCCCCACCCAGTTCCCTTCTTCCACATGTAGTATTGAGGGGTTGTGTTAGGGCTCCTCTTGAGTGAGGTGGCAGGCTGGCCAAGACCTCGAGTGATTTGGTTTGCTATCAGATAATGATGATCGGGTGTTTTATGGTTAGGACATTTACTCTGCAGCAATAATATTAGAAAGAGTCATGTAAATAAATATAAATTGTTTATTTGAAGGTTATTAATTTTTTCAAGCAGTCACATGTTGCACCTATCCTTTCTGGTAGATTTTTTACAGTTTGGGTTGATCTCTGAGTCCAAGATTTCCTCGTCTCATAGACAGAGTCAAATTCTGGTCTTGACTTCCAGTAGGTAAGGGCGTGTCTCAGNAGACTATAACAAATAAGATATGCTCAAGAGAGTGAATCAAGCTTGAGGTTTGAAAAGCTAAAATTAATGATAAGTATATGCTAGTCACTTGAACCATTTTTTAATCTACTGTTATCAGATGTACAATATTTGAAAACACAAGTATCGAAACAAGCACAGGTGGTCCCAACTTATTAATGGGATGCATTTCAAAAAGACCTTGGTATGTCAACTGTTTGTAACTCTGAATTAGATTTACATAGACAACATGCTGTAAATGAAGAAGCATTCCTAAACCACCAGAAATCTACATGCATGACAAATATTGTGAGAAAATAATATTCACCAAATTTTAATTTACATTGAATAATGTAGTTGCCCCTGCTTGTCTGACTGTGCTTTTGAAGACTTAAGAGGTCTAATTGGTAAAGGCAGTGGCAGTAGAAGGTAATGTATTAGGGGCAGAGATTGGTGAGTCATGTTTAGTGCCACTGGCTACTGTAGATTGTAAAATTTAAGTTGTGTCCTTGATAACAGTGGCATCTCCAGAGCTCATTTGTGAGCAACATCTAAGGAGATCCCATTCACACCTGTTTCCCATGCACTATTCTCAAAGTTTACTCAGTGAAATCAAATGTGCGACCCTCTCACATAATGGATATCAACCATCATCTCGGTTTTTCAAATTCGCCAGCCTTTGAACCTTGTTTTTGAAAAGTAGTACCATGATTCTGGGTGAAGAAAACTCGCAAAATTAAAAATCAAAAGAAACCATTAAATTTTCTTTTAGCAATGCTGTGGTTTTCAAATACACCAACTGCTTCTCGTAATGTTGTACCCATCTATTAAAATTTTAGCAACTCATTCTGAGCAATATTAAAGAAGATAATAGTCACACCCTTTCTTTCCCATGCAGTATGGGCAAAGTTTACGGAGCAAAATTGTAATTTTAACCTGTCACACGACGTATATATATACTGTATATATATAGCAGCTGAACCTTAATGTAAAGAAATTTTACCATCATTATCCTTTTCTCCTATAGCCCAGCCTTTGAGTGTGTAATCTATGATGGTGTTGTTTCCCTTTCATGGTGGTTGATTGGAAATAGCTTTCTTTTCTATGGTAATGGGTTGCCTCTAGCTTGGTACTGGTACATCACCAACACTTTTCCTTGTAATCAGCCATTATTAAGAATAATTTTCTTTAAGTTCTAATAATTTAGAAAACATCTAAAGTAGTCCATAGAATGCATAGTGGGACTACACCAGGTACAAGAACACTGCTGACTGTGGCAGCATGAGTCAGACACCTGGCACTCTCGGTCTTGTGAATATTTTTGTGGCACCCAATAGCCACGTGGCCATGCGAACATAAACAGAGCACTTTATTTTATGGGGGGGATGATGAAGCTGGTTTGTAAAGCAGATTCAAATGTAAAAAGTGAAATTTAGAAGGCTGTTCTTAAGTTGGATATTTGCAAGTTGGATGTTAGTACGTCTGATTTTCACATCACATGTTCTTAAGTTGGAGGTTCGTAGGTTATACGTTCACAAGTTGGGGGTTTCTATTGTTGAATGTCTATAAGTCTAATTCTTGTAATTCGGATTCTTGTAAGTTAGATGCTTGTAAGTCAGATGCTTGTAAGTCAGATTCTTGTAAGTCGGATGCTTGTATGTCAGATGCTTATATGTCAGATGCTTGTAAGTCGGATGCTTGTATGTCAGATGCTTATATGTCAGATGCTTGTAAGTCGGATGCTTGTATGTCAGATGCTTATATGTCAGATGCTTGTAAGTCGGATGCTTGAAAGTCGGATGCTTGTACGTTGGATGTTTATATATCTTGGACCTTCTGTAAGGGCCGAAAAAAAAGAACCTTTCCAAGAAAATCTTTGTCTAATATGAGAAAAATGTAATGTGATGCCCAATTATTATACAACAATAGTTGCAACCAGTGATAGGAAAAAACATTGTATTGCAAATGGTTTGTTGCAAGCATAATTCAAGTTTTTGTAATGTGGAGATCGACAACACATTCTGGGGGTTGATATCACACGAGATCTGTCCCCTAAAGCCCACATCAAAATGATAACATCAGCAGCGTATGCAAAGCTGGCAACCATAAGAACTGCCTTTAGAAACTTGAATAAGGAATCATTCGGAACCTTTTATGCCTCATATGTCAGACCAATACTGAAGTATGGAACTCCAGCGTGGAGTCCATATCTAGACTAACACAAAACGAAGTTAGAAAAGGTTCAGAGGTATGCCACCAGGCTAGTCCCAGAGCCTGAGGGGACTAGGTTCAGGAAGCTATGAGGATAGAGGGAATTATCAGGGGGAAAGCACCAAACCATTACGACTATATAGCACTCAGAAGGGGTCAGGATAAGTATTTGGGATGGGACGGGGTAAAGGAATGGTGCCCAACCATGGACGGTTGGGGATTGAATGCCAACCTGCATGAAGCAAGGACTGTCGGTCTACCGTTCAACCCAAGCTGCGAGGAAAGATTACTGGAACTAAATCTCTCGACACTGGAAGACACAAGAGTTTGGGGAGACATGGTCACTACCTATAAAATTTTCATAGGAATTGACAGGGTAGATACAGATAAACTATTTAGCACATGTGGTACATGAACAAGGGAACACAGGTGGAAAGTTAATACCCAGATGAGCCACAGGGATGTTAGAAAGAACTTTTTCAGGGTCAGAGTAATTAACAGGTGGAATGCATTAGGCAGTGATGTGATGGAGGATGACTCCATACACAGTTTCAAATGTAGACATGATAGAGCCCAATAGTCTCAGGAATCTGTACACCAGTTGATTGACAGTTGAGAAATGAAACCAAAGAGCTGAAGTTCAACCCTTGCAAGCACAACTAGATGAATGCACAAAAATGCTTCCCTGAGAGAACTCCATATAGAGCGCCCCAGACAACACTGCATGATGCTTTCCCTAGACGTTTTGATCACTACTCTCATCCAGTAGTGGAATAATTACTAAAACATTCTAGTCTGCTCATCAAATAATTAAACAAGGTACAATTGTGCCTCTCACACTTAATATGTGCACATTAGAAAATCTGGTTATGTTAGATATTACTCCTCATGGTTTAACAAATAGCATGTATGTCTGGTTGTGTCAGAGACATGAGAGACCTTCTGTTATTACCGTGACCCGAGAAGGGGCAGGTAACACATAGTAAGTTGAATTATCGGTACCAAGCTAGGTGCCTCTGTATGTGTTCAGTAGATCATCTGGTTATCTCACTCACTACCCGTGGTATAGTAGATAGTGCGTGTCTGATAATGTCAGATGTGATATCAGGTTCTACCAATTGCTTACATATGTTCAGTATACAGTGCACTCCCAGCTTACAAATGGGTTGTGTTCAGAAAAAAGGGGGAGGGGGTTCTTGGGTTATTTATTTGTAACTCGGAAACAGGTTGTCCATGGGTAAAGTGCTATATGGAGAGGATGTGCTCCCACCCCATCAGTAGTCAGTATATAAAACTCAAATTTTTGGGATAAAAAAATATAACAAACTGTATTTTATTTACTTAAGAGTGATGATGATATCCTGCTTGTCTGACTTGATCATTCTGGAAGAGTGAAGAGGTCTATTTACTGGAGTAAGAGGCAGTAGAAGGTTATGATCATTGGGCGACAGAAATGGGGGCTAATCTTCACCATCACTGGCTACTGTACAGGTTGCAGGTATTAATTGGACCTTTTTTTTTTTTTGTAAAGTTCTAGATGAGGATAGCAACTTTTCTGGAGATTATGGATGGGTTGGAAACATTGGTAAGTCATCCCCATCCTGTTCATTGGATGTTGTAGAACCCATGTTCATCTAGCAGCAAGTAGGTACCCAGGAGTTAGTCAGCCTGTTGTAGTGTTGCATCCTCGGGGGATGGGGGGAGGGTCAATAATTCAACTTTAGGGGGAAAGTGCATGACCATGACATCCTTATGAGGCAAAACAGAGTAAAGTACCAGCCACCAAGAGGAGTGCCTAATGCAGAACTGCTGATTCTCTTGACTAGAAACAGTGGAATCAAATATCGGGACAAACTACAGCCATAGAGAAAAAACAAGAATATATGAATCTGCCGAGACAGCTTGTGTATGCAAGTTATAGGCAGCCTATTGAATGGCCAGAAAGTACAGTATAGGGGGGGGGAACCTAGTGACAAAATTTTATTACACCTGAGGGTGAAGAACCCCTGAATCCAAAGATGGGAGGACAACATGAAACCATGAATGACCTTCTATGTCAGATCACCGTAGCACATCGTTAAAAACTGAAAGCAGCAAGGATTGGCCCTAAAATGGGTGGAAGAATTATCACAACCAAATCAATAAACAATACGGGTAAACAAACCTACCAGTTATGTGAACTGGCAGTCATGACCAAATGAAATGATGGCGGCTAAGCCAGGTGCAAGAGGAGGGTTATTATCAACTAAACCCTGAGCAATGTTATGTCATGAACCACTTGACAATGGAAGGAGTATGGAGCCACAGATAATATAAATTCATGCATGTATCTTGCCAACAAACTTATGGATTAATGTCAGGCACACATTGTATATTTAGACACATAATAATGCCAGTAAATATCTACACACTTCTCATCAAAAGGCTTGCATTGGCTACCAAATCCAGGGTTGGTAAGGGTCACATTTCTGTCAATTATGTCCTCTGGGACTCTTTCTCCCTTCTTGTAAACTTTAGAAAATTTGTTTTCAGAAATAGTTTTTTGGATGGGATAAGTTCATAACAGTTAACCTTCATATTGATGACCTCTTCCACATACATTACCATATCCACTGTCAACATGTGTATCTCTTTCTCTCTACCGAGTTCCTTGTCCTTGATTGACAAGGAGCTTGCAAGGTAAGTACTTGTCAGTACTTATCTACTGACAAGTAGAGATGCGAGTGTAAGATATTGACTTTTCTACATCCATTTCAAGTAGACATGTAAAGCAAGCCGACTCACTTTTGTACTTTACACATGTGTACAAGATCAGAAATGTCCTGATGGGGTGAAAGTTTAAGTCGGGATGAGAAACACAACTTCTCCAATGGGGCACTAAGACTTTGCACTACCCATACGAAAAAATTGTGAGAATTTTAAAACAATAATATGTCTAATGAGACATACCTTGGTAAAGAACTTGTTCTTTCTCTTACCAAAAAAAAAAAACAGCATTGAATGTAATGTAATGCCAATTTCTGGGAGAGCCTGAACCTGAAGCTATACACTGATCAGTGCTGTGCTACTTGGTGCCATCAGTCACAGTGTTCTATTGGTCTACTGGGGACCACGAGTCAGAACCTGGGCCCCCCTCAGAGTGCAGGGAGCGATGGCCTATGAACACTTTAAATGTAAAGTTAATCATATTGCCACCACCAAGGAAGCACCAGAAAGTTAGGCAAAACAAAACAGACTACTGCATAACCTTACCTTGAGGATACCTTGAGGTGCTTCCGGGGCTTAGCGTCCCCGCGGCCCGGTCATCGACCAGGCCTCCTGGTTGCTGGACTGATGAAACAACCAGGCTGTTGGATGCGGCTGCCGCAGCCTGACGTATGAGTCACAGCCTGGTTGATCAGGTATCCTTTGGAGGTGCTTATCCAGTTCTCTCTTGAACACTGTGAGGGGTTTGCCAGTTATGTCCCTTATGTGTAGTGGAAGCGTGTTGAACAGTCTCGGGCCTCTGATGTTGATAGAGTTCTCTCTCAGAGTACCAGTTGCACCTCTGCTTTTCAACGGGGGTATTCTGCACATCCTGCCATGTCTTCTGGTCTCATGTGATGTTATTCTGTGTGCAGGTTTGGGACCAGCCCCTCTAATATTTTCCACGTGTAAATTATTATGTATCTCTCCCGCCTGCGCTCAAGGGAATACAGATTTAGGCTCTTTAGTCGGTCCCAATAGTTTAGATGTTTTACGAGTGGATTCTAGCAGTAAAGGACCTCTGCACGCTCTCCAGGTCAGCAATTTCACCAGCAGTGAAAGGGGCTGTCATTGTGCAGCAGTACTCCACTCTAGAGAGCACAAGCGTTTTGAAAAGTGTCATCATCGGTATAGCATCTCTAGTGTGAAAAGTTCTTGTTATCAACCTGTCATTTTTCTTGCAGTTGTGACGGCTACTTTATTGTGTTCTTTAAAGGTAAGGTCTTCCGACATGAGTACACCCAGATCCTTTACATTGCCTTTTCGTTCTATGTTATGATTTGCCTGAGTTTTGTACGTGGTTTCCGTTTTATATTTTCATTTTTTCCATAGCGCATGAGCTGGAACTTGTCTTCGTTAAACACCATATTATTTCTGTAGCCCATAGAAAGACCTGATCTACATCTGACTGGAGGTTCGCCGTGTCCTCTATGTTGCCTACTCTCATGAAGATCCTAGTGTCATCTGCAAAGGATGATACAGTGCTATAGGTTGTGTTCTTGTCTATGTCCGATATGAGGATGAGAAAAAGTACTGGAGCAAGCACAGTACCCTGGGGGACTGAGCTCTTAACGGTTGACGGGTTGGATTTTATTTGTTGACTATTACACATTGGGTTCTGTGGTCAGGAAATTGTAGATCCATCTGCCTACTTTTCCGGTAATTCCTTTGAGCGCATTTATGGGCAATAACACATGGTCACATTTATCAAAAGCTTTTGCGAAATCTGTGTAAATTACATCAGCGTTTGTTTGTCTTCCATAGCATCTAATGCCATATCATAGTGGTCCAGCAACTGCGACAGGCAAGAGCGCCCTGTTCTGAAACCATGTTGTCGGGGTTATGAGATGCTGTGATTCCATGTATTTTGTGATCTTACTTCTTGCACTCTTCTCAAAAATTTTATGATGTGCGATGTTAGTGCTATCGGTCTGTAATTTTTTGCCTCTGCCTTATTTCCTCCTTTATGAAGTGGTGCTATCTTGCTGTTTTTGTATATCAGGAATAACGCAGTATCTAGGCTTTGTCTCCACAGAATGTGAAGGGCCTGCGATAGTGGTTTTACAGTTCTTGATGAATATGGAGTTCAAGAATCGGGCCTGGTGCGGAGTGCATAGGCATACTGTTTATGGCTTCTTCAAAATCCGGGGGGGTNCACACACACACATACATATACACACACACACACACACACATATACACACACACTGGGTACATACAATGAGTACTGGGAAGACGGGACACCACAAGCGTAGGTCTCATTCTGTAACTACACTTAGGTAATAACACACACACATACATGCACGCATGTGCGCATATGAACACTGTATACACAGAGAAATCACAATAACGTGATACAGTAAAATGAACACATCCACAAGGGCTGTGATGAGGGTTCGAACCTACGTCTGTGATGATCCCAGACATGCCTTTGTCAATTGTGCCACGACATGGTCAAAAGAATTGCAACCGGGAGTGCTACTGCCCTCACACGAATCCCGCATCCTCTCCGAGACAGGTTCGAACCCTCATCGCAGCCCTTGTGGATTTGTTCACTTGAACACTGTACACTTGAGTAAGTATTTATTTGTATACACCTGCATATCATGCAGAGAAGTGCAGCACTAACTGTTATTTGTCTGTGTGATATAAAATGGGTGTTTCCTGATATAAAAGTTGTCCTCAGATACTTATCCCAACATATCTTAAGATCAAAGATTGTTATAGATAATAAAAGAAAATATTGGTATTCTTTACGACTGCATGGCTAAACATTAGGGAAGTCTAAACTTGGATACGGCTAAACATTAGGTGATTCTGAACTTGGACATTGCTGAACACTAGGTAAGTATGTTCTTAAATCTGGTTAAACATTAGACGAGTCTGAATTTGGAATATGTTTAACATGTGATGAATCTGTACTTTGAATCGGAGTAAAATGGATGGACCTGTATTTGGTATATGTGTATAACCAATAGGTGAATCGGAATTTATATTATGGCTAAAAATTGCTACTCATAAATGATAGCAGGTAGCTTATCAGTATTTATCTTTGTAAAGAAATTAAATTCATTTTGTTTAGGATACAATGTGAATTGAGAAGAATGGACACGTGCAAGGAATAAGAGAATGAGCAAAGGCTAGTGGAGGGTTAAAAAAATGGTTAGAAAAACTTTAACCATATGGGTGTAAAGTTAGTTATGTCGAGGGGGGGGGGGGGGATGTATGGAGTTGTACAAGGAACTGAAAAGCTAGAAAAGTTGGCATTTTCTGCTATGGTTGATTTTTGGGATGCAGAATATTGATTAATGTAATTTTTTTGTTTCTTATGCATACATGAATGGCCAGAGTTAGCTGTTCTATCAATTCTGTTTTTGCCAGCAGCAGATTTTACTGTGACACACCTATATGTACTCTTTGACATTTTCTGTTATATATTGTACTGCAAATTGAAGAACATAACCATTTCTACTTTTGGAAACATATCATGAAGTATAAGAAATTATTTTTATTCACAATGATGCCCTCCTGGCCATATTGTGGTCTGTGTTCCTGAGGAGTAGCTCAGCTGGACCAGTAGTGGTTGTTAACTGCAATTTTGAAACTTTCTCTCTCACCAAGAATGCAGAAAGTTATGAAGGTAATGTGTATGTGTGCATGCCATGTCATGCATTACCACTTGAGACACTGACCAAGAACCACCAGTGTTCCTGACCAGTGCAAGTGAAAAAAGTTCATGAGAGGTGAGGGTAGAAGGTATTGCCTTAGTATGGCCAAGATGTTATCATTGTGGAAGAAAATAATTTCTAATACTTCAAAATTTATTTTCTTCCATAGAGCCTTCATGGCCATACCATAGCCTAATATGACAGTAAGCCTGCCAGCAACAAGAAGGAAAGAATTATATGGAATTTCGTTTGCTGTCTCGGTACATAAGCATGGCACTGATGTGCTGTGATTGGGCTCTTTTGCAGCCTTGCAGTTAAATCAATTCTTACATTGAAGTGAGATGCAGGGCTTGCAGTATACTTTCCTGAAATAATGAGACTCCATTTACTTCTTATTTATGTTGGACTCATGTGGTAAAAGTCTGTATATCTGACAACATTAACCTGCATAAAATTAAAACCACAGACCAGTAATATGACAAAAAAAGTATTGACATTACATGGATAATATACAAATTGGAAAGTTTCTAAGACTGATGACTTAATGAAATTGCAAATTACAAATTTTGTTTTTGGCATTGCAGTTTTGTCAGGTTTGTCTTTATAGCTTAAATTGCTATATGTAAAGTTTGGTAAAGCTTGAAGGGTTCTTGTTGTCAGATTATTTCTCATGTAGTGCATCCAATCAGTATAAAGTAAAGAATCTTAGACTATAACAAGTAAGATATGCTCAAGAGAGTGAATCAAGCTTGAGGTTTTGAAAAGCTAAAATTAATGATAAGTATATGCTAGTCACTTGAACCATTTTTTTTAATCTTCTGTTATCAGATGTACAATATTTGAAAACAAGTATCTGAAACAAGCACAGGTGGTCCCAACTTATTAATGGGATGCATTTCAAAAAGACCTTGTATGTCAACTGTTTGTAACTCTGAATTAGATTCACATAGACACACATGCTGTAAATGAAGAATGCATTCCTAAACCACCAGAAATCTACATGCATGACAAATATTGTGAGAAAATAATATTCACCAAATTTTAATTTACATTGAATAATGTAGTTGCCCCTGCTTGTCTGACTGAGCTTTTGAAGACTTAAGAGGTCTAATTGGTAAAGGCAGTGGCAGTAGAAGGTAATGTATTAGGGGGCAGAGATTGGTGAGTCATGTTTAGTGCCACTGGCTACTGTAGATTGTAAAATTTAAGTTGTGTCCTTGATAACAGTGGCATCTCCAGAGCTCATTTGTGAGCAACATCTAAGGAGATCCCATTCACACCTGTTTCCCATGCACTATTCTCAAAGTTTACTCAGTGAAATCAAATGTGCGACCCTCTCACATAATGGATATCAACCATCATCTCGGTTTTTCAAATTCGCCAGCCTTTGAACCTTGTTTTTGAAAAGTAGTACCATGATTCTGGGTGAAGAAAACTCGCAAAATTAAAAATCAAAAGAAACCATTAAATTTTCTTTTAGCAATGCTGTGGTTTTCAAATACACCAACTGCTTCTCGTAATGTTGTACCCATCTATTAAAATTTTTAGCAACTCATTCTGAGCAATATTAAAGAAGATAATAGTCACACCCTTTCTTTCCCATGCAGTATGGGCAAAGTTTACGGAGCAAAATTGTAATTTTAACCTGTCACACGACGTATATATATACTGTATATATATAGCAGCTGAACCTTAATGTAAAGAAATTTTACCATCATTATCCTTTTCTCCTATAGCCCAGCCTTTGAGTGTGTAATCTATGATGGTGTTGTTTCCCTTTCATGGTGGTTGATTGGAAATAGCTTTCTTTTCTATGGTAATGGGTTGCCTCTAGCTTGGTACTGGTACATCACCAACACTTTTCCTTGTAATCAGCCATTATTAAGAATAATTTTCTTTTAAGTTCTAATAATTTAGAAAACATCTAAAGTAGTCCATAGAATGCATAGTGGGACTACACCAGGTACAAGAACACTGCTGACTGTGGCAGCATGAGTCAGACACCTGGCACTCTCGGTCTTGTGAATATTTTTGTAGCACCCAATAGCCACGTGGCCATGCGAACATAAACAGAGCACTTTATTTTATGGGGGGGATGATGAAGCTGGTTTGTAAAGCAGATTCAAATGTAAAAAGTGAAATTTAGAAGGCTGTTCTTAAGTTGGATATTTGCAAGTTGGATGTTAGTACGTCTGATTTTCACATCACATGTTCTTAAGTTGGAGGTTCGTAGGTTATACGTTCACAAGTTGGGGGTTTCTATTGTTGAATGTCTGTAAGTCTAATTCTTGTAATTCGGATTCTTGTAAGTCAGATTCTTGTAAGTCGGATGCTTGAAAGTCGGATGCTTGTACGTTGGATGTTTATATATCTTGGACCTTCTGTAAGGGCCGAAAAAAAAGAACCTTTCCAAGAAAATCTTTGTCTAATATGAGAAAAATGTAATGTGATGCCCAATTATTATACAACAATAGTTGCAACCAGTGATAGGAAAAAACATTGTATTGCAAATGGTTTGTTGCAAGCATAATTCAAGTTTTTGTAATGTGGAGATCGACAACACAATCTGGGGGTTGATATCACACAAGATCTGTCCCCTAAAGCTCACATCAAAATGATAACATCAGCAGCGTATGCAAAGCTGGCAACCATAAGAACTGCCTTTAGAAACTTGATTAAGGAATCATTCAGAACCTTTTATGCCTCATATGTCAGACCAATACTGAAGTATGGAACTCCAGCGTGGAGTCCATATCTAGTCTAACACAAAACGAAGTTAGAAAAGGTTCAGAGGTATGCCACCAGGCTAGTCCCAGAGCCTGAGGGGACTAGGTTCAGGAAGCTATGAGGATAGAGGGAATTATCAGGGGGAAAGCACCAAGCCATTACGACTATATAGCACTCAGAAGGGGTCAGGATAAGTATTTGGGATGGGACGGGGTAAAGGAATGGTGCCCAACCATGGACGGTTGGGGATTGAATGCCAACCTGCATGAAGCAAGGACTGTCGGTCTACCGTTCAACCCAAGCTGCGAGGAAAGATTACTGGAACTAAATCTCTGACACTGGAAGACACAAGAGTTTGGGGAGACATGGTCACTACCTATAAAATTTCATAGGAATTGACAGGGTAGATACAGATAAACTATTTAGCACATGTGGTACATGAACAAGGGAACACAGGTGGAAAGTTAGTACCCAGATGAGCCACAGGGATGTTAGAAAGAACTTTTTCAGGGTCAGAGTAATTAACAGGTGGAATGCATTAGGCAGTGATGTGATGGAGGATGACTCCATACACAGTTTCAAATGTAGACATGATAGAGCCAATAGTCTCAGGAATCTGTACACCAGTTGATTGACAGTTGAGAAATGAAACCAAAGAGCTGAAGCTCAACCCTTGCAAGCACAACTAGATGAATGCACAAAAATGCTTCCCTGAGAGAACTCCATATAGAGCGCCCCAGACAACACTGCATGATGCTTTCCCTAGACGTTTTGATCACTACTCTCATCCAGTAGTGGAATAATTACTAAAACATTCTAGTCTGCTCATCAAATAATTAAACAAGGTACAATTGTGCCTCTCACACTTAATATGTGCACATTAGAATATCTGGTTATGTTAGATATTGCTCCTCATGGTTTAACAAATAGCATGTATGTCTGGTTGTGTCAGAGACATGAGACCTTCTGTTATTACCATGACCCGAGAAGGGGCAGGTAACACATAGTAAGTTGAATTATCGGTACCAAGCTAGGTGCCTCAGTATGTGTTCAGTAGATCATCTGGTTTATCTCACTCACTACCCGTGGTATAGTAGATAGTGCGTGTCTGATAATGTCAGGTGTGATATCAGGTTCTACCAATTGCTTACATATGTTCAGTATACAGTGCACTCCCAAGTTACAAATGGGTTGTGTTCAGAAAAAAGGGGGAGGGGTTCTTGGGTTATTTATTTGTAACTCGGAAACAGGTTGTCCATGGGTAAAGTGCTATATGGAGAGGATGTGCTCCCACCCCATCAGTAGTCAGTATATAAAACTCAAATTTTGGGATAAAAAAATATAACAAACTGTATTTTATTTACTTATTAAGAGTGATGATGATATCCTGCTTGTCTGACTTGATCATTCTGGAAGAGTGAAGAGGTCTATTTACTGGAGTAAGAGGCGGTAGAAGGTTATGATCATTGGGGCGGCAGAAATGGGGGCTAATCTTCACCATCACTGGCTACTGTACAGGTTGCAGGTATTAATTGGACCTTTTTTTTTTTTTGTAAAGTTCTAGATGAGGATAGCAACTTTCTGGAGATTATGGATGGGTTGGAAACATTGGTAAGTCATCCCCATCCTGTTTCATTGGATGTTGTAGAACCCATGTTCATCTAGCAGCAAGTAGGTACCCAGGAGTTAGTCAGCCTGTTGTAGTGTTGCATCCTCGGGGGATGGGGGGAGGGTCAATAATTCAACTTTAGGGGGAAAGTGCATGACCATGACATCCTTATAGGCAAAACAGAGTAAGTACCAGCCACCAAGAGGAGTGCCTAATGCAGAACTGCTGATTCTCTTGACTAGAAACAGTGGAATCAAATATCGGGACAAACTACAGCCCATAGAGAAAAAACAAGAATATATGAATCTGCCGAGACAGCTTGTGTATGCAAGTTATAGGCAGCCTATTGAATGGCCAGAAAGTACAGTATAGGGGGGGGGAACCTAGTGACAAAATTTTATTACACCTGAGGGTGAAGAACCCCTGAATCCAAAGATGGGAGGACAACATGAAACCATGAATGACCTTCTATGTCAGATCACCTTAGCACATCGTTAAAACTGAAAGCAGGCAAGGATTGGCCCTAAAATGGGTGGAAGAATATCACAACCAAATCAATAAACCTACGGGTAAACAAACCTACCAGTTATGGAACTGGCAGTCATGACCAATGAAATGATGGCGGCTAAGCCGATGCAAGGGAGGGTTATCATCAAGTAAACCCTGAGCAATGTTATGTCATGAACCACTTGACAATGGAAGGAGTATGGAGCCAAGATAATATAATTCATGCATGTATCTTGCCAACAAACTTATGGATTAATGTCAGTCACACATTGTATATTTAGACACATAATAATGCCAGTAAATATCTACACACTTCTCATCAAAAGGCTTGCATTGGCTACCAAATCCAGGGTTGGTAAGGGTCACATTCTGTCAATTATGTCCTCTGGGACTCTTTCTCCCTTCTTGTAAACTTTAGAAAATTGTTTTCAGAAATAGTTTTTTGGATGGGATAAGTTCAATAACAGTTCCTTCATATTGATGACCTCTTCCACATACATTACCATATCCACTGTCAACATGTGTATCTCTTTCTCGATAGATGTGTGTGTGAGACGATTAATAATAACCTTGCTAGATGTTTAGTAGTACTGCATCATCATTGTTTGGACCTTTAGCACACCCCTCAGATAAATCTGCTAAACACGCAGTGTGCACCCAAAAAATTTATTTTTAGCTAGTAAGAAAGATATGGAAAGGCACCCGTTTATTCTCTTTATTAGCGGCTTTCAAGCTAAACTCTTTAAATCTTAACCCCTGTATCCACCTGAGTTGTGCTTTGCGGGGGTTGAGCTCTGGCTCTTTGGTCCCGCCTTTCAACCTTGTGCCGTATTGCAGCCCGCCGTTTGTGATGGCAACAGTTTTGTTTTGAGATTGTGTTGGGCACCAGTGATAAAATATGCTTACAACAACTAGGATATTATAGTACTTAGTCTGTAAGTATTATTACTGCAGTTCCAAAGTAGGATGTACGATGTGTTCTTTTGGTGTTCCATGTCCCGCTAGCTTAGTATCTTCCTTACATACTCTACTTCTTATATGCTGTGAGTAGTTCTTTAAGGCAGGGCAAACTATGTTGCATCAGTATTTCTTATCATTTAGATAATATTAATAAACCATAACAAATTTCAAAGAGTTTTGTGCCATTGAATGCATTATGCTTAAATTAATTCTAAGTGCATGAGGATTTCAATCGTGATAGATATATCCAGACTTTCTGTATGAGCAATATAATAATTTGAAGTACAGTGCTCAAAGATTCTTGCAAGAGAATCAATTATTAATGAAATGCATTTCCTGACAAGCGGCTAATATCCTTTATTGCAATCATCCGGATGCTACTTGATAACTTTTTAATGGAGGGGTGTGCTCTTCCCATAGTTTTGACTTACTCTTACACTTGTATATTAGAATATCCCTCAGAGCTTCTTATAAACCTCAGTGTGATTCTGAGGAAGCTGCTAGCTGCTTAAGACAAAGATTATTTGAGCCCCTATGTGACCATAAGGCTGTTCTCTGGCCCGAACTCTGAACCAGCACTTGAGTAATTACTAGTCCACCTTTCTGTTTATTCAATAGTTGCATGTATTATAATGTGTATAAACCCCCAAAATCCGTTTTGAAAATATACACCAAAGAGTGCATGCTTTTATTTAAATCAGTGAAGCTATCTCTATGCAGTCAGGTTATGTTAGTAAATTAGACCATAATTTATTGGCCTATTATAAAGCCTCGACTTTTCATTAGTAATGAAGTGTATATAGTATGACCTACAATAGCTAATCTTTAAGTAAGATAAATTATTATGAATCTGCACTGCATAAATTACATAAGCGATAACAAATTTTAACAAATTGTCACAAATATTAACGTAAGTGGTGACAATTTAACATAAGTCGTCACATATTAGTTCGATGTGTATTGCTATAAATATTTCATTTTGGCCAAGTGTTCAGTGACCAGTATTAAGATTAAACTGTATTTGATCAAAGTTTTGTGCATGTATCATGGGTAACTTTCCCTAGGTCATGTGGGGAGTACAGAGGCTAGCGCTCTATTTTCCAAATCTAGTATTAGAAAAAGAAGTTCCAAGCCTTTTAACCACAGGATATTTAATTAACTTGGTTTATACTATTATATTGTAGATAATTATTTTATAACATTCCAAATATGGATCTTATTGCTGTGTTATTTTTTTATATTTCTTAAAAAAAAAATCCTATTTTGATATAGCAACTGATAAATTCTATATTGTAGTTCATTGTTGTGTTTAAGTAATTTTTAAAATTCTTCAGTTAGGGACTCAAGTGATGTTGACTAGGTTCAGGAGCCCCTCTCTTTCTCGTTTGTTTCAATTGCTAACTGCAGTTTATATACCGGTGTTAGAGCAGATATCCTGTGCGCCAGTTAGCTTGGTGGTGACTTGTGGTGTTATCCTTATCCCTCGTCGTATTACTTATATTATTATTATTTATCTTGTCCTTGTATATTGTACAAGGGGATGATAATCATGTGTGCTAGTATGCTTTAACACCGGTGCTACTGCGCTACTGAGCTTAACACTGGTATCTATTTCACGTCTGACGCTCTACAGATGGTAAGTTTCAGACATCAGCCTCAAGCGCTCCGGGCGTCCTACATCGGTTCTATAGTTTTTTTTTTTATAGTTTTAGCATCTTGTTTGTCACAAGCATGATCAAAGTTTTAATACTTTAAAGCAGCATCCATTGCTGCGAGCGACAACACTGATACTGAATATCAGTGTAGTATTGCTAGAGCATAGCCAGGAGGAGGCATGTTGTAGGAAACACATACTGTCTACACTCTAGTGCAATTTTATAAAGAGTACATTGTAAATTATCATGACA
>WNGS01165751.1:2393701-2406100 GCA_020271785.1 Procambarus virginalis
ATATTTGTATACTTATGAAACTGAAAGGATATTTATATTTACCTGACACTTAGTATTTTCGGTGATAATGCCTTCAAGAATCACATGTGTTTTTGAAAGCAGATTTGAGCTTTGCCCCCCTCCTTGCCTTGCAGTGTATGTGATCAAAGCACTTGAATGGTTGCATGTGAACCACACGGTACACAGTTATCTGGTGTTTGGATGTGTTACTTCACCATCCTTCTTTACGTGGCTTTGGCGCATATCAGAACAGTTATTCTACTTTTTAATTTTCAGACGAATAACTCAATTCAACCATAAACTGAGCTAGAACTGGAATGTCTTAATTTTAATTGCTAAATCAAAATGTGTAAATGATGCTAGTCTTTGCATAGTTGCATGTATGATTTTCTGATAGTTTACAAATGTGAATTGACATATTCTTAATATTTTCAGCTCTAGCACTTAAAAAATCCACTACAACTAATTCAATTACATTTTCAATTTCTTGACCTATGTCAATATTACTTTCTGAAGCACATATAGCTGTACAGAGCAGTTGCCCATATACATAATTATATATTTTTGTAATTTCTGATATATTCATGCTTTTTTATACATGTAATCTCCTGGCATTCACCCCATGTTGTTTTGCCATAACCTCTGCTTTGAAACGACCTGCTCGAACTTAATGTAAGTGTTAACTCGTAAGATCAAAAGTTATTTTTTAAGATTACAGTATATTACGTTTTATTAGATATTTGTGTTTGGTAATTACTCGCATTGTTAATTTTGAATGGCCCATTGACAAATGTGAAATATATTTGATCGTTAATAGATGGCTAAATTTGAGCAAATAATGTTAAGATACTATTTTCATTTACCAAGGAAAACAAAAATGTTCCTTTCCATAACAAAATGATTTTGTATCCCCCCGTTTCCCGAGTAACATTTACATTATGAGTGATATCAGTGTAACACGAACAAAAAGCAGTTAAACTTTTAAGAACTTGCTTCAACTTCACATTGAATAGCACATTTTTACTTTACCGATAACACTTCATTTTCTCTCTCAGCTGTTTCATTTATGCTCTTCGAATTTTGATACTCCTCTCATGTACTGTATATGAATAGTCAAATTACACTTTTCATTTTATATTTTGTATAAGTACTTAACAGTTATTAAGCTGAAATATTGCTAATGGGCACTTTATTAAGTTGATTTTAGGCAATATATTTTAAAAATAATGATACAAATACTAATTATAAAGTTTAAAGTTATATTTCTATATAATCAGAAAATGAAATTTGTATGTAATGCCTCTGAAATAACCTGTAACAATAATTTGATATTAATATTCTACATTGTACCTTTTCTGATTGTTATTGATATTACTATAGTTTAGTATTTTTGCCATTTCTTATTATTATTACTATTTTTATCATTATTATTATTATTATTATTATTACCATTTTTTTATTATAGTATTAGTATTACTAGCCTAGTATTAACATTAATATTATAAGTATTATTATTATTTTTACTATGATATATTTTGTTATAAATATTATTATTATGCTATGAAATAATGTCTTTATATATTTTCTGTGGAGAGCCCCTACGGCTTTCCCGGAGCTATATCAGACTCATGTGTATATATTAGACCGTGGCAACAGTCAATCGATGGAGTTCTATGCCTACGGTGAACCATGAGCCAGAACCTGGCCCCCTCAGAGAGTCACGAGGAGCATGGCCTATAGACACCCCCCCATGTGGTTGGGAGCAATCTATGTCTGCCATCTACCAGGTCAGGCACCCAGAAAGGTAGGAATCTCAAAACAAACTTCAGCTGGTTAAAAAATGCAAACCGAAAGCCGAACGAGCAGGCAGAATGCCCCAATCAGAAATGAAGCAAACAAGCATAATGTCACCACAGCCACCATGCCGCTGTTCGCGCAGCTTCCCCTCTCTGGGAGGGAAAAGGGGAAGCCCCAGACCTCCCGTGCCAGCTACCCAACTCTAGTTCTGAAGCTGTTATGTTGGGTGGTGGTTGATTGATTCTGGCTCTAATACTTAAGCAGTGCTGTGCCTTGTGGTGTTATGCTGTGGTGTGGTGGTGTGTGAGCCAGGAATAATTCCAACAGTACTGGGCCTTGGGTCACCTTCCCTAGGTGTCCCTGTAAGTACTGCCTTTGCGGTTTAGGGTTATCTTCCATAAGCAATTTGGGAACTACCTCTGCAGGGTTCTTTTGCAGCTCGGTGATTGCCTGCTCTTGGGGTCAGCTGGGGTTGTTCCTGCCTCTGTTCGACCTTGGGTAAAAGGTAATATCATCACTGGCTGAAGAGCAAGATACTGTGCAGCTGTCTGATATACTCATAGCGGCCAGTTCTTTTTCCCTGGAGACATTGTGCTTTTGCAGGGTTTTCTACTCTTTTTGTTTTATTTGCCTGGTGGAGGTCTGCCCTGTGTGGCTCTAGGTCCACTTGTATTTTTGGTGGCCCTCCTCTAGGCCCCCCTGTGATTGTACACGTCGCATGGGTTTAGCTTTTAGTTAGCTTGCTTGGTAGCTCCTGGATAACCGATTAGCAGTACCTTGACTGGGCTTCCCTTAACAGTCAGCCTACGGGCCTTGGAAACTCCCATTGGGGCTCATTGGTCCAATGGAGGGCAATGGACCCTCTTCCCCAGCGGACCCCCCATCATCTCTGCTTTTTCGGTGAACTCTGGCTTTTCACCAGGGGCAGAGAGTTTGGAGGACAGCTTGGCTCCGGGTCCTGACGTGGAGGATCCTGGGGCTGGGGAGGAATTGACTTGTGGGGGGCTTGGGCCCCGTTTGACCCCGCTTGGGTGTTGGTACCCTCGGTGCAAGGTTTGTTGTTACAGGGGGAGGGGTTTTCTTATCCCCCGTCCCTGTACGAGTTTGATATGAGTTCGGCTCCTCCCCGGATTCAGTCCCGGGTTTCCATGGGTTCTTCAGTTCCCTCCTTCCGGAGGTTTTTGGCATCTCACATTTCACCTAGGGAGGTGCGGTAGGCCAATGCGGCTTACCTCCTGCAAGACCCAGATTATTCCTCGATTATGGATCATTCTTCTTTTGAGTTTGGCTCCTCTTTTCTCTACTGGGTGAATTATGAGGTGGAGAGAGTTTACTAGTCATTGAGGTTTACCTGGGGGGCGAGTTTGAGCACCTCAATGTGTGCTTGTTTGCCCTGTGCTTCCTCATGATATCGGCCAGGTGCAGCTTCATGTGCAGGTCCCTTCTCTTTTGGCATCCCTGGTCACCGAGGATGTGCGCGCCCTTGGGCATTTGGCTTTAGTCTTGCATTCCTTTTTCCTGCTGGAGCTGTCTTTGGACTGGTTCGAGGAGGACGTGGGAGAGGTGGCATCTGGGCCTGCATCTGGTGCGCTTGCCTTGGCAGCTCGGGTGTCGGCCGCCTTGTTGAGGACGTTTGTGCCGATTCTGAAGGAAGCGGTGTCTCTGTTCTTTGTTTCGCATCTTGCGTGCTGACAGGCACTCTTTGGAATCCGCTTGGGCTCTGGCTTTTAGATTTTTGTCTGTTTGCAGAGTCTGAGGTGGTGCATTTTTTGCAGGCAGTTTCATGTAGTTGCCGGCCTATATTGGATTGTTGGTTCTCCGGGGGGAGGGGTGTTGGTCATTCCCGGAAAGGTCGTGTCAGAGCTTAGGGGTTCTTTTGGTCGTTGTAAACCAGTAATGCCAGATTTGAGGCAAGCCCCTCCTATGGAGCCATTGGCATCTGGTCGGCACAGTGATCGCTCTGAGCATCGGTCGGGCTCTTGTAAGGGTCATCAGCCCTTTCGCAGTTCGCCCCGTTGACAGGGCAATGGCGGGGAGGCTAATGCTGTTAGCTCTTGCCTGGTCCCATGATTCATGGGCGTTTCAGGTCGTTCCCTCTGACCTGCAGTGGAAATGGGTGTCTCCTCCTCCTTCGGAGGGATTGGGGCTGGCAGGGGTCCCAATCAGGGCCTCTTTTCCTGCACTCTGTCGGGTCTTCAGGAGTGGGTTCGCTTGGGTGTGGTCGAAATAACGGTGTCTCTCAGGTTGGTTTCTTACCTGTTTACAGTTCTGAAATGGGACTGCGCGGACCTGTGGTTCGTTCTGGACTTGTCCCATCTGAACCCCTGGGTCGTTTGCCCCTATTTTTGGATGACCACTCTGTCTCAGGTCCGGCTGCTTTTGGAGCCGGGCTCTTGGATGGTGTACCTGAACCTCCGGGACACACATTGGCATGTCCCAATTCATTCGGGGTTCAGGGACTAGCTCGGTTTTGCCATGGGGCAATAGGCTTACCACTCTCTTTGCCTTCCATTCAGCTTGAATCTGGACCTTGTGTGTTCACATGCTTTACCCGGGTTGTGGTGACCCGTTTGTGTCTGTTAGGGATTCGGGGTCTGGTTTACCTCGATGACTGGCCGATCTGGGCTTCCAGCCGGTCTGTGTGTCTGCTCGCCAGGGATTTGGTTCTTTCCCAGCTTGCCGGGTTCGGGTTCTTTGTGAACTGGGGGAAGTCCCATTTAGTTCCTTCTCAGGTTCAGACTTGGCTGGGTCTTGTGGGGACTCTCGGTCCACTTTTTGTCTCCCTCTAGCAGTGTTGCTGCAGCTGCAATCCCACCTTCGGCTGTTTTTGGAGGGCATCTGGGTCACTCATCGGTTGTTTGAGCAACTGTGCAGGAGTGTGAACTTCGCTGTGCTGGTTTACCTGTTGGGTCAGATCTGGCTTCGGCAGCTGTTCTGGTTCCTTCGGGGACATCGCTTCCGCCGCTCTCATGATCGCTGGGTTCGGACCCCGGGGGACTTGCATCGGCTGCTGCGTCGCTGGCTTCCTCTTTTGGTTTTTTGAGTTTCAGTGCCAGCCAGGGTTCGTCCTTCCATCAGGCTCACAGCACAGTGCGGGAATTCGCAGCGGTGAGGTTTCCACTTTGGAGGGTTCGTGTCACTCACGGAGTGAAGATTCAGCTCCTTTCGGACTGCTCCCCGGTGATTCATTGCCTGAACTGAGGGGGTGTTAAATGTGGTCCTTGGCTCTTTGGGGCTAGTTGTTTGGGTGACTCATCTGCTGAGTTCTTGCGATTGGACTCTCCTGGCGGTTCATATCTAGAGGGTGCCCAACGTCCTGGTGGACAGCCTGTCCTGGTTCATTCCCCTGTCCACAGAATGGACGGTCAACACCGACTCATTCCGTTGACTCTGCCAGATGTTCAGACACTGAAGGTGGACCTCTTCGTGTTGGCTTGGTTGAAACTACTTCTGGTATATGCGGTGCCCTTCCTCGACTGTGAGGCCATCGGGGTCGATGTCTTTCAACTGGACTGGTCGAGTTGGGGTTACCTGTACCCCCCCCCCTCCCCCCCTCCCCCCCCCCCCCTGGGTTTGATTGTTGTCCAGGTCCTGGCTAGTTTTGGAGACTTACCAGGAGAGAGTAGTTCTGTTGGCGCATTGATGCCAACCAACCAATCCGGCCCAGCCTTGGTTTCAAGCACTGCTTGCTTGGTGTCCGGACCCGAGGGTTTCCTGCTGCTGCTCCGACTCTTTCAGCTGATCGGCCTGGTCTGGTGCGTGGCTTGTTCAATCTTCTCCTCTGATCTTCACATCTGTTCTTTTTGACATGGGTTTATCACCACTTGTATGGTGATCAGGTAGCTTCATTGATGGTGTCCCATCTGTGAGTTTCGTCTCGGTGGCAGTATGAAGTTTTCTGGGAGGCCTTTTGGCACTTCTTGACTTTTCATAGGTTGTCTTCGATTTCTGTTTGGGTTCTTTTGTCCTTTCTCTCTCTTGGTTGCTTCAGGACCGTCATCTTATGCTGAATACTGTCACCTCGTAGTGCAGCACTGGTGGAACTGCTTCAGCGTGGGTTCAGGGTGGATGTCACTTCTGCTCCATTCCGCAAGCTCTCTCGGGCGTTGTTTCATCTCCGGCCTGCTGATGTTCCACCTGGGCTGTCTTGGTCATTGGATTGGGTGCTCTCTTTTCTGTCTTTCTTCTCGGTTTGTGGTGGCCCCTTCAGTTCAGGACTGTTTTTCTAAGGCTCTTTTTGTTCTTGGCATTGGTCTCTGGAGATCAGAGCAGGAAGCTACATACTCTCCTCCCGCACAGGGGTTTCTGCTCTTTAGGTCATTTTGTTCATTTGCAGCCGTCTCCTTTTTTTCTGGCGAAGAATGAGACTGCTATTTTCTGGAGGGGTCCTTGGGTGGTTGATGCTTGGTTGGTTCAGCCGGGGGTGCATCATGTTTTATGCCCGGTTGCGGCTCTTCGCAGTTACTTGTGTACCACGGCCTCCGTGGCAGGAGACGCACTTTGGGTTGACCCAGTTTCCCTTCTTCCCTCTTCCAGGTTGTGGGTCTCCCAGGTCATCCACAGGATTATTCAGTCCAGTCAGCCTGCGGTCTATCCCCTGCCCACAATGTTCGTTCGTTCGTGGCTTTGGCCACACGGTATCTAGTAAATGTTCTGGGCCTTTCTTAGGCTTGTGTAGCCTTGGGTCGCAGGTTGCAGTCAGTTGTTTCAACTTCGAATTAAGGAGCGAGTGGCGGCTGCCTCCAAAGGCCAGTCCCTCTTTTCTTTTATCTTCGGTAAGGTAGCTCTGGGGACCCAAAGGGGCCCTCCACAGAAAACCAACATTGAATGTAATGAAACGCCATTCTCTGGGTGAGACCGGGAGACTCCTCTGCATCCTTCCCACCCTCTGGTTGTCGATTTTTGTATTTTTTATATCCAGCCTCTGAACTGGGATTGGGTAGCCATCGCGGTAGTTCTGAGGCCGCCTTTCCCCTCCCAGGGAGGGGCTAGTTGCGGTGACAGTGGCATGGCGGCGGCTGGTGACATCATGCTTGTTTGCTTGTTTACTGATTGGGGTGTTCTGCTTGCTCGTTTGGCTTTCGGTTTGCAATTTTTAAGCAGCTTTAATTTGTTTTGTGATTCTTACCTTTCTTGGTGCTTGACCTGGCAAATGGCATATATATACTGCTTCCAACCACAGATGTCTATAGGCCATTGCTATTTGTGCCTCTCTGAGGGGGCCCAGGTTCTGGCTCGTGGTCCCGGTATGCCCAGAACTCCATCGACTGACTGTTGCCACAGTGGCTTTTATACACATCAGCCTGGTATAGCTTCGGGGAGCGTCCGGGTCTCATCCAGAAAATGGCGCTTAATTACATTCAACACTTTTTTTTTTTATTTTATTTTTATTATCTGTATATTGTACATTACTTTTCAAGTATTTTAAGTTTGCATTAGAAGTGCCACTTTTTCTGTGAAGTTAATTATAGCAATTCAGGGATTCTGTCCATTTATATCTTGCACAAGCTCTTATGTTATTTATAATTATTTTTTTATTATTTAATGATATTATTATTATTATTATTATTATTATTATTATTTTATTATTATTATTATTATTATGTGACCTTCCCTGACCAATGCAGTATGAAGGTGGAGTGCTGGAGATGTTTCTAACGGATTCTCAGAAGAACTACTACACTGCCATGAAGAAACTTGGTCGCAAGAAACACAAAAGGTCATAAGACGGCCCCAGCATCAGTACCATGCTCTCTTCTATGATATTGCTGTATCTCGGAGGTGCGTTCAAGGGATCATTAAGTGGGGTACTTGTTAAAAAGTATTTTTTTTTTATTTTTTTCTTAGGCATTTGTTTTTTCTTAGTAGAAGGATTTTAACATAAAATGTTTTGATTTTTAAAAGAGAATATTAAGAAGGATATTACAAAAGCAACATTTTTTCTGATTAATTCTTATGTAGTTCTATAGAAAGCTGATGAGCATTTAATTACATATATTTATTACTTAAGAATTTTGGTTTATATCTGTACTGTATTGATTAATATCCTTTATATTTTTGTGTGCACTGGGAATAGTTGACAACAATCAAGGCAGAACAAATCAGTCCCTTTTGTGTGCGTGTATGTAAAAAAAAAAAATATATATATATATTTATATATATATATATAATAATATACACAACACACATACATACATACACACCACACACACACACACACACACACACCACACGTATCGGACTGGAGAAATGTCACAAGTGGAGTACCACAGGGTTCAGTTCTTGCACCAGTGATGTTTATTGTCTACATAAATGATCTACCAGTTGGTATACAGAATTATATGAACATGTTTGCTGATGATGCTAAGATATAGGAAGGATAAGAAATTTAGATGATTGTCATGCCCTTCAAGAAGACCTGGATAAAATAAGTATATGGAGCACCACTTGGCAAATGGAATTTAATGTTAATAAATGTCATGTTATGGAATGTGGAATAGGAGAACATAGACCCCACACAACCTATATTATGTGAGAAATCTTTAAAGAACTCTGAGAAGAAAGAGATCTAGGGGTGGTTCTAGATAGAAAACTATCACCTGAAGGACCACATAAAGAATATTGTGCAGGAGCCTATGCTATGCTTTCTAACTTCAGAATGCTTTTAAATACATGGATGGGGATATACTAAAGAAATTGTTCATGACTTTTGTTAGGCCAAAGCTTGAATATGCAGCTGTTGTTTGGTGCCCATATCTTAAGAAGCACATCAACAAACTGGAAAGGTGCAAAGACATGCTACTAAGTGGCTCCCAGAACTGAAGGGTAAGAGCTACGAGGAAAGGTTAGAAGCATTAAATATGCCAAAACTAGAAGACAGAAGAAAAAGAGGTGATATGATCACTACATACAAAATAGTAACAGGAATTGATAAAATCGACAGGAAAGATTTCCTGAGACCTGGAACTTCAAGAACAAGAGGTCATAGATATAAACTGGCTAAACACAGATGCCGAAGAAATATAAGAAAATTCACTTTCGCAAACAGAGTGGTAGACGGTGGGAACAAGTTGGGGGAAAAGGTGGTGGGAGGCCAAGACCGTCAGTAGTTTCAAAGCGTTTGTATGACAAAGAGTGCTGGGAAGACGGGACCACCACGAGCGTAGCTCTCATCCTGTAACTACACTTAGGTAATTACACTTAGGTAATTACACACACACCACACACACACCCACACACCACACATCACACACAACCATACATATACACACACTGGGACATACAATGAGTACTGGGAGACGGGACACCACAGCGTAGGTCTCATTCTGTAACTACACTTAGGTAATAACACACACACATACATGCACGCATGCATGTGCGCATATGAACACTGTATACACAGAGAAATCACAATAACGTGATACAGTAAAATGAACACATCCACAAGGGCTGTGATGAGGGTCGAAACCTACGTCTGTGATGATCCCAGACATGCCTTGTCAATTGTGCCACGACATGGTCAAAAGAATTGCACCGGGAGTGCTACTGCCCTCACACGAATCCCGCATCCTCTCCGAGACAGGTTCGAACCCTCATCGCGGCCCTTGTGGATTTGTTCACTTGAACACTGTACACTTGAGTAAGTATTAATTTGTATACACCTGCATATCATGCAGAGAAGTGCAGCACTAACTGATATTTGTCTGTGTGATATAAAATGGGTGTTTCCTGATATAAAAGTTGTCCTCAGATACTTATCCCAACATATCTTAAGATCAAAGATTGTTATAGATAATAAAAGAAAATATTGGTATTCTTTACGACTGCATGGCTAAACATTAGGGAAGTCTAAACTTGGATACGGCTAAACATTAGGTGATTCTGAACTTGGACATTGCTGAACACTAGGTAAGTATGTCTTAAATCTGGTTAAACATTAGACGAGTCTGAATTTGGAATATGTTTAACATGTGATGAATCTGTACTTGAATCGGAGTAAAATGGAGGACCTGTATTTGGTATATGTGTATAACCAATAGGTGAATCGGAATTATATTATGGCTAAAATTGCTACTCATAAATGATAGCAGGAGCTTATCAGTATTTATCTTTGTAAAGAAATTAAATTCATTTTGTTTAGGATACAATGTGAATTGAGAAGAATGACACGTGCAAGGAAATAAGAGAATGAGCAAAGGCTAGTGGAGGGTTAAAAAATGGTTAGAAAAAACTTTAACCATATGGGTGTAAAGTTAGTTATGTCGAGGGGGGGGGGGGGGATGTATGGAGTTGTACAAGGAACTGAAAGCTAGAAAAGTTGGCATTTTCTGCTATGGTTGATTTTTGGGATGCAGAATATGTTAATGTATTTTTTGTTTTTATGCATACATGAATGGCCTAGTGTTAGCTGTTCTATCAATTCTGTTTTTTGCAGCAGCAGATTTTACTGTGACACACCTATATGTACTCTCTGACATTTTCTGTTATATATTGTACTGCAAATTGAAGAACATAAACATTTCTACTTTTGGAAACATATCATGAAGTATAAGAAATTATTTTTTATTCACAATGATGGCCCTCCTGGCCTATTGTGGTCTGTGTTCCTGAGGAGTAGCTCAGCTGGACCAGTAGTGGTTGTTAACTGCAATTTTGAAACTTTCTCTCTCACAAGAATGCAGAAAGTTATGAAGGTAATGTGTATGTGTGCATGCCATGTCATGCATTACCACTTGAGACCACTGACCAAGAACCACCAGTGTTCTGACCAGTGCAAGTGAAAAAAGTCATGAGAGGTGAGGGTAGAAGGTATTGCCTTAGTATGGCCAAGATGTTATCATTGTGGAAGAAAATAATTTCTAATACTTCAAAATTATTTTCTTCCATAGAGCCTCATGGCCATACCATGCCTAATATGACAGTAAGCCTGCCAGCAACAAGAAGGAAAGAATTATAGGGATTTTGTTTGCTGTCCGGTACATAAGCATGGCACTGATGTGCTGTGATCGGCTCTTTTGCAGCCTTGCAGTTAAATCAATTCTTACATTGAAGTGGAGATGCAGGCTGCAGTATACTTTCCTGAAATAATGAGACTCCATTTACTTCTTATTTATGTTGGACTCATGTGGTAAAAGTCTGTATATCTGACAACATTAACCCTGCATAAAATTAAAACCACAGCCCAGTAATGACAAAAAAAGTATTGACATGGATAATATACAAATGGAAAGTTTCTAAGACTGATGACTTAATGAAATTGCCAAATTACAAATTTTGTTTTTGGCATTGCAGTTTGTCAGGTTTGTCTTTTATAGCTTAAATTGCTATATGTAAAGTTTGGTAAAGCTTGAAGGGTTGTTGTCAGATTATTTCTCATGTAGTGCATCCAATCAGTATAAAGTAAAGAATCTTAGACTATAACAAATAAGATATGCTCAAGAGAGTGAATCAAGCTTGAGGTTTTTGAAAAGCTAAAATTAATGATAAGTATATGCTAGTCACTTGAACCATTTTTTTTTTATCTACTGTTATCAGATGTACAATATTTGAAAACAAGTATCTGAAACAAGCACAGGTGGTCCCAACTTATTAATGGGATGCATTTCAAAAAGACTTTGTATGTCAACTGTTTGTACTCTGAATTAGATTTCACATAGACACACATGCTGTAAATGAAGAATGCATTCCTAAACCACCAGAAATCTACATGCATGACAAATATTGTGAGAAAATAATATTCACCAATTTTAATTTACATTGAATAATGTAGTTGCCCCTGCTTGTCTGACTGTGCTTTTTGAAGACTTAAGAGGTCTAATTGGTAAAGGCAGTGGCAGTAGAAGGTAATGTATTAGGGGGCAGAGATTGGTGAGTCATGTTTAGTGCCACTGGCTACTGTAGATTGTAAAATTTAAGTTGTGTCCTTGATAACAGTGGCATCTCCAGAGCTCATTTGTGAGCAACATCTAAGGAGATCCCATTCACACCTGGTTCCCATGCACTATTCTCAAAGTTTACTCAGTGAAATCAAATGTGCGACCCTCTCACATAATGGATATCAACCATCATCTCGGTTTTTCAAATTCGCCAGCCTTTGAACCTTGTTTTTGAAAAGTAGTACCATGATTCTGGGTGAAAGAAAACTCGCAAAAATTAAAAATCAAAAGAAACCATTAAATTTTCTTTAGCAATGCTGTGGTTTCAAATACACAACTGCTTCTCGTAATGTTGTACCCATCTATTAAAATTTTAGCAACTCATTCTGAGCAATATTAAAGAAGATAATAGTCACACCCTTTCTTTCCCATGCAGTATGGGCAAAGTTTACGGAGCAAATTGTAATTTTAAACTGTCACACGACGTATATATATACTGTATATATATAGCAGCTGAACCTTAATTGTAAAGAAATTTTACCATCATTATCCTTTTCTCCTATAGCCCAGCCTTTGAGTGTGTGTAATCTATGATGGTGTTGTTTCCCTTTCATGGTGGTTGATTGGAAATTAGCTTTCTTTTCTATGGTAATGGGTTGCCTCTAGCTTGGTACTGGTAAATCACCAACACTTTTCCTTGTAATCAGCCATTATTAAGAATAATTTT
>WNGS01165751.1:2413224-2459333 GCA_020271785.1 Procambarus virginalis
TCTCATAGCGGCTGGCTCTGTTCCACCTAGGTATGTTGTCCTCTTGCAGTTTTTTTTTCTTGCCTGGTGAGGGGTTCTGCTCCTTGGTTTGGTCTCACCTGATTGTATCTTGGTGGTCCCCTGCTAGGACCCCATGAGTGTACATGTCCTGAGGGGGGGGGGAGGGGCAGCTTTAGCAGTTTTGTTGGGAACTTTGGGGACTGGTTAGCAGTACCCTGCCTGGGCTTTCCTTAGTATGAGTTCCATCTAAGGGTCCTGGGAAACCCTGCTTGGGTCTGATGGAAGCGACCCCTGGGTCCCCTCTTGCCTTGTGCGAGTTTGAGGGTTGCTCGGTCCCCCTTGTCTCCAGGTGATCTTCATTTTTCTGCCTCTGTCATGCTGCCTGCTGGGTCGGTGACACCTCCGACCCAGAGTCCTGTGAGTTTTATTGGTTGTTTGTGACTCAGTTTACCCAGTCCACTGATGACACAATTCGGGTGCAGGCAGCTCAGGCGTTGCATGCTCGTTTTAGGTTGCTGCAGTGCGCTAGGTTGGTTGCTGACCCGGAAGCCCCGAGGCTGCTCCATTTTGGTTATAGGAACCCAGACTTGGCGTTGTTAGTCGCTTCAACTTTGGTTCAGTTCACGCCCCTTAGGCCTTTCCCTGTTGTGGTTCATTCTGGTCCTCCCCACCTACTTCCAGCTCTGAAGCATCTGAGGGTTTCGGAGTTGGGGCAGGGTTTAGTTGGTTTTGAGACTTGGGCGGTCTTGGGGAATGCCTCTTCCAGGGTAGTAGCGGAGGCATTGTAGCTGGTTCCTCCTGCCGAAGTGTCTGGGTCTGACCAGTGGGCCCCATTTCCTCCTGCTTTTCCGGGTGCTCCGGCCTTTCCTTTTGAGGCCGCGACTTTGGGGGACGTCTCGGCCCCGGGTCCTGCTGTGGAGGTACCCGGGCAGGGAAGGGATTGACTTGGGGGCCTTGGGCCCCGTTGGACCCAGTGTGGGTTTTTGTACACTCTGAATGGGGCTTACTGTTACAGGGAGTGGGGTTTACCTTCCCCTTTCCCCGCTCCTCATACGAGTTGGATTCGGTGTCAGTCCCTCCCAGGGTTTGGTTCCGTGTCCCTTCAGGTCTATTGATCCCGTCCATCCAGAGGTTTTCGGCTTCCCACATCCCGCCTCATGAGGGGCAAGACGCCATTGTGGCTTACCTCCTGCATGACCCTGATTATGCCTCCTTAATGACTCCGTCGTCATTCAGGTTTAGATCTTCGTTTCCTTACTGGGTTCGTTATGTGGTTCCGGAGTTCTGGCTAGCGGACTGTCCTGTTTTTTTGTTGGAGGCTTGGCATATGTTCTGTCGGTCCTGCACGCTTGAGTGGCGTGAGGCTCTGACAGTGGTCAAGGTTTACCTGGGGGAGGGGGACAAGTTTGAGGGCCTCAATGTGTGCTTGTTCATCTCGGCCCTTCCTTGGGATGTCGGCATCATGCAGCTTTACTTGCAGGTTCTCACCCTTTCAGCTGCACTGGTTGCTGAGGATTTGTGCGCTCGTGGCCTGTTGGCTTTGGTCTTGTTCTTTTCTCCTTGGAGCTGTACATGGATTGGCTTGAGGAAGAAGTGGAGATGCTTGAGGCCGTTCATGGGTCCGGTGCCAGACGGAGCGTGCATCGTCTGCCCTGTTGAAGCTGTTCTTGCCGATCCTGCAGGATGCTGCCCTGTTGAAGCTGTTCATGCCGATCCTGCAGGATGCGGCGTCTCTGTTTTTTGCTTCTCGCCTTGCGTGTCGGCAGGTGGTGCTCACGACCTCCTTGGAAACTGCTTGGGTTTTCTTGGGTTTTCCTCTTAAGTTTTTGTCGCCTTTTTGTCCCTTGCTGTTTGTGGATTCTGCAGTTGGGTAGTATTTGCAGGCAGCTGCTTCTAGTTGCCATTCCATATCGGACTTGATGGTTCTCTGGGGGGCCCACGGGGGGTCTTCCCAGAAGGGTTGTGCCAGGGCTTGGGGTTCCTCCCGTCGTGGTAGGTTGGGTGGTTCCAACTTCGGAGCCAGCGCAGCCTTTGGAACCATCTTCATGTGGTCAGCATGGTGATCGCTCTGTGTGGAGACTAGCTTTGCGTAAGGGGCGTCAGCCCTTTTGTGGTTCATCCCATTGATGGGGCGATGGGGGAAGGCTCGCGCTGTTTACTCACACCTGGTCCCATGATTTTTGGGCTTTTTGGGTCATTTCGTGTGGCCTGTGGTTGCATTGTCCCTCCGGTGGGTTTCCTGCCTGTTTCCAGTTCCGAAACGGGACTGTGTTGACCTCAGGTTCATTGTGGACTTGTCCCATCTGAACCCATGGGTTTATTGCTCCTCCTTTCATATGACTACTCTGTCACAGGTCCGTCTTCTTTTGTAGCCAGGTGCTTGGATGATGTCCCTGGACCTCAGGACGCGTATTGGCATGTCCCGATTCATCTGGGGTTAAGGGACTGGCTCGGTTTTGTTGTGGGGTGTCAGGGTTACCATTTTTGTTGCATTCCATTCGGGTTGAATCTGGCACTTCACATTTTCACACGCCTACCCGGGTCGTGATGGCCCATCTGTGTCCTTTTGGGATTTGGGTTCTGGCCTTCCTCGATGACAGGCTGGTGTGGGCTCCCAGCCAGTCCATGTGTCTGCTCATCAGGGATTTTGTTCTTTCCCAGCTCACCTGGTTCAGTTTCCTGGTGAACTGGAGGAAGTCCCATCTGGTTCCCTCTCGGGTTCAGTCTTGGCTGATTCTTGTGTGGGACTCTCGGAAAAGTCTCTCCTTCCAGAGGCTCTTCTTCGGCTACGGTCCCACCTTCGCCTGTTTCTGAGGGGCTCCTGGGTCACGCAATGGTTGCTCAAGGATTTGTGCAGGAGCCTGATCTTTGCCATCATGGTCTACCTGCCAGGTCGAGTTTGGCTTCGTCAGCTGTTCTGGTTCCTTCATGGACGTCCGTACTGCTTCTCTCGAGACTGCTGGGTTCGGCCTCCTAGGGCTTTGCGTCGGTTGCTGAGTCGCCAGCTTCCTCTTCGGGTTTTTTTAATTCGGTGCCTTGGCACCTACCTGAGCCCACGCTCAATGTGTTCACAGACGCGTTGTCTCTTGTCTGGGGCCTTGTGACCAATGCTTACTAAGCCGGCCAGGGATGGTGGGGCATGCCGTTGAGCTCACAGCACAGCGCAGGAGTTTGTGGCTGTGTGGATGTCGCTGTGGAGGGTTCGAGTTGCTCGTGAATCGATAATCCGGCTCCATTCGGACTGCTTCCCGATGGTTCATTGCCTGAACCACGGGGGTTCAATTTGGTCCTTGGCTCTTTGAGGCTGGTCACTTTGGGTGACTCGTCTGCTGAGTTCTCTTGGTTTTGCTTCCCTGGCCATTCACGTTCGGGTTGGGAGGGTTCCCAATGTAAGTATCGCTTGAAAACTTGCCATGAGAGAGTAGTCCTTTTGGCTCCTTGGTGGCCGGCCCAGCCTTGGTTTCAGGCGCTGCTTGCTCGGTGTCCAGACCTGGGAGTCAGTCCGTTACGTGGCTGGTTCAATCTTCTCCTCCAGTCTTCGTGTCTGGTCTTTTGGTGTGGGTCTATCACCACTTGTATGTCACCACTTGTATGGAGAGCAGGTGACTTCGTTGATGGTGTCCCACGTATGTCCTTCATCTCAATAGACTAAGTTTCTTGGTGGTCCTTCTGTTTTTTCTTATCCCTTTATAAGTTTACTTTGGTCTCTGATAAGGTTGTCTTGTCCTTCCTTTCGTTGTTGTTCCAGTATCGTCATCTTATGCTGATTACTGTCTCCTCTTATTGTGCGGCACTGGCGGAGCTGCTGCAGCTTGCGTTCGGCATTGATGTTACTTTTGCGCCATCTGAGCTGTCCTGGTCGTTGGACTGGGTGCTCTCATTTCTCTCTTCTCCTTGGTTTGTGGTGGCCCCTTCAGTTCAGGATTGTTTGGCGAAGGCTCTTTTCTTATTGGCATTGGCCTTTGAGGGGTCGGGCCTGGAGTTTCATGCTCTCCTCCGGTGCAGGGGTTTCTGCTCTTTTGGTCCTGGTGGTAGGTTTGCTTCTTTGGAAGCGTCTCCTTGTTTTCTGTCGAAGGAGACTGCTGCTTTCCAAAGGGGTCCTTGGGTTGTTAATGCTTGGTTGGTAAGGCCGAGGGTGCATCGTGTGTTGTGTCCAGTTGCGGCTCTCCGTCAGTACCTGTGTGCCTGGCCTCAGTGGTCAGGGATGCACTTTTGGTTGACCCAGTTTTGCTTCTTCATGTTCCAGGGTTCAGGTCTCCCAGGTTGTCCGCAGGATTATTCTGTCCAGCCAGCCTGTGGTCTATCCTCGTACCCACGACATTCGTAAGTTTGCTGCGCTGGCTGCCGTGTTTGGTAACATGTCTTGTGCTGAAATTTGGGCATGGTTTTTTTTTAGGTTAAACAGGGTCTTGGTCGCTCGCTACCTTGTTAACATTCCTGGGCCTTGTTGGGCCTGCATCGCAATGGGTTGGCTGTTGCAGCCAATTGACTCGACTTTGAGTTGAGGAGCGAGTGCCGACCTCCTTCCGGGTAAGTCCCTCTTGTTTTCGTCTTTGGGTAGGTAGCTCTGGGGAGCCGTAGGGGCTCCCCCTAGAAAACCAGCGTTGAATGTAATGAAACGCAATTTTCTGGGCGAGACACTGAGGCTCCCCGGCAACTCTCCCTCTGGTTGGCATTTTTTTTTTGCAGTTTTGACATCCAGCTTCAGAACTGCAGGATGGATAGCTGGCGCAGGGACTCCCCCTTTCCCCTCCTGGGAAGGGGACGGGGTTGCACAGACAGCGGCGTGGCGACGTGGTGACGTCATGCTCATTTGCTCGTTTTCATTTGGGAAGTTCTGACCACTAGTTCGACTTTCAATAACAATATTTTAACCAGAATAGGAGTTTGTTTTGGGGTGCTTGTCTTTCTGGGTGCCTGACCCGGTCGATGGCAGACATAGCAGGCTTTCAACCACATGGGTGGGTGGGGGGTGGGTTCTATAGGCCATTGCTCCTTGTGCCTCTCTGAGGGGGCCAGGTTTTGGCTCATGGTACCCAGGAGGTCTAGAACTCCATGCACATTGACTAATGCCAGGGTCTAATGCATTCATATCAGCCCAGTTAGCTCTGAGGAGCCTCAGGGTCTCACCCAGAAAATGGTGTTCATTACATTCAACGCTGGTTTTTTGCATTGATAGTGTCATAGATGATCCTAACTGTGATAAAGACTATGTACAATGATCAGATATCAGTGAATACACTACTAGTTATGACATTCACAGCATAAGGTAGAGAGACAGCACACAGCCATCGGTCCGTCTAATTACCCAAAGTTACTCAAAGCTACCAAAAGCTTCTTAGCATTACGTATGTAATGAAGAAATATGATATATTTACAGACTATAATGGTGCTGAATGTGGAACATGAAAAAACATATTTTTACTCTGAAATAATATAATTTTGTTATGAAATTAGACAAAGCTAAATGGCAGGTGACGCCAGAGGAAGTCGACAATCCAAGCGACAATGTTGTTTCTTTGGGTTATTAGATGGACCCAATTTTGTTTTAAAATATTATTTCAGAGTAAAAATATGTTTTTTCATGCTTTACATTGAGCACCAACATTATAGTGAGTAAATATATCGTATTTCTTCACTACTTACATAATGCTAGAAGGCTTAGGATAGCTTTGGGTCGCTTTGGGCAATTATACGGACCTTTTTTGCTTCATCTCCTTTCTGGGATTTTGATTCTTCGGTGATGGAGATCATGAATCCCAGTTTCTCTGACCTTTGTGAGGGGGGAGGGGGGGGTCAGATGTGGGTCTCTGGTAGGCTTTTGAGGACTTGCAAGAGCTGATGTAAGTTATAGGTGTAGAGGAATTCCTTATACTGTATGCAATTTTTTTATCAGCACTATTTATATTGAGTAGTTATGTTTAAAGGTGGAAGGTAAATTAACAATTAAGTTAACGATTATATGTTTATCAACAGATAGTGGTGAACGCACTTATGTATGCCATCCCGTCCATTTTCAACGTGTTGCTTGTATGCCTTGTCTTCTGGCTAATCTTCTCTATCATGGGTGTTCAAATGTTTGGAGGAAAATTTTATAAGTGCATTGACCGTAAGACTGCAGAAATATTGCCATTAAAGGTAATGTAATATTATCATCGTGTTATATTTTTCGTGTTCGTCTCCTACACATGTTACCGGTACCTTTATCTTGTTTGCCAGATCAGTAGGAAGGCATAATCAGTAGCCGTTAGTGTGAATTAATTTATTTGAATGTAATACATACAAAAAGTTTTAAGGAAAGTATTTGGCGTTTTTCAAACTATATAACATACATATTTTCAGGTGGTTGAAAATAAGAATGAGTGTTTGAAGAAAAATTACAGCTGGATTAACAGCAAGATAAATTTTGACCACGTGGGTTATGCTTATCTGGCCCTTTTTCAAGTGGTAAGGTCAAAATCTTATTTGCTTATTGGCTTGTAAGGGAATGGTGTATTTTATTAGGCACCAAGCGTGGCAAATTATTCTAATATAGGGATCCAATAAATTGATACTTTTTGTATATACAAGATGGATTAAAATATTTGATTAAAATACTCATTATAAAAAACTATCATTAATGCAGGCAACCTTCGAGGGGTGGATGGAGGTAATGGCAGATGCTGTAGATTGCAGAGGAATTGATAAGCAACCTGATAGAGAAGCTAATATCTATGCTTATGTCTATTTTGTCATCTTCATTGTGTGTGGATCATTTTTTACACTGAACCTCTTCATTGGTGTTATCATTGATAACTTCAATGCACTCAAGAAGAAGGTATGTGTGGTGTGGACTAGTTAATAATAACCTTGCTGATGTTTAGTAGTACTGCATCATCATTGTTTGGACCTTTACACCCCAGATAAATATGCTAACACTCAGTGTGCACCCAATTAATTTTTTAGCTAGTAAGAAAGATATGGAAAGGCACCCGTTTATTCTCTTTATTAGCGGCTTTCAAGCTAAACTCTTTAAATCTTAACCCCTGTACTCACCTAGTTGTGCTTGCGGGGGTTGAGCTCTGGCTCTTTGGTCCCGCCTCTCAACCTGTGCAGTATTGCAGCCGCAGTTGTGATGGCACAGTTTTGTTTTTGAGATTGTTGTTGGGCACCAGTGATAAATATGCTTACACAACTAGGATATTTATTACTTAGTCTGTAAGTATTATTACTGCAGTGCCAAAAGTAGATGTAAGATGTGTTACTTTTGGTGTTCCATGTCCCCCAACTTAGTATCTTCCTTACACATACTTCTTATATTCTGTTGAGTAGTTCTTTAAGGCAGGGCAACTATGTTGCNGTTGGGTCCTTACCTTGAGGATACCTTGAGGTGCTTCCGGGCTTATCGTCCCCCCGCGCCCCGGTCGGACCAGGCCTCCTGGTTGCTGGACTGATCAACCAGGCTTTTGGACGCGGCTGCTCGCAGCCTGACGTATGAGTCACAGCCTGGTTGATCAGGTATCCTTTGGAGGTGCTTTAACCATCCAGTCTCTCTTGAACACTGTGAGGGTTTGCCAGTTATGTCCCTATGTGTAGTGGAAGCGTGTTGAACGTCTCGGGCCTCTGATGTTGATAGAGTTCTCTCACAGAGTACCAGTTGCACCTCTGCTTTTCAACGGGGTTATTCTGCACATCCTGCCATGTCTTCTGGTCTCATGTGATGTTATTTCTGTGTGCAGGTTTGGGACCAGCCCCTCTAATATTTTCCACGTGTAAATTATTATTATCTCTCCCGCCTGCGCTCAAGGGAATACAGATTTAGGCTCTTTAGTCGGTCCCAATAGTTTAGATGTTTTACCGAGTGGATTCTAGCAGTAAAGGATCTCTGCACGCTCTCCAGTCAGCAATTTCACCAGCAGTGAAAGGGGCTGTCATTGTGCAGCAGTACTCCACTCTAGAGAGCACAAGCGTTTTGAAAAGTGTCATCATCGGTATAGCATCTCTAGTTGAAAGTTCTTGTCGGTGATTGTTTTTGTCGGTATAGCATCTCTAGTGTGAAAAGTTCTTGTCGGTCGGTGATTGTTTTGATCTGGAGTCGTGCGACATGTGTTATCTGTATGTACTCCAGTTCACCAAGCCTCTGACAATGATATGCAGGTGCAGGCAGCTAAGGCGTTGCATGCTTGGTTTCGGTTGCTATAACGCGTTCGGTTGGTTGCGACCCCGGATGCCACGACACCGACCCTTTTGGTTATAAGGACCCGGATTTTGGGTGGGAGTTGCTTCAGCTCTGGTTCCGTCCGCCCCTCCTAGTCCTTCCCCTTCTGTAGGTCATTTGGCCCCCCTCCCTTGGTTCTGGCTCCAAAGTGTTTGAGGGTTTCGGAGTCGGGCAGGGTCTAGTTGGTGTTGAGACTCGGGAGGTCTCAGGGGTGTCCCCTTCTGGGTTGCGGCAAAGGCATTCGAGCCTGGTCCTTCTGCAGGAGCTTCCAGGTCCGGCCAGTGGGCCCCCTTCGTTCCTGCTTTTTCGGCAGCTCCCGTCTTTTCTTTGGAGGTGAGGGGTTTAGAGGCCGGCTCGGCCCCGGGTCCTCAGGACTGGGTTCCCGGGGTTGGGGAGGGGTTGGCTTGGAGGCCTTGGGCCCCATTGGATCCCGCCTGGGTTTTTCTGCCCTCCGAGCAGGGCTTGGTGTTACAAGGAGACGGGGTTCTCTTTTGCTCCCTCCGCGTATGAATTGGATTTGGTGTCTACCCCTTCCCGGGTTCGGTTCCGTGATCCCGCGGGTTCTTTGGTTCCGTCCTTCTGGAGGTTTCCGGCTTCCTGCGTCTTGTCTTCTGAAGTGAGGGAAGCCTTGGTGGCTTACCTCCTGCGCGACCTGGATTATGCCTTCGTGATGGATCCACGCTCGTTCCTGTATGGTTCTGCTGGTTCATACTGGGTTTGTTATGAGGTTCTGGAGTCGTCCTGGTTGGCAGACTGTCCTCTATTTTTCGTTGGAGACTTGGCATATGTTCTGTCGGTCACGTGCGCTTGAGTGGCAAGAGACTCGGTCGGCGTTTCAGGTTTTCCTGGGGGGTGCCTTTGAGCATCTCAATGCTTGTTTGTTCGCCCCTGCCCTTCCGTGGGATGTTGGTGTCATGCATCTTCACGTGCAGGTTCCTTCCCTTTTGGCTGTCTTGGTGGTGGAGGATTTGCATATTTGTGGCATGCTTGCTTCAGTTCTGCATTTCTTTTCCGTACTTGAGCTGTCCTTGGACTGGCTTGAGTTGAATGTGGGGATGCTTGGGGTCACTGCTGGGTCCGGTGCGCTGCCCTCCGCAGTGCGGGCATCATCTGCTTTGTTGAAGCTCTTTGCGCCGGTCCCGCGTGATGTGGTTTCGCGGTTCTATGCTTCTCGCCTTGTGTGTCAGCAGGCGGTGCTGGCTTCTTCTTTAGAATCCGCTTAGGCCCTGGCTCTTCGGTTGTCTTCTCCTTTTTGTCCGTTGCTGTTTGCTGAGTCTGCTGTGGTGCAGTACCTGCAGATGGCCTCGGTTAGTTCTCGGCCTATGTCTGAGTTGATGTTGCTCTGGGGGGGCACGTGGGGGGCCTTCCCAGAAAGGTCGTGCCAGGGCTCGGGGTTCTTTTCGTCGTGGTAGGCCATTGGTGCCAGATTCGGGGCAGGTGCAGCCTTCGGTTCCGGCTGTTTCTGGTTGGTGTGGGAATCGCCCTGTTCGCCGCTGAGGTTCTCGCAAGGCGCATCAGCCCTTTCACGGTTCTCCCCATTGATGGGGCAATGGGGGGAGGGCTGCTTGCCCTGTTTGCTCGCTCCTGGTCCGAAAATTCGTGGGCTTTTCGGGTCGTTTCGTGCGGCTTGTGGTGGCTTGGATGGCTCCTCCTCCCTTGGGGGGTATGGGGTTGGCAGGGCAGGCCTCATTTCCTGCGCTCTGTCGGTTCATCTCAGAGTGTGTTCACCTGGGCGTGGTCAAAACGATGACGTCCCTCCGGTGGGTTTCCTGCCTATTTCCAGTCCCAAAACGGGATTGTGCGGACCTCTGGTTCATTCTGGACTTGTTCCCTCTGAACCCGTGGGTTTATTTCCCCTCCTTGATGACTACTCTGTCCCTGGTCCGTCTTCTGTTGGAGCTGGGCGCTTGGATGGTGTCCTTGGACCTCAAGAACGCGTATTGGCACTTCCCGGTTCATCTGAGGTTCAGGGACTGGCTTGATTTTTTTATGGGGCATCAAGGTTATCGCTTTCGTTGTCTTCCCTTCGGCTTGAATCTGGCATCTCGCATTTTCACATGCCTTACTCAGGTCATGGTGTCCCGTCTGCATCTGTTAGATGTTTGGGTTCTGGCCTACCTCGACGACTGGTTGGTTTGGGCTCCCAGCCAGTCCGCATATCTGCTCGCCAGAGATTTGGTTGTTTCCCAGCTCGCCGGGTTTGGGCTCTTGGTGAACTGGAGGAAGCCCCATCTGTTTCCCTCTCAGGTTTGGTCTTGGCTGGGTCTGGTTTGGGACGCTCGCACCGCTTCCTTGTCTCTGCCTCCGGCGGCCCTGCTTCGCCTGTGGTCCCGCCTTCGTCTGTTTCTGAAGGGTTCCCGGGTCACGCGGCGGGAGCCAGAACTTTGCTATGGTGGTCTACTCGCCGGGTCGGGTGTGGCTTCATCGGCTGTTCTGGGTCCTTCGGGAACGTCCTTTCCACCTCTGTTGCAACCGTTGGGTTCGGCCTCCGGGGGCTTTGCGTCGGTTGCTGCATCTCCTGCTTCCTCTTCGGGTTTTTCGTGGTTCGGTGCCTTGGCGCTTGCCCTCACCCTCACTCGATGTGTTCATAGACGCATCGTCTCTTGGCTGGGGCTTTGTGACCAGTGCTCATCAGGCCGGCCAGAGGCGGCGGGGTCCGTCCTTCCGACGGGCTCACAGCACTGTCAGGGAATTCGCGGTGGTGTGGATGTCGCTCTGGAGGGTTCGAGTCGTTCGCGGTTCGATGATACAGCTCCATTCGGACTGTTCCCTGGTGGTTCATTGCCTGAACCGAGGAGGTTCGATGCGGTCCTTAGCTCTTTGGGGCTGGTCGCTTCGGGTGACTAGTCTGCTGAGCTCTCGGGGTTTGGCTGTCCTGGCGGTTCACGTCCGGGGGGGTGTCCAACGTCCTGGTGGACGGCCTGTCTTATTTCCATCCCCTTTCCACGGAATGGACGATCGATGCTGACTCTTCGTTGGCTGTGCCAGACGTTCGGAACTCAGGACAGGGATCTCTTCGCGTCGGCGTGGTCGAGGCATCTCACAGTGTATGTGGAGCCCTTCCCCGACTGCAAGGTTGTCAGGGCCGATGCCTTCAGGCAGGACTGGGCGAGGTGGGGTTACCTGTACCTCTTTTCCCTGCTTCAGCTGTTGCTCCAGGTCCTGGCTCACTTGGAGACTTACCAGGGAAGCGTTGTCCTTCTGGCTCCTTGGTGGCCGGCCCAGCCTTGGTTTCAGGCGCTGCTTACTCGGTGTCCAAACCCGAGGGTCTTCCCGCGGCTTCGCCTTTTTCAGCAGATTGGTCCAGTCCGGTACGAGGCTGGTTCAGTCTTCTCCTCGAATCTTCGCATCTGAAGTTTTTGACTCTGGTTTATCATCACTTGTATGCTGCACAGGTGGCTTCGTTGATGGTCTCCCACCTGCGTGCTTCGTCTCGGCGGCAATATGAAGTTTCCTGGCGGTCCTTCCAGTTCTTCCTATCACTGCATAGGTATTCTTCGGTCTCTGATAGGGTTGTTCTGTCCTTTCTCTCTTGGTTGTTCCAGGACCGTCATCTTATGCCGAATACTGTCGCCTCGTATCGTAATTACCTAAGTAATTACCTAAGTGTAGTTACAGGATGAGAGCTACGCTCGTGGTGTCCCGTCTTCCCGTGCGGCGTTGGCGGAGCCGCTTCAGCTTGCTTTCTGTGTTGATGTTGCCTCTTCCCCGTTCCGCAAGCTGTCTAGGGCGTTGTTTCACCTCCAGCCTGCTCCGGCATGCTCCTCCTGAGCCATCCTGGTCCTTGGACCAGGTGCTCTCGTTTCTTTCTTCTCCTCTTTTTATTGTGGCCCCTTCCGTTCAGGATTGTTTTTTCTAAAGCTCTTTTCTGGTTGGCATGGGAGTCGGCTCGGGAAGCTTCATGTTCTCCTCGGACGCAGGGTTTTCTGCTCCTTTGGTCCTGGTGGTCTAGGGCGTGGTCTGTTTGATTGCCGCCGTCTCCTTCTTTTCTGGCGAAAAATGAAAAGGCAAATGCATTTCGGAGTGGGCCTTGGGTTGTTGATGCTTGGTTGGTCAGGCCGTAGGTGCATCATGTGATGTGTCCGGTTGCGGTTTTCCGCCGTTATTTGTGCGTCATGGCTTTGGTGGTCGAGGATGTGCTTTGGATTGACATGGTATCCCTTCTTCCCTGTTTCCAGGCTCGGGTCTCTCAGGTTGTCCTCAGGGTTGTTAAGTCTAGCCAACCTGCAGTTTATCCCTGTGCTCATGATGTGCGTAAGTTTGCTGCTTTGGCTGCCGTCTTTGACAGCATGTCTTGGGTTGACATTCAAGTTTTTGGAGGTCAAACAGGGTCCTGGCTGCTCACTACCTGGTGAATATCCTAGGACCAGGTAGGGCCTGCGTTGCCTTGGGTCGGCGTTTGCAGCCAGTTGTCTTGACTTCGTGTTAAGGAGTGAAAACGAACAGCCTCGTGGGTAAGTCTCTGTTTTTCCTTATCTTTGGGTAGTTAGCTCCGGGGAGCCGACGGGGCTACCCCCAGAAAACCAGCATTGAATGTAATGAAACGTCATTTTCTGGGTGAGTCCCAGAGGCTCCCCGGCATCCCTCCCTCCGGTCGGCGGTGTTTTTTGCGTTTTTTAAAGATCCAGCCTAAGAACTGTAGGTAGGTTGGGTCGCCAGCGAGTGGGTCTGGGGCTCTCTCTTCTCCCCTCCCGGGGAGGGGGAGGTTGTGCAGACAGCGGCGTGGCAACGTGATGACGTCATGCTAGTTTGCTAATTTTCGTCTAGGGGGTTCTGTCCACCTGTTCGGCTTTCGGTCGCAATACTTTTACCAGAATAGGGGTTTGTTTTGGGGCGCCTACCTTTCTGGGTGCCTGTCCCGGTCGATGGCAGACATAGAATGCTCCCAACCACAGGGAGGTCTCTATAGGCCATTGCTCCTCGTGCCTCTCTAGAGGAGGGGGGGTGCCAGGTTGTGGCTCATGGTCCCCGGTAGGCAAGAACTCCATACATTGACTGATGCCAGAAAGATATACATATCCATTCAGCCTGGATAGCTCCGGGAAGCCTCCGGGACTCGCCCAGAAAATGGCGTTTCATTACATTCAACGCTCGTTTTTTTTCATTTTGATGTCCTTATGAATATCTGTGCCTTTCTCCCTGTCATTAATGTGAAGCCTTGATGTGCTGTGATATTTTTAGTACAATTTAAAACGTTGCTCATGCAGTGCACTATATGGTACGTGTAATTGGAAAGCTTGTTGTAAAGTTGGTATCCAGTTGGTATCTTGAATCCAAGAGTATTCACTTACATCATTTTTGTTTGTGTACATAGCATATTGTTTGATACTGTAATACAGTATGTAATATAGACTTAAAATTTTCAGCCTTTTTGACATACGCTGTGAACCATATTTTTTTGTAAAAACAATAGAATATAATTCCTTTACTCTAAAATATTTGCTTGTTTACATTTAATAAATAATGCAATTTCCTTTGTATGAAATTAATCTTATTGTCATGTAATGTCATATATTAACAATGAGATTTCTATCCTATTAATCATATTAACCTGACTTTCTTGTTATTCTTTAGGAGCTCTCGTATTATTAGCTAACTTTCCTGGTAGCCATACAGTCTCTTAAGCTATATGGCTAGGCTGACTTCATGATTTTTCTGTAAGTGACCTTCCTATATATTATTGTGCCTACTAATGACCAAAGCCTAAGTAAACTGATGATTATTCTGGTGGCTAGAAATCATTATCTTTCTCTCTTGCTGCCCTAGAACTTTTTTTATGAAAGTTATTGATCAGAAGACCATTCCACAGGTGATGACGACCGACCAGAAATCATCGAACTCTCAGATTTCAATTCAGCAGAGCCACAGTTTGCCTTTTGTACACGTATATCCTCCCAACATGAAAACAGGGACCAGGAGTACCCTGAACAACAATTTCGAGAGTACCCTGCAAGTGAATATTCTCAAGAATACCATACTGGGGAATATCCGCAGGATTACTCAAATGAGTATGGACATGAGCATGATTACCATCAATTGCAATTTCCAGAATCAAACTTGTCTGAAGGAGAAGGCTATAATAATGAAGACAGTGTGTCAGAAGTCAACTTATCGGATGGCAACATCCCCAAAATGAAGTTAGATGAGGTAAAGCTTTTGTAAAAATTGTACAAGAGCTCAAATAATTATGTTTGAGACTGAATAAATGCATGAAGGCAGTCAGAATATAAACTCGAGATGTTTTCAAGAGGTGAAGTAAGTACACCATTCTCTTGATTTTGTTGTGTACCCTGGCAGTGGTACATGAACATTTGTTCATGTACCACTGTACCAGCAGTGGTACATGAACATTAGTTCATGTACCACTGCCCAGTGTTCATGTATCATCTTTTTTAACAACTATAAGGGAACTTTAAATGAAGTTTGGTGCAATAATTAAAGAAGTTTTCTTTTTTAAAATCCTGAAAACTAATAAATATTTAATTCATGGAGGTGAGTAGTGAACAGAATATGGTAAATGAAAGGTTGGGTGACTGTGGTTTGTAAAGAGTGAATGAGTGCCCAGTATTTGTTTGAACAGTAAGTGAAAACTTACAAAAGAGCACTACACACTTAATTATATAGAGTTGTAGGGTAGTGTTGTGTATGACTGTTGCAGTGTGCTGGAGTTGTTGTTTATTCATAATGCTTAATAGTGTAGTTGATGTAATGAATGTACAAGTGCTATTTTTAATATTTTTAAGTTTCTTTCTCTGTAATGCTTCATTTCTGAGTTACGGCCGTTAGGATGCTGTCATGGCCAGCTCCTATATTGTTTATTTAGGAACTGTTTCACCTGCCAGACCAGTAAAGTGAATTCCAAAGCAAATTAAGCTCTTTCATGGAAACAATACTCAAGGAGAAACTTATATAAAGTTAGTGGTCATTGTAGAGCTGGAGACATGAAACTGTGGGCTGCTTGTCAACAGACCAGGGGGCAAGATACACTTGTTGCTGAAAGAAACAGGGGGCAAGATACACTTGTTGCTGAAAGAACCAGGGGGCAAGATACACTTGTTGCTGAAAGAACCAGGGGGCAAGATACACTTGTTGCTGAAAGAACCAGGGAACCACAATATAAAAAGCAGAGAATTCGGTGAGGCCCAAATTGGATAGAGAGATTTGTGATTATTTCCCTTTGATAAGCAACCACTGGTTTTGTTTGGTTATTTTCTCTTTAAACAAGATACATAGTTTGTTTTTTCTTTCCCTGTACTCTAAATGGCTTACTTGGCCTTGGGTCCATCACAGGTCCATGTGTTCACCTTGCCCCTCAGCACACCAAACTCTGGTCATAGTGTTCAGTAGGTCTGTGCAAATCCAGGGACTTGGTAGCATTATATATGTCACTGCGGTACCAGTGATAATGCAGTGGGGAAATATTGAGGGCCAGACCAGTAATGGAATAAAAGAATTACTGTATATGACTGGTTTTCATTCTTTAAAATGATAGTTTTGTACTGAAGGTCAGATTTTGACTTAAGGAGAGAGCCCCCATGTATCATTCGTAGAATAGGTTTGAATGCATATCAACATATTTATTTAATTGTGTAATTGTGACTTGACAATTTGTGGGTGAGAAAGCCAGTGGCAGACCTTCAGCTGTGAAGCTGGCAGAGCAACAGAGTCATATAAAGCTGGACCTCCAGCCAAGATGCTTGTATCAGCAGTGAGGCAGGTTGTATATGTGATGTGTTATTCCCAGGACAAAACTGTGGCTCCATTTTATAGCACACTTCAGAGGTTACACACCTTGTTTACGAGTGGCTTTGAAACTTAAAAACCATTACCATCTGAAGCAAATCACTGACTTTTATTAAATGGAATTATTCAGTACAAGTATCTGAGTGTTGTATAATGTAAATTGCACCTTCAAACTTAAAAGTACTAACATTGTTCATTCTTCAATAAATTTCTTGGGTCCTGGACACACCAAATTTTTCTTACAAGATCCACAATTAAATACCATAACAAAATAATACAAAGTTCAGCCTCACATAAGACCTCAAGAAATCCATTCCTGTACAAAGCTAAGAAACTTTTGTATGAGATAATATGCCTATCTGGTGTAGGATAACTCCAAGGTAAACCTTAGAGAAGAGGTGAGTAGAGGCTCAGTTTGGACACCACGCACACCTGTTCAGCAGGACAGCTGTTGCACTGGACTGTCGGTAAGTACTTTGTATATATAAGTAGTAGCCAGATACTGTTTACTTCATAAGATTAATAAAAGAAAAATTACTTACGGTAAAATAGAAAAGTCAAGTTTTATTTTGCCATTGGTAAGTAAACTGCTGTACACAGAGACTAAAGAACAAACTTTATCAAGTATTTTAATACAAAAGTTTTTCATCCATCATATATATATTTATCTTGATTAGATTGCATTAATAGCATGCCACCTATATGGAAACTGTCATCCAGACTTATGAATGCAGTATATCATATCAATTTTGGGCTCGTTTCTTCACTTTTAAACATTTAATTAGCAAAGCATCATAGCTTCATTTTAAACAGTTCTGCTATATGTATTATTTATATATGAATAATTCCATTTTTGCATGCTTTAAATTTATTATTAATGTTTTTTAAATTGTAGTACCCTTGTACCTTCATCAAATAATTAGTGTATAAAAACCTCCTCCCTGCCCTTCTTTGCAAATTATACACTATATCCTTTTATCACAGTGTTATCCACCTGAATTGCAGTGTACCAACAAATAGAATGTCCTCAAAGATAGTATTACCTCCCCAGATGAGCTTCAGTGACCTACACCGGTCAAGCTCTAAGGATATTGACGGTTTTCAGGAGGTGAGCTTCGATCCACAAGCCAAAGACACTCATGGAGAGCCTAATGGGGGACCCAAAGCGAAACACTGGCAGGTGAGAGACTGTGTACATCATGTCCCCAGTAAGTCATGGGTGCCTCGGCAAATTATGTATTTCTCGATGGTGTTAACAGGAAAACACAAAAAATACTGTACTGTATGGAAAGGCAACTACACCAGAAGTATATGAAAGCACTATGGTGTGAATTTGAATTTTGAGCTTTAATTACATTCGCACAAAATGCACGGATATGTGACACTACATATTCAAGCACATAGAATGATTAATGAGGTCCTGAAATTTACCAACTTGTTCTTGTGATAAAGTTATTATGCTAAGCTGAAATAACCTTACAATTATGGCCCCCTCCCTTTCCAGTCCGTTGTTGTCATGAGGGGGGGGGGGACTTGGTGGGCAGCTGCCGGAGTGGGATGCTCCATGGGACATCTGCTTTTTTTTGAAGCCTTATGTTCCTGCAGCTGTCTTTAGTAATTCTGTTGGTATCTTTTTCCTCTTTCCCATGCTTCATTTTTTCTTCCCTCCCTCCTTTCTCCCTCCTCTTCTTTCTCATTGTTCCTTCTAGCCAACTTTGTGTCATTCTTGACTATTCTTTCCGATATCTTCTGTTTTGATGCTGGGTGATTGGGAAGGCACTCTCTCTCACCCGTAGAACAGTGACATTGCCGAGTGAGGGAAAGCTTTCATTGTCAAACCTTGCCTGCGTTGCTGAGCCCGGTCGTATGTCCATGATGCACCCCTGGGGGGGGCCACATCTTGTCAGTTGTCTTATCTATCCTCTAACTGAGGCTCCTTGGTGGGCATGGGGACTTATTCGTGGATGAAATTACTGTATATTCATATTCGTTTATATGCCAATTTCTGACCCTCATTCACCTTCTCAGACTTGTGGGGTGGGCGACCAGGCCCCTTAGTCAGACTCTGATGGAAGGCCAGGCTCTGTAGCCCCTGCCACATTAGGCCCAGACCAAGCTGCTTCTCTGACTCTCTTGACTGACTCTCTGCTCTCCTCCCATCTTTGTAACAGGGTTAAGCCCTAGCCCCCAGTGGTGATCACCTCATCACCTGGAGTGGCTCCATCTCTCATTGTGACAACTGCACCTTTTACCTCCCTATTACTGGAGGTGCTCGGCGCCGTCACCTCCGCACTTAGACCCCACACAACCTATAAATTATGTGAGAAATCTTTAAAGAATTCTGATAAAGAAAGGGATCTAGGGGTGGTTTTAGATAGAAAACTGTCACCTGAGGACCACATCAAGAACATTGTGCGAGGAGCCTATGCTACACTTTCTAACCTAAGAATTGCTTTTAAATACATGGATGGAGAAAAGAAAAACTAAAGAAATTGTTCACGACTTTTATTAGATCAAAGCTGGAATATGCAGCGGTTGTATGGTGCCCATATCTTAAGAAGCACATCAACAAACTGGAAAAGGTGCAACGACATGCCACTAAGTGGCTCCCAGAAATGAAGGACAAGAGCTATGAGGAGAGGTTAGAGGCATTAAATATGCAAAAACTAGAAGATAGAAGAAAAAGAGGCGATATGATCACTACGTACAAAATAGTAACAGGAATTGATAAAATCGACAGGGAAGATTTCCTGAGACCTGGAACTTCAAGAACAAGAGGTCATAGATTTAAACTAGCTAAACACAGATGCCGAAGAAACGTAAGAAAATTCACCTTCGCAAATAGAGTGGTAGACGGTTGGAACAAGTTAAGTGAGAAGGTGGTGGAGGCCAAGACCGTCAGTAGTTTCAAAGAGTGCTGGGAAGACGGGACACCACGAGCGTAGCTCTCATCCTGTAACTACACTTAGGTAATTACACTTAGGTAATTACTTGCACGAGCATGATATCTTCCCACGCTACTACATTCCAGAATTTGTTTGGTCCTGCTAAATTGATTAAGTATTTTGATCTCAGTCATGTTGATCCTACATGTCCTGATGATTTATTCATCCATAAACATCTAGTTGATTTGGTGGAACCAGTGTCACTTTTAACCCCACCTGTACTGGTACACGTGTCGTTGCAGCTCCTTCTCAGGTAGCTGCCGACCACTTGGCTTTGTTGTTCTGCATTGGTGAGACCCCAGTTCGGAACTTCAAAAATGCCCGGTTAAACGCCAACATTGGCACACTTATTCTCCCTCATCATGTCGTGACTGGTGATAGAGAACTGAAAGACTGCCACGAGGATATTAAATATATCCTCGAGACCCAAGACCATTCTATCCTCAAGATACGTTCACTCAACCCCCTGTAGATTGTCGTCATCGTCAGCCTCTTCGCATAGTAAAAATCACTTTTGATAATTGGTCTCTTCCATCTTCCGTAGTCCACCTCTGATCCATCCTACTGCTCCCATGACTCCATCATCTTTACTAGATTTACCTATGCCCCATAACCCCGATTTCACTGACCCTAATCCTGATCCTATTTAGTATACTGTGTTCTTCTTTGTCTTTGTTTCTCCCTTGTTATCTCTATTTTTGACAGTCTATCCTTCAGTGGATTATGCGTGGTTTTTATGCCAACTTCTATGAACTCCAACTTCTGATCACGCAGTTTTTACTGCTTTGCGTCTGTCTCTAGGAGCCGATGCTTGGCGCTCATTCTGGTCACTTCAGTGGTTATTCCTTTCTCTCCTCTCCTCCAGCTTTTGCTGAGGCCCATAACTCTACCGCTCTTCTGATCCATAATGCTGAGATCCCTTCTTCCCCCCTATTTTTTCAGTCGCACATTCAGTGTTCTGTAACCCGTATCTTTGTGAGTAAATAGTTCACAGTCTGTTACTTGCCTGTTGAGTACTACTACACTTGCACCCTTTCCTATTTTTTCTCTACTCATCTTCTATTTATTTACATTTTACATTGGCAGATTTTTGATGACCGTTTACCATTTCCCCATCCCTGTCACCTTCTCTTTTCACCCTCCCCTCTCCTTCCCTAGGTGGCAGTTTGCCAGGGCTGACTGGAATTCATTCACACTACACTCTACTCTTTCTGACCTCTCCCTCGTTCCCTCCTCTTTTTTCATGACACCGTATTCGATGCTGCCTTCTGCTCTGTTCCCTCTCTCTATTGCCTGGTGAACACAGAAGTGAATTTCCTGGTAGAATTCAAACTGTGCTCAGGGTGTTTGCTGTAACCGTGTAGCTGGAAGAAACACGTGACAGACGTTTGATTCTTTTATTTAGTTTCGGAAGCTGAGTGCAGTGGCCTGTAGGGCCATCCGTAAGGCTAAGAGTGAGAGTTGGAAATCTTATGTTTCTACCATTACAACTGACACTCCTCTCTCCCAGATCTGGAAGAAAATCCATAAGATAGTGGGGTAAGTATGTTCCAGATGTCCCATCAGTCCTTCACCTTCGTGGTTCTGTTGTGGCTGTCACGCCAAACTGAATTCAGACTTTTCAGCTGTTAGCTAAGGTTCTCATCTTCCTCTCTCTTTCCTTTCTCATAAGCCCGTTCTTGAATCTTGTCTTTTAGATTTTAGTACACATCTCCAGCTCCCCTATAATGATCCTTTTCTCTCCCGGAACTCAACTCCGCCCTGACTCTCAGCGATTCTATGGCAACGTGCTTAGATGACATTATGAGATGTTACGCCATTTCTCTCTCCATCTCCCTTGTAAGATTCTCTCTCTCAGTTCATATTACCAATATTTCTCCTTGTGTTGGTCCATCCTTGCCTCCATGGAGGGACCCTCTTCCAAAGTTTTTCAAAACCTTGACCTACATAGCAAAGGCTTCTGCTCTTCCTGCAGTTCTGAAACACCTTTTTCTTGCACACTTTTCTTCACACTCCTGCTCTGTTGCCATTTTGTTGCCATTGCAAGCTACTCCGATGTATTTCTTGACCACACCTATATGTGTTACTTTCCTCCGGAGACTAGCATTTTCACGACATAATTTTATGCAATTTTGTATGCTGTTTGTTAGCAGCTTTCAAGCTGTCAATCTTCCTTTGTTGTTGTAGTTGACTTGCAGTGCCCTCATGACTCGGATCATTTAATCTAGTCCATCCTGTGGTAGTGGAAATTCAACATTGGATGTTTCTTATCTCCAGTAGATATAAGATGGTCGAGTTTTGCTGGGTGCCCACTCATATTGATGTTTCCCTAAACGAGCGTGTGGATGCTGCCGCTAAGGAGGCTATCCGTACTTGTCCTATTTCCCGCAGAGGAGTTTCTTATTCTGACTTCTACCCAGTCATTCATTCCTCAATCCGTGCCCATTGACAGGGTCATTGGACTTGAGGTACTGATAACAAACTGCGTGCTCTTAAAGGTAGCCTGTCCCCATGGTCTTCCTCCTACCACTGTAACTGGCATTGGGAAATGACTCTGGCGAGGTTACGTATTGGCCATACACATTTAACTCACGGGCATTTAATGAAGCGCCATCCGACTCCTTATTGTCTGAATTGCATTGTTCCTCTTACTGTGGTGCATATCCTCTTTTAATGTCCTGACTTCCAGGATGTGCGTGTGTCTTGTTTCCCAACTGTCCCTCGCAGTCACTTGTCCCTCGGTATAAGCTTTGGTGAATCGGATACCTTTGATATCACTCGCCTTATGCACTTTTGTTCTCGTATTGAAATTTATCTCGTAGTGATATTTAGCACCTTTTGAACATCCTGCAACTTTGATGGCACTACATACTCTTCCCGGCTTGGCGCCTTCCTTTGATAATTACTTACTTACAATTATGGCAATTATAGAGCAGTGATCTGCATCGTCGATTCAGAACTGAGGGTTGCAGGTTGAGTTCCCAAATAGGACAGAGATTGTTGGGCACCTTCCTTTCATCTGATGCCTCTGTTTACCTAGCATTAAATAAATTCCTGAGAGTTAATAAATTTTTGTTGGTTGCATACTGTGTAAGATCAGTAGTTGGCTAAGAGGGACCTCGATAACCCATAGTACACATAACTAACAAAAGGGAAACCAGAACAAAGAGAAGGAATATGGTCACAGCACAAAATACAAAGAAGAATCAACAAGGTGGATAAAGACACTATTTGAAAGTGGGTTAGGTCTACGGAGTACGCTTGGAAGCTGACTGACCAAATGAGTTGGCGAGATACTGTACTTGAAAACAAGACCAACGACGATATGGGAGGAAAATTTCTTGGGATTTTCCAAGGAAGAATAAACGGAGGTAGCATTCTTGTAAGATTAGAAAAATGGTAGATTTGCTAAAGATTCAGAAAGATTCCTGGTTTTAGGAATTATTCTTTTTTTCAATTTGATTGAATCTTATTATTATTTTGTAACTGGTGATCATATCACCTCTTTTTCTTCTATCTTCTAGCTTTGGCATATTTAACGCCTCTAGCATTTCTTTGTAACTTGTTTTTCAGTTCCAGAAGTCATTATGTAGCATGCCTTTGCATCTTTTCCAGTTTATTGATGTGCTTTGAGATATGGGCACCATACAACTGCTGCATATTTTCTTGCACAATTTCTTTAGTGTTTCACCATCCCTTTAATTAAAAGCGATTCTGAAGTTGGAAAGCGATGCATATGCTCCTCTCACAATTTTCTTCGTGTTCCTCTGGTGACCGTCTACTATCCTGAACCACCCCTACAGCTCTTTCTTTGTTAGAGTTCTTAAATTCCTTTCCACATAATTTGTATGTTGTGTGTGGCTATTTTCTCTGATTCCATATTCCATAACATGGCATTTATTTACATTTAAATTCATTTGTAACATGGCACTCCAAGCACTTTATGGAGATCAATTTGAAGGGCATGACAATCATCTAGGTCTATCTTCCCTAGTAGCTTAGCATCCTCAGAAAACATGCTCATATAATTCTGTATTCCTTTTGGTAGTTCATTTATGTAGATGATGAACATTATTGGCACCCTGTGGCACTCTGCTATTAACACTCCTGCAGTCAGATGCATTGCCTCTAATTACCACTGTCATCTTTCCATCAGTTAAAAACTTTTTCATCCATGTCAGAAGCCTCCCTGTCACCCCCTCCATTATGTTCTAGTTTTCAAAACAACTGCTTGTGTGGGTCTCGGTCAAAACCCTTTTTTTAGGTCCAGATAGACAGTCAATCCAACCATCTCTTTCCTGTAGAATCTGTGTGGCTGTATCATAAAAACTAAGTAGATTTGTTACATAGGATCTGCATCTTCGAAAACCATACTCACTGTTATGATGTCATTACTCTCCAGGTGTTCTGCCCATTTGGTTTAAACTATTTTCTGGGGGGAGCCCCTTTGGCTCCTCGGAGCTATCCGGGCTGATATGAATGTATTAGATCCTGGCATCAGTCAAAGCGAATGGAGTTCTAGGCCTACAGGGGACCACGAGCCAGAACCTGGCCCCCTCAGAGAGGCATGAGGAGCAATGGCCTATAGAAACCCCAATGTAATTGTAAGCATTCTATGTCTGCCATCAACCGGGTCAGGCACCCAGAAAGGTAAGCGCCCCAAAACAAACTATCTGGTTAAAATATTGCTACTGAAAGCTGAACTGCTGGACAGAACACCCCTGACGAAAAACGAGCAAACGAGCCTGATGTCACAAGTGTCATTCCGCCACCGTCTGCACAGTTTTCCCCTCCTCGGGAAGGGGGAAGGGGGAGCCCCAGACCCCCATGCCAGATATCCAAACTCCTAGTTCTGTGGCTGATGTGAGACCCGGCTGTTGTGCGACTCTGGCTCCAGACGCTATTCAGTACTGTGCCTTGTGGTGTGGTCTTGTCCTTTGATGGTGTGTGAGCCAGGAGTAATTTTACAGGTACTCGGAGCTGCATACACCTAGGGTTCCCTTCCCTAGGTGCCCTGTAAGTACTGCCCTTGTAGCTTGGGACTATCTTCCACTAGTTGCTTGGGGGCTACCTCCGCTGAGGTCTTTTACTGCTTGGTAATTGCCTGCCTTTGGAGTCAGCTGGGGTGCTTCATGTGACTGTTTGACACTGGGTAGGAGGTAGTTTTGTCACTGTTAGGGGCGCAAGCTGTTCTTCACCTGATATATAGCGGCCGGCTCTGTTCCACCTGGGTACGTTGTACTCGTGCAGGGTTTTTATTTTGTTTTGTTTTCTGATTGGAGGAAGGTCAGCCCTTGGTGTGATTGCCACTCATATACAGTATATATATATATTCTTGGTGGTCCTCCACTAGGTCCCTGTGCGTGTACACATCCCGGGGGTTCGGCTTTTAGCAGTTTGTTTGGTAGTTGGGGTGCCGGTTAGCAGTACCTTGCATGGGCTTCCCTTAGCAGAGCATCTAAGAGCCCTGGAAAATCCAACTGGGGCTCAGTGGTTCAATGGATGTGTACCCTGGGTCCCATATCGATTCATGCGAGTTTGGAGGTTGCTGTTCCCTTGTCTCAGTGTGACAATCACCTGTTCTGCCTCCGTCATGCTGCCTGGTGTGTCAGTGACGCCTTCGACCTGGAGTCTTGTGAGTGGTGTTCCTTGCATGTTCTCCACTTCATCCAGTCCACTAATCTTGATATTCAGGTGCAGGCAGCGTCGGATTTGCATGTACGTTATAGGCTGCTGGTACGTGCTAGGTTGGTTGCTCTCCCGGATGCCCCAAGGCTGCCCCGTTTTGGTTATAGAGACCCGGACTTGGGGGTGTTAGTAGCCTCGACTTTGGTTCCGTTCGCACCCCCTTTGTCCTTTCCTTGCTGTTGTTCGTCCTGTTCCTCTTCCCCCTGCTTTTGGCTCCAAAGCATCTGAGGGTTTCGGAGTCAGGGCAAGGTTTAGCTGGTGATGAGACTCGGGCAGTTTCGGGTGAAACCCCATCTGGTGTGGCGACAGGGGCATTCAAGTCAGTTCCTCCAGCCGGTGCTTCTGTGTCTGACCAGTGAGCCTCCCCTTCGATTTGTCTTTTCCGGCGGCTTCTGCCTTTTCTTTTGAGACGGGGTTTGGAGGATGGCTCGGCCCTGGGTCTTGATGTGGAGGTTCCCGGGGCGGCGAAGGGGCTGATTTTGGGGCCCTGGGCCCTGTTTGACTCCATTTGGGTTTTGGTGCCCTCTGAGCTGGGCTTGTTGTTGCAGGGAATGGGGTTTTCTTATCCCCCCCTCCTTGAAGGAATTTGATATGGCATCAGCCCCTCCCCAGGTTTGGTTCTGTGCTTCCTTGGGTTCTTCATGTCCTTCTTCTGGAGGTTTTCAGCCTCCCACATCCCGCCTCATGAAGTGCGGGAGGCCATTGCGGCTTACATTTTGTGCGACCCAGATTACGCCTTGATAATGGATCTTGCCTCTTTCGAGTTCAGTCTTTCTTTTCCTTACTGGGTGCGTTACAAGGTTCCAGAGTCGTCCTGGTTGGCAGTTGTTGGGGGCGTGGCAGACGTTCTGTTGGTCCTGCACGCTTGAGTGCCAAGAAGCCCTTACAGTTTACCTTACAGGTTTACCTGAGGGGTGAATTTGAGCTCCTCAATGCATGCTTGTTCGCCCCTGCTCTTCCTTGGGATGTTGGCCTGACACAGCTTCACATGTAGGTTCCCTCCCTTTCATCTGCCCTGGTTGCTGAGGATTTGCATGCCTGTGGCCATTTGACTTCAGTCTTGCGTTTCTTTTTCCTTCTCGACTGTCTTTGGACTGGCTTGCAGAGGATATTGAGGCGCTCGGGGCTAATCTGGAGTTTGGTGCGCTGGTCTCGGCAGTGCGGGCATCGGCTGCCCTGTTAAAGCTGTTTGCACCAATCCTGAGGGAGGGTATGTGTTTGTTCTTTGTTCTCGTTTCATGTGCCGGCAAGTTGTGCTCACTCAGTCCGTGGAATCTGCCTGGGCCCTGACTCTTCTACATCCTTTTGTCCTTTGCTGCTTGCAGAGTCTGCGGTGATGCAGTATCTGAAAGCAGCATCTTCGAGTTGTCGTCCTATGTCGGATTCGTTGGTTCTACTTTGTGAGAAAGGCACAACCCTTCCAAAAGGGTTGTGCCAGGGCTCGGGGTTCCTCCCATCGTGCTAGGCCTGTGGTGCCAGTTTTGGAGCTGGTGCAGCCTTCAGAACCGATGATAACTGGTCGGCATGGTGATTGCTCTGCTCGTCGGTCGGTTTCTCGTATGAGGCGTCGGCCCTTTCACAGTTCGTCCCATTGAAGGGGGGGTGATGGGGGGAAGCTCACACAGTTTGCTCTGGCCTGGTTCCACGATTCGTGGGTGTTTTAGGTATTTTTTGTGGCCTGCTATGGCGTTGGGTGGCCCCTCCTCCTTCGGGGGGTTCGGGGCTGGTGGGCAGGCTTCTTCTCCTGCGATCTGTCAAGTCATCTTGAAGTGGGATCGCTTGGGCGTGGTCGCAACGACCTCATTCCTCAGGTGGGTTTCCTGCCTGTTTCTGGTTCTGAAACGGGACTACGTGGACCTGTGGTTCATTCTGGACTTGTCTGATCTGAACCCCCTTGGTCTATTGTATTGCCCCTCCTATCGGATGACTACTCTGTCCCAGATCCATCTTCTTATGGAGTTGGATGCTTGGATGGTGTCCCTGGACCTCCAGGATGCATACTGGTATATCTTGAATCATCCGAGGTTCAGCGACTGGCTAGGTTTTGTTGTGGGGCGTCAGGGTTACTGCTTTCGTTGCCTTCTATTCGTCTTGAATCTGGCACCTCGTGTTTTCACATGGCCTTACCTGGGTTGTGGTGGCCCGTTTGCATCTGTTAGGGGGTTCGAATCTGGCCTACTTCGACGACTGGTTGGTATGGGCTCCAAGCCTGTCCGTGTATCTGCTCGCCAGGGAATTGGTTCTTTCTCAGCTCGTCGGGTTCAGGTTCCTGGTGAACTGGAGGAAGTCCCATTTGGGTCTCCCTCAGGTTCGGTCTTGACTGGGTTTAGTGTGGGACTCTTGGACTGCTTCCTTGTCTCTCCCTCCAGCAGCTCTGCTGCGGTCTCATCTTCACCTGTTTCTGAGTGGCTGCAGGGTTTGTGCGGGAGTTTGAACTTTGTTGTGATGGTCTACCCGCCGGGTCAGGTGTGGCTTTGTTGGCTGTTCTGGTTCCTTCGGGGACATCCCTTTCACTTTTCTTGTGATCGCTGGGTTCGGCCTCCAGATGCCTTATGTGGGCTGCTGTGTCGCCGGCTTCCTCTTTGGGTTTTTCTGAGTTCAGTGCCTTGGCGCCTACCCGAGCCCTCACTCAACGTGTTCACGGAAGCGTCGTCTCATGGCTGGTGCTTTGTGACCAGTGCTCACCAGGCCGTCCAGGGGCTGGTAGTCCGTCCTTCTGTCCGGCTCACAGCACAGTGTGGGAGTTCGCAGCGGTATGGCTGGCACTGCATAGGGTTCTGGTTGCTCAGGGTTCGATGATCTGGCTCCATTCGGAATGTTCCCCGGTGGTTCAATGTCTGACCCGTGGGGGTTCGATGCGGTCCTTAGCTCTTTGGGGCTTGTCGTTTCAGGTGACTCATCTGCTGAGTTCTCGGGGTTTGGCTCTCCTGGCCATTCACGTTCAGGGAGGTGTCCAACTTCCTGGTGGACTGCCTGTCTTGGTTCATTGCCCTGTCCATGGAATGGAAGGTCGATGACGACTTGTTCAGCTGGCTCTGCCAGACATACGGGCTCCCGGAGGTGGACCTCTTTGCGTTGGCATGGTCGAGGTGTCTTCCGGTATATGTGGCACCCTTCCCTGACTGTGAGGCCATCGGGGTCGATGCCTTCATGCAAGACTGGTTAAGGTTGGATTGCCTGTACCTCTTTTTTTCCCCGGTTCCGCTGTTGCTCAAGGTTCTAGCTCACTTGAAACTTGCCAAAAGAGAGTAGTCCTCTTCGCCCCTTGGTGGCAGGCCCAGCCTTGGTTTCAGGCGCTGCTTGCTTGGTGTCCAAAACCGGGGGTTTCCAGCGGCTCAGTCTTTTTCATCAGATCAATCCAGTCCGTTACATAACTGGTTTGATTTTCTCCTGAAGCCTTCACGTCTGGTCTTTCTGACACTGGTCTATCACCATTTGTATGGTGAGCAGGTGGCTTCATTGATGACGTCCCACCTGCGTGGCTTGCCTCGGCGGCAGTATGAAGTTTCCTGGTGATCCTTTCTGTATTTCTTGTCCCTTCGTAGATTTTCTTCTGTTTTGGATTGGATTGTCTTGTCATTCGTGTCTTGGTTGTTTCAGGACCATCATCTTATGCCGAATATTGTCGCCTTGTATCATGTGGCACTGGCAGAGCTGCTTCAGCTAGCGTTCAGGGTGGATGTTACTTCTGCCCCATTGCGCAAGCTGTCTCGTGCATTGTTTCACCTCCGGTGTGCTCATGCACTGCCGGAGCCGTCTCGGTCATTTGACCAGGTGATCTCTTTTCTCTCTTCTCCTCGGTTTGTTGTGGCCCTTTCCGTTCAAGATTGTTTTGTGAAGGCTCTTTTCCTGTTTGCATTGGCCACTGGGGGTTGGGTTAGGGAGCTTCATGCTCTCTTCCAGTGTGGAGGTTTCTGCTCTTTTTGTCCTGGTGGTAGGTTTGTTCATTTGTAGCGTCTCCTTTTTTTCCAGTAAAGAATGAAACTGCTGCTTTCCAGAGGGGTCCTTGGGTTGTTGATGCTTGGTTTGTTATGCTTGGGTACATCATGTGTTGTGTCCAGTTGCGACTCTTCACTATTACCTGCATGCCACGGCTTTGGTGGCAGAAGACGCGCTTTGGGTTGGCCCGGTTTCCCCTCCTTCCCTGTTCCAGGGTTTGGGTCTCCGAGGTCGCCCGCAGGGTAATTCAGTCCAGCCAGCCTGCGGTCTATCTGCATGCCCATGACGTTCGTCAGTTTGCTGCTTTGGCTGCCATCTTTGGTAACATGTCTTGGGCTGACATTCGGGAACAGGGATTTTGGACGTTGAACAGGGTCCTGGCCGCTCGCTACCTTGTCAATGTTCCTGGCCCTAGTCGGGCTTGTGTCGCATAGGATCAGCGGTTGCAGCCAGTTGTCTCTACTTCGAGTTGAGTAGCAAGTGGCAACTACCTCCTGATTAAGTCCCTCTTGTTTTATCCTTGGTTAAGTAGCTCTGGGGAGCCGAAAGGGGGTTTCCCCTAGAAAACCAGTGTTGAATGTAATGAAATGCCATTTTCTGAGTGAAACCCGAAGACTCCCCGGCAAAAATCCCTCTCTCCGATTGGCATTTTTTTGCTTGTTTTGACATCCAGCTTCAGAACTAGGGGTTTGGATAGATAGTGCGGGGGTCTGGGGGCTCCCCCTTCCCCCTCCCGGGGAGGTGCAGATGGCTCGGTGACGGTTGTGACGTCAGGCTCGTTTGCTTGTTTTCGTTTGGGGGAGTTCTGTCCAACAGTTAGGCCTTAAGTTGCAATATTTTAACCAGATAGAGATTGTTTTGGAGCGCCTACCTTTCTTGGTGCCTGACCCGGTTGATGGCAGACATAAAATACTTACACCACATGGGGTTTCTTTAAGCCATTACTCCTCGTGCCTCTCTGAGGGGGCCAGGTTCTGGCTCGTGGTCCCCAGTAGGCCTAGAACTCCATTTGCTTTGACTGATGCCAGGGTCTAATACATTCATATCAACCTGGATAGCTCCGGAGAACCTCCGGGACTCGCCCAGGAAATGGCATTTCATTACATTCAAAGCTCTTTTTTTTTTTTTAGCAGGTAGTGACAGTAACTTATTAATAAATAACCCAACTCATACATGAAGTGAAAAGAAAGTCACTTTCATTTCATGTGATATGTGTGTGGTGTTTTGTTATTTAAGAGAAGTTAGAGATATAGTAATTACATAAGTGTAGTTACAGGATGTGAGCTACACTCGTGGTGTCCCATCTTCCCAGCACTCTTTGTTATGTAACGTTTTGAAATTACTGACGGTTTTGGTCTCCACCACCTTCTCACCTAACTTGTTCCAACCGTCTACCACTCTGTTTACAAAAGTGAATTTCCTTATATATCTCCGGCAGCTTTGTTTCGTTAGTTTAAATCTACGACCTCTTGTTCTTGAAGTTCCGGGTCTTAACAAATGGGTCATAGGGTCATAATGTAAATGATAAGCAGTTTAACTTAGAATGTTATTGATTTTTTGACATCACAACAAATTTAATCTTCTTACAAATCATAACACTGAAAGATTCTTTCAGGCATTGGTGGTGATGTTCATTCAAGATTTTTGGTTTAATTTAGTCATCTTTTAAAACTTAAAGTTTTATTAGTCTTTGCTCATATTGCCACTAGAAAAGGTTTTCTTTCAAGTCGCATCTTGAAAGAAACAGATGTTAAAATTTTATCAGATATATTTGCTCAGTTCATTGCCAGAATTTGTTTTGTATTGTCTGTAGCCGCTTTTCTTCACATACAGTGTTGAAATCAGGTAAAATGGTAAAATTTGTTAATGTGCATTATAGAAATATATGCTTATTTTCATCCTTGGTTTTGAGTTCCAGCTTTTGGCCTTTTAATAGATTTGAGAACTGCATGGTGATGATGCAAAGGGCATACACTTTAACCATTATTATGATGCATGAGTTCTTTATTACCATTGTAAGGACAATAGTTATACGATGGTAATTACAATTGTGTTGTGCAATCACAATTTGCTGGGCAAAAACCAATTTTAAAGGATGCAAGTTGTGTTTTGCTTCAATTTGTATTAATTGTTCTTATAACTAATGTATGCTATAAGGAAGAGTTACAATTATTATGGCACATGTAGTATGCAGGCGATGAGTCACAATAACGTGGCTAAAGTATGTTGACCAGACCACACACTAGAAGGTGAAGGGACGACGACGTTTCGGTCCGTCCTGGACCATTCTCAAGTCATAACGTCGTCGTCCCTTCACCTTCTAGTGTGTGGTCTGGTCAGCACATGTAGTATCATTCTTTCTCATTTTACAAGTGCCTTATGAGTATTGTTTCTCCATAGACAGTGAAGAAGGACATGCCAAATGTGCTGAACAAAACACAGAGCTGGAGTGCTGTTGTCAGTTATGTGGACACCATCACAGGTGGTGTTAAAGATGACGAGGACCCAAGATTCAAACGGACCGAGATAATAGCCAAGGAACCTGCAGACTGTTTTCCCAAGCAAGTCTACAACAAGTAAGATTTTGAGAGATTTGTGACATTACAGTTCTATAACTGAATTGTATTCTTGTTTATATGTAGAAGTGAGTTCTTCAGTTAATGTTATTCATAAGTAATGGATTCCATCAGATATTTTTTTGATGTGATTATCATGAATTACACACCTCATAACTCTATCTACAGTACTCTTTTTTTAAAGTGAATGCATCTGTGTTTCTGAGCTTAACCCTTGTGTGGTAAAGCAGGTGCTGTTTAACAAAAAAACAAACAACAACAAAAAACAAGGTGCTAAACAAAAGCATGTTTTGTTTGGCTAAACAAAAAAACTGAAAAAACTGACTCAGTGTGTGTCCCTGACGGTCTGTTGCTCGCCAGGTGTCAGGCAGGAGTGGCCACAAAGAGATAATTACCTAATTATTTCAATGTTTTTTATTGATTTTTTGTAGTTTTTTGCTGTAATATTATTCAATAGCGTGTAGTGTGATATATTTATATAATAAAATGAGTGAATCATCGCTGTACTAAACAATATGGTGTGCATATTGTTGATTCAATTATAATGTTCATCAAGCAGTGAACAAATACTTTGTCGGTTATTACACTATATACACAGGTTATATATAAGTATCTGCATGTTTTGTTCACCATAACGAACCACTATGTTGGTATTATGAGTCAAAAAGCAACGAGTAGTGATCGCCACACACCAGCCAGCCACTCGCTGCCACTCACTTCCTCAACACCTCACTCGCCCACATTCTCCTCCCACAATACTGTTTTTGGTTTTATTCACTATATACAGACGTTATATATAAGTATCTATATTCGTGATCACCATAACGAACCACTAAGTTGGCGTGCTGAGTGGCAGTGGCAGCCCGCCACTGACTGCTACTTCCTCCCTCCCTCAACTCACCTGACTCACCCACATTCTCCTCCCACAATACTGTTTTTGCTTTTATTCACTATATACAGACGTTATATATAAGTATCTACATGTTTTGTTCACAACAACTGTACAACTAAGTTGATATAGTTAGTTCAGGCACTAAGAGACGTCACTACATACACAGTCAGGTGGTGGCTGCTTCCCCTCACACATTCAAGGTCAGACGCACTAAAATTTCACCCCCAACAACACTGTTTGTGGTGTTATTACCCTATATACAGACATTATATGTAAGTATCTACATGTTTTGTTCACCATAACTGTTCAACTAAGCCGGTATAATGCCCAAAAAGCATAGTGGCCACCCCTACCAACATGACAAATCATGCAGATGTTGCCACACCCATCACCAAAATGGCTTCTCCCTCACACTCCTTTTGCTGTTATTACACTGTATATACACATTATATATCAGTATCTACATTCGTGTTCACCATAACGAACCATTAAGTTGGTATGCTGAGTGGCAGTGGCAGCCCGCCACTGGCTGCCACTCCCTCCCTCCCTCACCTCACCTGACTTGCTACCATTCTCCTCCCACCATACTGTTTTTGCTTTTATATACATACATTATTTATAAGTATCTGTATGTTTTGTTTACCATAGTGAACAACTAAGCTGGTATAGTGAGTCCAGACAGTAAAAGGTGGTCACACAGAGTCAGCAGACTACACTACCTCCCTCCCCACCAAGATTACTCCTCCCACTACAGCGCTAATTATCACAACAATCCTGCTATTATCAGAATCCTGGTCGTTTTTATCACAGTCAGCGGTCTTCTATAATACTATCATCGTTAAATAATAGCATGAACATGTATATTATGGCATTTTTAGGTGATGCTGTGGTCACAAGCTGAACGGCAGTGCTGTGAGCTCATGCTGCGTGCGTCAGGCTTGGTAGTTCACTCAATACTGAGGCCCCTCACACCTGGGAATTTGGCCCACGAGTTTTTTAAATGGCGTCTTGTTTACAAGAGCCCTGATGAAGGTGTGGTGAACCCCGTGTATCCGCGGACCGTTTAAATCTTGCGTAGTACTCCAATACATCATATGATGTGGAGTGCAAGTTACTGCAAGTCACTGACCACATCATATGATGTGTTGCGCACTTAAAGGGTTAAGTTAAAGTACAGAGCCATTTCCTTATGTGCTAGACCACTAACTTGGCTGCATATTTGGGACTTTGTCTCTGGCTTAGGCCTTGGTGCTAGGCGCTCTGTTTACAGTCTCCATTATGGGAATCGGTGACATTTTTCTGTAGCTGGCTGTTTTGCTTGAGGGTGTAACTGTTGTTTTTGTTTCTATTTAATTTAGGCCATGGCTACCCTTACCTCAACCATTATTGGTTGTATGAGGCTGGGTGAGTACACACAAAGTACCTGCCTCTCGAGACTTACCCTGGGAGTTGTTTGATCTGGTTTCTGTGCTTCAGGGAACCACCAGACACAACACCCAATGTAAATAACAAATATGACTCTTACAAACTCCCACCGAGCAGCAACAACAAGAACAAGCATGCATATACTTTATTGCACTTCCCACTCAAAAGGCCTTGCTTCAGCAACAAAGATTCTGAAGCACAGAGAAGAAAACTCTGGTGGCAAAAGGTCTTTGCTAGTGATGCCAAGGAAGGGAACCCTAAAACAAGTGTAGGATTGATGCAGACATCATGGGGCACTCAAAGAGACTAGCATGCACACTTGTGAAACATTAAAGCATGCATCAGTACCTTTTGTAGATGGTAGATAAAAGAACTACCCAGAAAGGGAGTTTAATCCCACACAGTGTTTTATTTCCCCCCCCTTATCCCTTCTGTTTTGGAGGTTACTCTATGGCTGTGGAACGGGAACCGGTCGGCTGAGCGGACAGCACACTGGACTTGTGATCCTGTGGTCCTGGGTTTGATCCCAGGCGCCGGCGAGAAACAATGGGTAAAGTTTCTTTCACTCTATGTTCCTGTTACCTAGCAGTAAAATAGGTACCTGGGTGTTAGTCAGCTGTCACGGGCTGCTTCCTGGGGGTGGAGGCCTGGTCGAGGACCGGGCCGTGGGGACACTAAAGCCCCGAAATCATCTCAAGATAACCTGTGTGTCCTGGATTCTTTGTGGAGTTTCCCCAGGACCGTGATCTGTGCCTTGAGACCTTGAGAGGGTTTATGTTTTCTCCTGCTTGTTTGTGTTCGGCCTGAATTCTTGGACTGGATCATCATGGTTTCCTGGCTTTCTTCATTTGGGTCATCAAGGTCTAGTTGACGATAAAGGAGTACTTGTTGAGGATAAGGTTTACTAGTTTCTTTTCTTCCAGCAAGAGTTTCTTGGCTCTTTCTGGCTGTAGGTAGCAATTTTACTGGCTAGTTGTTTGTCTTGGTTCACCCATCTTTCTGGGTAAATGCCCCAGTCGATGGCAGAATAAGACATAATGTACTGTACTTTAAATGTAAAATGCTCGTATACCATTGCTTCCTGTGCACCTCTCTGATGAGGCCATGTTCTGGCTTGTGGTCTCCGGTAGGCCCTAGGAACTCCTGTGACTGATGACCCCCAAACTAATTAGAACATATCCGGTTGATAGCTTCAGGGAGTCTCCAGGGCTACCCTCAGGGAAGGGCGTTTTATTACATTCAACGCTGGGTTTTTTCAATGTCCGAAATGACTTGAAGGAAGAGTACCAGAGAATTGAGACTACTCTCTTTCACCTCCCTGCAGTGACTATTGGATGAGAAAATGCAGCATAGAAGCACAGAGAGGTACTAGGAGCAAAAAGGTGAATCCAGAGAACCAAACTTGAAGAGCCAGGGAACCAGCAGCAAAACTTTTGGTATCAGCCCAGCATGAACCTTGTATCCCTATTCATTCTCGAACTTGAAGGACTCAAGGCACTGAAAGACCAGCATCTGTAACCAACCAGAACACACGTTCTGGGCCAGAAGGACCCATAGACAGCCCATCATGATACAGTAGTGCCAAGATAATATGCATACGATGAGTCACAATAATGTAGCTGAAGATATGATGACATCCAAGACAATAAATACTGCTGGAGAGGGGCATGGTCCAGAACAACAAAGCCAAAATGCACTGGACTACAATGCTTTAAACCAGAGAGCTTAGCTGTCCCCTCTCGACTGGCTACAAACAAAAACAGTGCCCTCTTGCCAAGAGCCAAATGATGTCATTTCTTTATGGCCATGAAAGGGTAAACAGCTTTTGAAAGACAAATTTGCGTGTCTAAGCTATAATTAACAACAAGAATTTATGCAGTTGAGGTTCAAAGTAGTCTTTAATTTTGCCGATATATTTTCACAAATTATATGTGAGTTTATAATTTGCACCAAAAGTATGATTTATTAAGTCATTCATAGTGTGTTCTTACTGAATGGCATGACTACTTCAAGGGTGTATATTGGTAAAAAAAAAAATTGGTTGTTTTTACATTAATTTTGTATGAGATGTTGAATTCTGAGCGACTTTGCTGTACTTCATCTGATCACATTCTTTCTTTTTCCTTTATATAAGGAATATCTGTTGTCTTTTATCTCTGCCTCCAGTTTTTCTTGTCACCATTAAGAATTTATTTATTTATTTATTTATTTATTTATTTATTTATTTATTTATTTATACAAGAAGGTACATTGGGTTTATGAGAGTACATAGCATGATGTGTTTACATTCTTGTAAAGTCACTAGTATGCACAGCTTTTTGGGCAGGTCCTTAATCTGACAGATAATATTAAGTAGGTAAATTCTAGCATATTTTATAAAATGTTAAATTAACATTGTAAGGAAATTTGAGAGAAATTAGTAGGTATATTAAAGCACATTGATAGCTTTGATTGATAGCATTGATAGCTTGATTGATAATTTGACAAAGATTAGTAGGCACAATAAAGCATATTGATAGCACATATAAAGATGACAGCAATGATCACGATGGTAAAGTTGTATGACTTAGGTACATATTGGGGGATTGGGTAGCACTAGATACAGTGCGAGTTTAAAGCACTAGGTAGGAAATTATGAAGTCATGTCTTCCTTCTTATAGCTTCTTATAGCTTCTTATAGCTATCCTTCTTATGGATTTGATTGGGTCCTCAAAACTAATAATCCTATTTCAGGTTGCAGTGTTGTGCAAGTTGTGTGGAGACCAAAATCTACAGGAAGTGGTACCACTTGCGACAAATGTGCCTTTACGTTGTCGACAGCCCTTACTTTGAGTGGATCGTCCTTATCTTGATTTTTGCTTCCTCAGTTACTCTTTGTTTTGAAGATGTTCATTTGGATTCTAAAACAGAGCTTAAGGTAAAGAATCTGGTGTGTTTGTCTATTTTCAAATTAATGTATCGGAAAAGTAAATTAGAGACATCCGTAGTCATGATGTTTTAAGGCCAGCTTTTAATGTAAAAGAATTTCATAGGATGTCTATAGAATACTCTTTTTTGTAGTTCAGAAGTTTTTGATGTTGTAGTTGATGGTAGATAAAGTTGAAATATTGTACTAAATATTATGTTTATATGTTCTGTCGCACTTCAACAGGAGAGACGGGTATTTATTGTTATTTTCTTCGTACCATACACCTGCTTCTGAATGCTTCTCGTCTAATGCCGCTGTCTGTAACTTTAGCTTGGGGGTCCTTGTGACCCTTCCATGACTTCTGTTGTTGACATGACCACAAGCTCACCACAGCATGGAGTGTATACCCTCATGTACACACACCTCTGCACACAACGCACAAAAACTAAACCTTGTATGCACTCAACACCTTTACTAAAATTGTAACACCTTTTAAACAGTCACAGTTACCACCATTCTTCTCGCTACACATATGGTAACAAACACAAAGACATGGAGGAGGAAAATAAAGTCTTGAAAATAGAGTTTGAAGAAGCCGAAGCAAATACATTAATGTATTTTGTACATTAATGAATACAATGGGTTAGGTAAGGAAATCAACAGGAAAAACATCTCTTGTCAATACAGATGGAAGAAGTTACACAAGAAATAGACCAGTGCAAGAAGGATATGCATCATACCCTGCACAAGTGGCCAGGGAGAAGGAAATAATTCAATAATTTAATCATTAATTTATAATTAAAATAATGGAAAAAGTGGTAAAGGAAGCCAGAAACTAGAACAATCAGAAAAGCACAAACATTAGACTGGAAGTCAGAAAGAAACTGGCATCAAACCCAAAATATGGTGCAAAACGCAGTCAATCGAAGTAAGTCCCTATTAATTTCGAGTTGTAAAGAAAAGGAGAACATTTGAGTCAGAAAGGTTAACAGAAGAAGTGAAAGTAGTGCATAAAACTCAAAAGGTTGGATGACATCACATCACCCACACAAATGCGTGAAGGAGGGGTGGAGAAAGAATTTAAGGATATACCTATAACATGCAAAATATATTCCTATAACATGCAAAATAATTAGAAAGAACATTGACAAACTAAACAACTCAAAAGCCCCAGGTATGGATGGAATCCAATCCAAAGTCTTAAAGGGACTGACAGAAGAACTATGCCTACCGTTAAAACTACTTTTCACAAAATCTCTGGACCAAGGGGTAGTCCCCCTAGATTGGAAATATGCAAATGTTACCCCTATTTAAAAAAAAAGACAGAGCTTAGCAGAAAACTTCCGACCTATCAACTTGACGTCACACATCTGCAAGCTCACGGAGAGAATCCTCAAGGAGGGAATCATTCACCATCTTTCAGTGAACAACCTTATACAATTGACACAACCTGGATTTGTTAAAAACAGATCCTACCTTACTAACTTGCTCACATTTTTGGAGATGGTAACCAGCTACTCAGACAAGGGCCTTCCTGTGGATGTAATATACATGGATTTTGCTAAAGCTTTTGATAAGGTATCACATGAAAGACTAGCAAGGAAATTACAGACCCATGGAATAAATGGTAAAATATAAGAAAGGATAAAACAGTGGTTGATGGAAAGAAAATAAAGGGGCGTGCTAAATGGAAATGAATCTGAATGGAGAAATATGCTAGTGGGATGCCACAAGAGTCCATTTTGGGACCTACCTTTTTTGTCATATACGTCAATGACATAGATGAGAATATTACTAGCCACATCATCAAATTTGCAGACGACAAAGGTTTATGGTAAAGTGAGAAATGATAATGATATTGAAGCCTTACAAAGGGATCTACATGAACTCCACAAATGGTCAGAAGACTGGCAAATGCCTTTTAATATTGACAAATACAAGACCTTGCATGTGGGGCACAACAACCCATGCCATGACTACCAAATTAATGGCATTGCATTACAATAGATTGATGAAGTAAAGAACCTTGATGTCAAAATCTGCCACTCATTAAAAGTTGCACAACAGGTGAGTGCAGCGATCAGAAAAGCTAACCAAACACTTGGGATAATAAAGTGTACTTTTGACGAATGGTCCAACTGTATAAATCTCAGGTGTGCCCCATTTTGATTACTGTATCCAAGCATGGAGACTTCATTTCCAAAAGGACATAGCTGCTCTGGAAAAGGTGCAACACCGGGCAACAAAAGTCATTCCAGAGCTTAGTCATCTCCCATACCAGGAACCGTTGAGGGCCACAGGGCTATCAACACTGCAAACCAGGCATGACAGGGTGCATCTCATTGAAACTTATAAAATACTGTGCTGAACAAGTTAGAGGATGTTGATCTGGATATTTTCTTCAGAAGGTCAGATGTAACACAAACAAGGAGTAACAGTTTCAAGCTCAACAAGCCACAATGTAGGACTGAGAACAGATGCTTTTTCACCCACAGGGTTATTAACCCATAGAACCGTATTCTCGTCGAGGCCGTAGCTGTCAAAAATGTGTTTAGTTTAAAATGTACCTAGAAAAGATCATCAAGGCAAGTGGGGAGGACCTTCGACAAGCCGCCGGCTTCCGGTCCTCGTCGAGGTCACTAGTATTTGTGGCCCTCGGGTAAATACAGCAATAAGGAGAGAGTTTCAGCTTCTGTCTTCCTTTGAAAGATGTCATCTTAATGATCATAATTTCTCTTCTTCATCATTTTGTAATTTCCTAACAATCCTTGGTACTTCTTCCATCTGTTTAGCACCAGTTAGGGTGATCCTTAAAGGTTGATCTTTTTCTTTGTATCTGCAATTCTCCTGTAATTCAGTGATATGGCTGGAGAGAGCTATTAAAGTGGTTTTTGCGATTCAATAAATATCCTGAGATCATTGATAAAATTTTGAGAGTCGTGAACTGTTGTGAAAAATGTACAAATCTTGGAAAAATTTTGGCCCAGGGATTCTGAACCAGAGCAGATGAAGTCAACACAAAGATGGCTGGTGGGACAGACTCCTCTGTGGAGAGAGTAAATGAGGAAGATTTCAAAGGTTTTACTCAGGAACAAATACAGGAAGGTGGTTTGATAGGTAGGTAGTTGAGGAGTGTCAAGTTGCTAGAGGCTTATTAAGGAAAATTTCTTAATTTAGAACAAGAAAATTAAGGTCTGAAGAGCCAGGTAAATACTTTATCAGACAGTTTGTTGCAGCAGGATAAGGAAATTGTCAGCTTGACTGACAAGGTATGGAAACAGGAAGGACCAATCAAGGAACTAAAGAATATGAAACATGGAAACTGAAGGCAAATGAATTTTAAGAAATAAACAAAAAGATATAGATAAGGACAAGAACTAAGAGAAACTGTACAGACCAGCCAAAAGATAGTTAGGCAAGGAATTTATAAAAGAAAACCCACAAGCAACTTAAATAGAAGTTGCTAGAGGTTTAGGAAAGTGCAAAGAGGAAATGAAAGAAATAAGTGTTTATTTCAGAAACATATGAAAGAAACAGGAGAAGCTTTTTTCAGCCATAGGGTTATAAACGCATGGAACTGCCTACCCGCCGAAGCCGTAAATGCTAAAACTCTGTTGGGTTTTAAAATACAACTGGAAAAGATAATCAGGGCAAATGGGGAGACCTTTGACAAGCTGGTGGCTTCCTGTCGTCTTAGAGGCCACTAGTATTAGTGGCTGTCAGGTAAAATCAAGTTAATATGTGTAAGTTGTAAGAGAAAGAGAAAGAAACTATCAAGGAAGTATGTTTGGAAGCCAAGAACAGAGAGAGAGACATCAGGACCTGACATGAGACAGGCAAGTCAAAGAGAGCTGGTTATTAGCAGTAATTAGTACAGAACGCCATACATAGAAGTCTATAATAATTTTTGGATGTTTGTAAAAGGAGATATGTACCATCTAGGGTGGACTGAGCATCAGAGGAGGAAATTATCACTGAGAAAATAATAGCTTTAGAGCCTGTCAATAAAAGAAAATGTCTGATTTTCAGAGAACAGGAAAATATGTAAAAGGTAAGACTTGCCCCTTGCACAGCAGTGAGGAGAGAGGCAGAAAGGGACTTTGAGCAAGGGGTAGCGGATAAATGTATAACAGATGAGCAAGAGGTAACGGACAAATGTAAAACAGATCCAAGCCTTTTCTATAAATTCATTAAAAGCAGCTGCATGTAAAGGATAAAATCCAGAGAGTGAGAATGGGGAAATAGGTTCACTGAGAAGGAAAAAGAAATGTGTGAAACACTAAATGAACAGTTCAAAGTGTCCAAAGTGTGTTTGTGCAAAATAGGGTTTTTACAGAGCCAGATACAATGCCAATTCCAGGCAGTGTATTTTGAGACACCTCTATGTACCATAGAGTACATATAGGTGTCACAAAACGAAGTGCAAAATTTACTCAAGGGGCTAGGAAGAAATAAAGCTGTTTCACCTTGGGTGCTGAAAGAATGTGTGACTGAGCCAAGCATGCCACTCCAATTGATATTTCATATATCCTTGTGCACTGAAATCCTAGCAGATATATAGAAAAAGGGCAACATAGTTCCACTCTACAAAAATGGTGGAAGAGAAGACCCCTCTAAATTATAGACCCGTATCATTAACAAGCGTGGTAGTCAAAACACTGGAAAAATTGTTAAAACTAAATGGGTAGAACGCATGGAGAGGAATGACATAATAACACACACAGTTTGGTTTTTGAACAGGAAGATCCTGTGTAACAAATTTATTTATTTATTTATTTATATACAAGAAGGTACATTAGGATTGTGAGGCTACATCGCATAGTGATTACATTCTTGTAAAGCCACTAGTATGTGCAGCATTTTGGGCAGGTCCTTAATCTAACAGAAATTTTAAGTAGGTAAATACTAGCAAATCTACCTAATTTTTATGATAGAGCAACAGAGATTCTACAGGAAAGATATGGTTACATTGACTGTGTACATCTGGACCTTAAAAAGGCTTTTGACAGAGTCCCACACAAATGGTTGTTTTTAAAACTTGGACATGTTGGAGGGTCGACAGAGAGATTGCTGACATGGATAACAAATTTTTTAACTGACAGAAAGATGAGGAGTGGTAATCAGAGGCAATATACTGTATCTGCCTGGAGGAGTGCTACTAGTGGAGTACCACAGGGTTCAGTTCTTATGCCCATAATGTTTTTCGTCTACATAAGTTATCTACCAGAAGGAATACAGAATTATATGAACATGTTTGCTGATGATGATAAGCTACTAGAGAAGCTAGGAGACATAGACAATTGTCATGACATTCAAATTGACCTAGATAAAACAAGTGCTTGGAGCACCATGTGGCATACGGAATTCAATGTTAATAAATGCCATGTTATGGACTCTGGAATAAGTAAAAATAGACAACACACAAGTTATTAATTATGTGCTAAGAAATTAATAACTCTAACAAAGAGAAATCTAAGGATGGTTATGGATAGTAGTGTCACGAGAGGAACACATAAAGGACATTGTGTGAGGAGTATATGCTGCGCTTTCCAACTTCAGAATTGCTTTTAAGTAAATGGATGTTAAAATTCTAAAGAAAATATTCATGACTTTTGTGAGACCAAAACTGGCATATGCAGCAGTTGTATGGTGCCCATATTTCAAGGAGCACATCAGTAAATTGGAAAAGTTTCAAAGGCATGCTACAAAGTGACTTGCAGACCTGAAAAACAAGTTATGAAGAGAGACTAAAGGCATTAAATATGCCACAGCTAGAAGATAGAAGGAAAAAGAGGTGATATGATGACCATTTTCAAAATAATAAAAGGAATTGACCAAATTGACAGAGGAATTGCTGAAACCGGCAACCTTAAGAACAAGAGGCCATAGATTCATGCTAAGGAAACAAAGGTGCCAAAAAAATATTGGAAAGTATTCTTTCTGAGAAAGTTGTGGAGGCAAAAACTGTCAATAGTTTTAAAGCATTAAAAGACAGAGAAGTACTGGGAAGAAGAGACACCATGAGCATAGCTCTCATTCTGTAACTACACTTGGGTAATTTCACATGGAAGAGAAAAGCACAGATAAAGCATGAATTGTGATCACTTAGGTAATTACACACACACATACAAACCTTACACTACCTTACATCATCACACACACCCATACCACATAAATTTCACTACACACATGGAAATAAATATCTCTATACTAATGATGTTTACAGTAGTTTAGAGGTTTGGAATTGCATAATGTATGGACTTTCTCTTTATAAAAGTACTGTATGTTTTGGTGAGCTATGTATTTGGCTTTGTGTAGGTCTTTGTAGATGGAGAGTATGATTTTTGTCAATGATTTTGTGTTTTTTTTTTCCTGGCTACTAGACCTTTTTGTTTTGTTCGTTTCTTGTGTGTAGAATATCGTAAACGGAAAGTCCATATTGTAGTGGTTCCAGATATACAGATGTTAGTGTTACAGTGATATCCAACAACATGAGCACATACACTTGTTTTGCAACTTCTTCTATTCAGGTGTTCTTCAGGTCTTTTCCAACTAAACTCACTTTGTCGTCACCCATGTTGTCACTTTTGTCACTTGTGCACCATTGAACACTGCAAATAGTCGTGATTCTCTACATTGTCTCAAATTCTGTATTATCTCAATGGGTGTATTTGTGATGAGATAGGTGAAATGAAGATTGCCTGTAGAAATTTCAATCAAATATATATGACCGGGAATGTTATGTATTTTCATATTTTTATGAATGCATTCCTTATTTCAATGGAATTTAGTAGTTAACAAACACCTCATCACACATATTTTTCCCCTACTTCTGAATAGGCAAAGAATACAAGGATAATTGCTCTAATATTGCAAAGCGTTTCAGATTTAGTTATACTTCAATTATACTTTTAAAAAATTCAATTCAATTTTGCAAAGTGATTGATATATAACTTCTCTAAGGAAACGTCTTAATAAGCACCTGATTATTCCTTGCATATACTTTTTTTATATACACTGTACAATATACACATTTTTCATGTCCAATGTGTTGCTTGTAATGTTATGATTGGACCGCCCTGGCTTCATTGTTTATTTGTGCGTCAGGCCAATGTTAATGTCATGTCCAACTGGCAAAAGAAACTTGGAATGCCGATCAAGAAGCATTTTGCATTTGTGTCGTCGTTGAAGCCACTGGTTAGGCTTTCTAAGAAAACTGCGGTGTACAGTTGTGTGTGTGTGTGTGTGTGTGTGTGTGTGTGTGTGTGTGTGTGTGTGTTTTGCTCTCCCCTTGATAATTCATAAAAAAATGTAAGTGAACAACTTTTCTCTTGAAAGGATATTCATTTGTTGAGCTAGAATTGATAATACATGTTTATACGCTCATTTGAGAAGTCCTTACTGCCAGTAGATTATTGGTGTACCCTTCCTTTCTGTAGGATTCCCTCTACCAACTCTTATCACCCTTCTTTGTGTAATACTTTTAGAACCCTTATATATTTTTATATTTTGATCCCCTAAATTGTCCAAATTAAAGTGAAAAATTTATCAGCAAACACACACACATAATTTATCTTTAAAAGGTCCCAAAACTGTCTTTCACTAATGCTGCATTACTCCAAGGCTCTAATTCTTCACCACATCTACCGCAGGAGGTTCTCAACTACCTGAATCTGGCCTTCGCTGTCCTCTTCACTCTTGAGATGCTACTGAAATGGGTTGCTTTGGGCTTTGTCAAGTACTTCACTTCTGTTTGGACCATCCTTGACTGTTTCATTGTCTTGGTGTCCATGTGTAGCCTCTTCATTGAACAAGATAATCTCATAGCTCTTCGGAGTCTTAGAACATTGAGAGCCTTGAGACCCCTGCGTGCTATATCTCGCTGGGAAGGAATGAAGGTAAAGCATAAATCTGTATGTATATTTATGTGTTTGTAATGGAGTAAGTCATTGTATAAGTCATTCTGTGTTTATCCTGTATGTTAAGTGTATTTGGTGTATGGGGATTTAATGTCTTCATGTTTATCCACAAAGTGTTTACATACATATTGTATCCACAAGTAAAGTATATGTGTAAGCATGTATACTTCCAAAACAATTCATAAAATGTTTGTTTCATGTACTTACTAACCACTGCAGTATGCCATATGGCACTTTTAGGTATAGGGAACGATTCAAAACTCCCGTGGGTACATGGGGCTCACATCCCTGTGCCTAAGAACTCCAGTCAATGGTTGACATCTTGGAAAAAAAAACCATCAGCTCCCGTACTGGCTGTGAGAGCCTCAGTACTGAGAGAGCAACCAAGGCTGGCACATGCAGCAGGAGCTCACAGCACCACTGTGCAGCTTGGGGCCACAGCACCACTTAATAATGATGCATAAAATAGGTAACTGTAATTTTCTGGGGGGAGCCCCTAAGGCTCCCTGGAGTTAACCGGGCTGATATGAATGTATTAGACTCTGGCATCAGTCAATGCGCATGGAGTTCCAGGCCTATCGGGGACCACGAGATTGAACCCGGCCCCCTCAGAGAGGCACAAAGAGCAATGGCCAATAAAAACCCTCGTGTGGTTGGAAGCATTCTATGTCTGCCATCGACTGGGTCAGGCACCCAGAATGGTAAGCACCCCAAAACAAACCCCTATTCTGGTTAAAATATTGCTATTGAAAGCTGAAATAGTGGACTGAACTCCCCAAACGAAAACGAGCAAACGAGCATGAGATTACAGTGTTGCTGCACCGCTGTCTGCGCATCCCCCCCCCCTCCCCGTGAGGGGGAAAGGGGAGCCTCAGACCCCCGTGCCGGCTATCCACCCTGCAGTTCTGTGGCTGATGTGAGGCGGGCAAGGTCATGCAACTCTGGCTCCCGACTTCCAGTCCTGTGTATTGTGGTGTGGTGCTGTCCATTGTGGTGTGTGAGCCAGGAGCCAGGAGCCAGGATTCACAAGTACTCGGGCTGCATGTGTCTAGGGTCACCTATTAGTGACATAATATTAGTAATATAGAGTAATTAGGTAATTACACTTAGGTAATTACTGTAGGGGGAAAGCTAACTCTTAATATAATGATATTTAATTAATTGAATCGAAATACTCGAAGGACCACCCTTTTTTTACTGAAAAGGGAAACAGATAAATAATGCAATAAATGGACTGAGATACCAGTGCCTATGGATGGTGTAATCATCAAGAATTATTTATAAAGCATTAATGGACTGTACGAATAATTATTATTCAAGAGTTGAACATTCCCAAACATAAATGGAGGGTTAATACTAGAAGTCAAAGTACTCCAAGTACACTTAATCGAGGCTGGTTCTTCCTCGAAAGGGGTTAGTAAAATTTACTAAGAAATATAAAATATTAGATAAATATTCAATAAGTTGGTTAGTGACAAGATCATATAGTAATAACTATTAGACAAGAAAATTATTCCTATCTCTTTTTCTAAAGTTCATGAGGCTATAAGAAATATGATTAAATTCCTAGCTCACGTAGATGAGTTATAAATTCGAGATCTTATTAAATCTCAACAATTTATGAGAAGTTAATTAGTAAATTAATAAAGATTCAGCCGCTTAGCTGTGACAGTGAACGGTAGCGTGGTTGTAAGACGGTGTCATCTAGAACCTGCTAGAACACGTGACCCGCTAGCGTGGCGTGGGAATTTATCCCGCCTTAGTCTGCTTCAACACATGCTGGAAACCCAGTATGGTGTAAAAATTGTTTACACACAGTTGATTATGTCATTATGGGACAATAAAAGGGTAAATTAGATTCACTGGGGACATACTTG
>WNGS01165751.1:2468404-2478567 GCA_020271785.1 Procambarus virginalis
GTCGAAGCTTAGTTTAGTTCATTTATTATGCACCTCATACCCATCCCGTGGGCGGTAGTGGAAAGGGTTACAGAGGCACATAATGGGCTCAGGGACTGAACCCCACATTTCATTTAGCTAAGCAAGTTACAAAATTCAATATAAGTCGTCACATCAACAATGGGTTCGAGATCGACCTCAAGTACAGGTTCTAAATTAAGCAACTGACATATGTGGAGAGCTAGTGTCACAAATTATATGTTTGTCCTGCACACCGCCCCCCACCCAGTGGGCAGCGGTGGATAGGTTACGAAGCTGTAGCGTCTTGTAGACGATTAGAGAGCCTACACCGAGAGCTACATTCTGATCGGGGAGAAAACAAACCAGGAGTGGGGGGACCTTAATTTATTAACTAATGTTTACAGAGCAATTGCTGTAACACAATATTTCGCGTACTAGTGGCTGTACAAGAATGTAACAACTCTTGTATATATGTCAAAAAAAAAAGTTCTTTAGGTATGAACAGGCCCAGTAGGGAGCCGGTCGGCCGAGCGGACAGCACGCTGGACTTGTGATCCTGTGGTCCTGGGTTCGATTCCAGGCGCCGGCGAGAAACACTGGGCAGAGTTTCTTTCACCCTATGCCCCTGTTACCTAGCAGTAAAATGGGTACCTGGGTGTTAGTCAGCTGTCACGGGCTGCTTCCTGGGGGTGGAGGCCTGGTCGAGGACCGGGCCGCGGGGACACTAAAAAGCCCCGAAATCATCTCAAGATAACCTCAAGAAGGCCTGGAGGCCTGTTCATAAGGAGCTAATTTTCACTCCCCTATAAACACTAATATGTAATCACTGATTGGTAAGCACAATCTAACCTAAGCCAACATCCTAACCTAATGATATATACAATTTTGACAATTAGAAAAAAGGCTTTATTGAACATTTTTGTGTACATTTTTCACTATGCCGCTAATAGGTTACAGATGAGTATCTTCTTGCGGTTATCTTGCGAGGATTTCGGGGCTTTAGTGTCCCCGCGGCCCGGTCCTCGACCAGGCCTCCACCCCCAGGAAGCAGCCCGTGACAGCTGACTAACACCCAGGTACCTATTTTACTGCTAGGTAACAGGGCATAGGGTGAAAGAAACTCTGCCCATTGTTTCTCGCCGGCGCCTGGGATCGAACCCAGGACCACAGGATCACAAGTCCCGCGTGCTGTCCGCTCGGCCGACCGGCTCCCTCCCAAATCCAGTGTAGGAGTATGATCAATTCCTACACTGGATTTTCAACGAAGCTCATTTTCTAATTGTTAAACTTTATATATATAGTCGCTTGTTAAGTTCGCGTTTATTAGATTAGAAAAGGTTAGGTGGGTTTTGTACATCGTTGGCAAACTGTCATGAGAATGAATTGACTTTTGTCCATTACAGAATCATATAGTGGCTTCAGGAATACAATACAATTGTTCTTTTAACTAAACACGGTAGGACCAAGGGTTGTGATGAATCGATATATATGATAGGCTAGATCTACATCAGCAAATCTCTTAGTGAGCTCATAGGCTATAAAGAAAAAAAAATAATGTCTGGATATTTTGAGGATTTTGTTATTTGGGGGTCTGAAAATATTTGGAGTCATGCTGTACTAAACTCATTTATTGTCATCAGTACCATTCTTCGGCTATTATTGAGAAAATAAACTCACCTGAAGTGCATTATACAATACTAAATCCTGCAAAATTCATAAACACACATTAATCTTAACTAAATGTTAAGCATTGTATGTACTAGCTCTATCAATAAATTCATCAATATTTGTATCACGCCTTGTATGTATGTACTTTACCTCAATAAACATTTGAATTTTGAATTTGAATTTGAATTAAGGTATGCTTGAAACACTGTGCATAGTAGAAATAGCCTAAGCTACTCTATCCCTTTGAGATGTATTTTTTCTTGTCTCAATAAACATACTTGAACTTGAACTTGAAGTGACTTTGTAAAAATACATATACTGTACCTACTAAGTAATCACTGTATTCAGATCCTCTGTATTTACCTCAATTTATCAAATCAAATCAAATGTTTATTCAGGTAAACGTACATACGAGGTGAGTTACAAACATAAAGTTGGAGTTAAAGTTAGTACATACAATGCCCAAAGGTACACATAGAAAAACATTTACCTGAGGGCAGCTAACATACTATTGACATCGACGAGGAAAGGAAGCCAGCAGCTTGTCAAAGGTCCCCTTATTTGTTCTGCTGATTTTTTCAAGCTGGATTTTAACATTCAGTTGTGTTTTGGCATTTACGGCTTCAGTGGGTAGGCTGTTCCATAGGTTTATAACCCTATGGATGGAAACTCATCACCTGTTCTCTGTCCTACTCTGTGGCTTGTTGGGCTTGAAACCGTTGCTCCTTGTTTGTGTTACGTCTGACCTTTTGAAGAAGTATATTTTTATCAATAAATAAAATTATTATAAATATATGAATATGTTAATAATGTTGACCAGACCACACACTAGAAGGTGAAGGGACGACGACGTTTCGGTCCGTCCTGGACCATTCTCAAGTCGATTGACGGTCCAGGATGGACCGAAACGTCGTCGTCCCTTCACCTTCTAGTGTGTGGTCTGGTCAACATACTTTAGCCACGTTATTGTGACTCATCGCCTGCATATGTTAATCATTTTTAACATATCACGTCTGAACAATCTGTCAACTCAGTTTTTTTGTGAATGTGATTAGTTCACGAGGGATTCAGACACACTTGGTCAATCTTAAGTGCAGAAAATAGACAATTTCTAGTCATAATTATTTGATTTTAGTGATTTATATAGAGCACTGTAATATATACCTAAACTTTAAGTAAAATGCCTTTAATGATATTTTAATATTCATCTATAGTAATGTGGTTTTAGCAAGTCACCTGGTGATTAATTAGTGTCCCAGGGATATCAAGAGAGGACTTTATTAGTACGTGTAACACCTGTCCCTACATGCATGTGTAACACCTGTCCCTACATGTTGTATGTGTAACACCTGTCCCTACATGTGTGTGTAACACCTGCCCCTACATGTTGTGTGTGTAACACCTGCCCCTACATGTTGTGTGTGTAACACCTGTCCCTACATGTTGTGTGTGTAACACCTGTCCCTACATGTTGTGTGTGTAACACCTGTCCCTACATGTTGTGTGTGTAACACCTGTCCCTACATGTTGTGTGTGTAACACCTGTCCCTACATGTATGTGTAACACCTGTCCCTACATGTAGTATGTGTAACATCTGTCCCTACATGTCCCTTCCTCTTATGTCCATTGTACACACATTCTTTTCAGTACAAATTATTATATTATTATCATTATAAAATATGGATGAAGATGGTAACATGTTTAAAGATATTATAACAAAACGTGAGTAATTAAAAAAACTAATTGTATTAGTTAAACTCTTTTACAAAGGAGTCGTAATCATTCTTGACCGACAAATGATATTGTGATCTCTTTGACCTGACTGAAACGCCGGTCATTAGTATATCTTTTAGTATTTCCTTAGATATTGTATCTCCAGACATGCTCGTAATAATATTTTATTAATTTCTCTTTAATTTAATGCTATAGGTACTGTATTTCAAAATGTTTCAATATGAAAGTAGCTTTAATGGCTGAGGACCGGCAACTGGCCCTATGTTACTTATAGTATCTGTACGTGGGAGTTCAATCATAATTATATATCTCAAACCTCACATTACTCAATATTTTCTATCTTATTTAAAATATTTGCATTTACAGATGTTAGAATAGAGTTGCCAGTTGCAGGTCTGTCAACACCTAATTGATATTTTTGGTGGACAACATTTTAGTTACTTTAGGTATATTGCAGAACTTATGGTATTGACTGAAAGGAGAGGCATTCTCCAAAATAACATTGGAATGGATGCTGTACATGCAATACCTACATAAATATTTAAACAAAAAGATTATCAAAGTTTTGTTGCACGTCAGAGTCACTGGACAATCTTGTGCCATAGTCCAGATGTTGAGATATATTATCAGTTTGTAATAGTTTCACCAGTATAGAAATGTATTTTATATTCTATATTAAACCTCCCTTTGTTTCCATTCCATTAGAGAACACTCTTAGAAACACTGCCATTCTTATTTGTGGCAAAATATTCCCAGATTCAAAGTAAACATCCTCATGGTTGCCTGGAGCCTAGCATTTAGGAATGATGCAGACATGTGCCAGGTAGCCTAATAATCAGTAGCTTATTTCTCAGTGTTAAGGTCTGATTATGTTACATGGTAACAGGGGTGTTTCAGTGCTCTTTAGTGATGTTTTCATAGATTTTAAGGACTTTTCTAGGAGGGCCTCCGCAATATCTCCCCTCATCTATACACTGTCAAACCTTCAGTATAATGCTAGCTTTTATTTATTCGTGAGTGTCTACCAGAGACTAGTACCAGAATGTGGTCCACTTGAAAGAGGGAAAAGGAAAACTGGGTGTCTCAGATCAGTAAAGTAACCAAGAGAAATGACCAGCAGAAAAGTAAGAGTGCAAAACAAGAGACAACTGCATGGATCACATTATAATGCTTAGTCTATGTAAACAATCGTTACCATGCTGATCTACTAGCTTGTAGTATTGTGCTGCCGGGGGACCTAAGTTGTCTGCGTTGTCACTCATGCACCTGGTGTCAACCTTTATCCAGTAATGTTCTGCTCCACAGGAGCCCAGTCTTTTTCCAGATAAGTGTTGGCCTTTCTTTGGATTTTGTATGGCATAGAGACCTGTGCTTTGTTTCACTTTTGCTTCACATAAGTGGTTAGTGTCTCGCTTTGTGTGTGCCCAGATTTTTCTGCATACTAAGTTTGCATGGGGCCAGGGTTCCCTTCTAGGTTGCCATTAGCATTGCCTGTACTTTCAAACAGGGATCTTTTTCCTGAGGAACTCCAGATGCCCACAATTCTGATGCCCCTCCTCTGTAGGAGCCTCGGCCAGAGTACTAGATGGGCTGTGCTCCTCTATGAGACCAGATGATAGGGGTGGGCACGTCTCATGTGTGCCGGCTTCAGTCTCCAAGTCTTTCTTGTTGAGGACACGCTGGTGTGGTGAGGTGGACATATCTGACAGTTATGTGTGGCAACATACCTCTTCCTTTCCTGTATACTCCCATGTCGTGTGCCAGGGTGTGGCTGAGACATACCCAGGGTCTGGTCTCACTGCTCGGTCTGGGCCACTAGGTGCCAGTGTTCTCCTGTAACTGATTAGCTCCTATAACTCCTGCGATCCATTAGTTGGAATAATCTTAACGAGATAATTAGGTTCACATTCAATGCTGGGATTTTTTCCAGCATTTCCAGTGTGTAATTACTTAAGTGTAGTTACAGGATGAGAGCCATGCTTGTTGTGTCCCGTCTTCCCAGCACTTTGTCATATAACGCTTTGAAACTACTGACGGTTTTGGCCTCCACCACCTTCTCACTTAGCTTGTTCCAGCCGTCAACCACTCTGTTTGCAAAATAAACCTTTCTAATATTTGTTCGGAACCTTTGTTTCCGTAGCTTGAATCTTTGTCCTCTTGTTCATGAAGTTGCTGGTATTAGGAATTCCTCTTTGTAAATTTGATCGATTCCTGTTAGTATTTTGTAAGTGTTGATCATATCACCTCTTTTTCTTCTATCTTCTAGTTTTGGCATGTTTAACGCCCCTAGTCTCTCATCGTAACTCTTGTTTTTCAGTTCCAGTTTTGTAGCATGCCATTGCACCTTTTCCAATGTGCTTCTTGAGATTTGGGCACCATACAACTGCTGCATATTCCAATTTTGGTCTCACAAAAGTCATGAACAGTTTCTTTAGTATTTCACCATCTATATAATTAAAAGCAAGTCTGGAGTTGGAAAGTGACCCATACGCTCCTCTCACAATGTTCTTTATGTGTTCCTCTGGCGACAGCTTACTATCCAAAACCACATTTAGGTCTCGTTCTCTATTAGAGTTCTGTAATTCCTTTCCGTATAATTTGTAAGTTGAGTGTGTTCTATTCTCTCCGGTTCCACATTCCATAACATGACATTTATTCACATTGAATTCCATTTGCCACTTGATGCTTCAAGCACATATTTTATCTAGATCAATTTGAAGGGCATTACAATCGTCTGCGTTTATGGTTTATGTAGACGATGAACATTACTGGTGCAAGAACTGAACTCTGTGGTACTCCGCTAGTCACTCTCTTCCAGTCAGATACATTGTCTCTCATTACTGCCCTCATCTGTGTGTCAGACAAATTTTCATCCATGTCAGAAGTCTCTCTGTCACCCCTCCAGCATGTTCCAGTTTCTAGAACAGCCTCTTGTGTGGGACTCTATGAAAAGCCTTTTTTTAGGTCCAGATAGACACACCCAACCACCTCTCTCCTGTAGTATCTCTGTGGCTCTATGATAAAAACTAATTATATCTGTACGTGTGTGTGTGTTCGTGCAATTAATATGTGCACTAATACAATTTTAGAACAATAAAACATACAGTATTATTTCTGGCGGGAACCCCATTGACTCCCTGAAGCTATTATACACTGATCAGTGCCATACTGCTAGGTACCATCAGTCGAAGAGTTCTATTGGCCTACCGGGGACCACAAGCTAGAACATGGCCCCTTCAGGGAGGTACAGGGAGCGAAGGCCATTGAACACTTTGCTTTTAAAGTTATTCATAATTACCACCACCAGGGAAGCATCCAAAAAGTCAGGCGAAACAAAACACACTACTGCATGGTTAAATTCTAAGACCGCAGTCTCGAAAATTGCTAAAAGAACGCCCCCCAACGGAAAACAAACCACCAGTCACTCTGACTGCAGTCTCCTTTCATCAGCTAAGTTGTGTTTTGCTCTTGAGGCAAAGTTGCTTCTTTGGCTCTGTAGCCTGCTTGCTTGGGTTATGAGGGGGCCCAATTGCGTTACCAGCTGTGTACATTCGTGGCTTTGGCTATTCAGATTCTGGCAACCCTGTTTGAGGCTGTTTTTATACGTATTTGTGCTACGTGATCCAGGAGTTTGGTGCACTTGGAGCTGCATGAGCTTATGGTTATCTCCCCTGTGCGCTCTTTAAGCACTACCCTTGCGCGGTCAGGGTTATCTTCCTTGGGATGTTCGGGCCGCACTCCCTTTAGGTGATCTCATTTGGGGGTGGTTCTCGCCCTACAGGTAAGCCTGTAGTCTGTGACTGTCTTCCCTTGAGTTGGGGATATTTTTGGCTGGTGGGGCGCATTAGGGTTTGCATGACCAGTTATTCAATTAGCATATAGGCGCGCCGACGTTCCTCGCTGCTTGATCGTTCTCCGCGGTTTGGTCTTGGACTTTGTTCGTTCTCAGTTTTGCTTTTTCGGTTATTACTTTGCCCTTTTTGTGCTTGGGGTTCTTCTTTTTTTGCCTTATTAGGCTTGCCTAGGGTACGTGTGGTTGAACCCCCTTGTCGCTCCCTTTGGCCTTTCTGTTGGCTTCGGGTTGCCTGTTACTTTGGGGATTACCTGTGTAGCATTCCCAGTGTTTGGGCTTCCTGAAGGGCTCATTCATCCTACAGGCCCTGGAAAACCCCTACGGGCTCGGTTGTACAATGTGTGCTTCTTCCGAGCCCGCTCTCGCCGTCTGTGAATTTGAGGGTTGTTCGTCACCTGTGCCACCTGGCGACGTTCATATGTTCTGCCTCCGCCATGCTGCCCGTTGGGTCGGTGACCCCTTTAACCCTGAGTCATATGAGTCTTGTTTTCCCATGTGCTCCGTCTTACCCATTCCTCTGTTGAAGTTCAGAGGTTCCAGGAAGCTTTGCATTTGCGGTTGTATGTTTTGCAGTGGTCTAGGTTGTGTGCCCGGTTGATCTGCCCCTGTTCTGTCCCGCTTGGTGTTTAGGGACTTGGATTTGGGGGGTGTTGGTCAGCTCAACTGTGTCCACACCACCTCTTCCTTCCCCAGTGGGTCAACAGCCCCACTCCAGTGCCAGGTAAGTCCACTACAGGCTCACCATAGCCCGTGCTACTTAGAACATTTTGTTCCAAGTAGCCGAAGCTATAACAACAACAACAACAACCCAGTGGGTTTGATCCGGCTCCATTCAGACTGTTTTCCTGTACTTTCATTGTCTCACCTGGGCGGGGGGGGGGAGGTCTTTCCAGTCCCTGGCTCTTGGGGTGGGTCTTTTTGCATCTCCGTCACGTGCAGGAAGTGTCCAACGTCCTGGCCGACGGTCTGTCCCAGTTCCTTGCCCTTTCCTTGGAATAGACAATCAATGCCGCTTCCTTTCATCAGGTTTTGCCAGACGTTCGAGCACCCAGACGTCGACCTCTTCACGTCGGCGTGGTCTTGGTATCTGTCCCTTTATGTGGTACTGTGGTACCGTTCTCTGACTGCGAGGCTGTAGTGGTTAACGCCTTTTGGCTGGACTGGTCGAGACTGGGGTGCATTTACCTCTTTCCCCAGGTCCGGCTGTTGCTCCAAGTGTTGGCACAACTGGAATCTTACAGGGGGGGAGAGTGATTCTTCTGGTTCTTTGGTGGCCAACCCAGCCGTGGTTTCAGGCGCTGCTTGCTTGGTGTCCAAACACAGGCATTTTCCCGCGGCTCGAACTCTTTCAGAAGTTTGGGCAAGTGACACACTTTGCTGGTTTTACATTTTCTTTCGCTCAACTCTTTGTAACATTTTTGACGCGTATTTATCACCATCTGTTTGGTGATCAGATGGCTGGTTTATTGGTGTCCCACCTGCGGTCTTCTTCCAGGCAACAGTATTAGTTTTCTTGGCGGTGTTTTCTCCATTTCTCTACCTTCGTAGCTGCTCTTTGTTTTCCGAGCAGTTTGTTTGGTCCTTTATTTCTCGAGCGGAGCGGTATCTCGATCATGCCAAATACTGTCGCCTCTTTATCATGAGGCGTTGGTGGAATCGTTCCCTCTTGCATTTGGGGTTTAACAATTCTTCGGCCCATTTTGCAGCTTTCTCGTGCTTTATTTCACCTCTGGCCTGCTCATGCACCAACTGAAAATGTCTGGTCTTGGTCCGGGATTGTTTTATGATGGCAGTGTTTTTGCTGTCTTTGGCCTCCATTGTCAGATTGGTGAGCTTCATACTCATGTAAGGCTCCAGGGGTTTTGTTCCTTTGACCCTGGTGGGCTCCTTGTTAGGTTGTAACCGCTCCTTATTTTGTGGCGAAAATGAGTCGCAGGCTTCCAGAGGGGTCCTTTGGTTGTGGATGCTTCGATGGTTCGGCTGGGACTGTTGTTTCTCCATGCCCTTTTGTTTCAGCTCCTTTGCTTTCATACATTCCTATTAACCACGGATTCTATCCGTTGGCTTCTCTGTTTTTGTCCTGTTGGGCTGGGGCAAACCTAGCTACAGACCTCGGACAGTTTTGGTGGTACATAGTCCATCATGTCATTGTACGGACTTGGTTCGAGTTCTGTGTCCGGACAAGGTATAGTCCCATAGGAATTTTATTTCATTTCCTCATAAGTATGTATTCGCTTTCGGTACGCCGGTCCTTTGGTTCCCAGTTCTTTTTTGGGGCTGATAACTCCCTATGTCAACCAGGTACTCAAAGCTACATACACTATGATCACTCCTTCCCCAAGGGGGCTTCCAAACTTAACTTCCCTTATATCCCGACTCATTTAGGGTGAATATCAAATGCAAGCAAGGCTGGTTCATTCCCCTCCTCTATAACTCATCCATCTGTGTGTTGTAGTGGGTTGTGTTGTGTGTCTGATGTTGTGTTTGTGTGTGGTTGTGTGGTGATAGTGGTGCTGTGGTGGTGGGCTTGGCCAATGTAGACTCGTCGTACAAAGCGCCCTAGGCGTCATGATCTATGCCCAGTACTACGACAAACAAATGCGGGCGATGCATTCTTCACTTTCCAGAAAGAATGTGGGGGATAAGGGAATACGTTGTCGTCAGCATGATCCCACCACTGGATGTTGTTGGCAACGCCTTGGTCGCGCGTTCGCATCGCCGCCTGGCCCTGGTGGATTTTTCTCATTGATAGTTATCATATACGATAGTGATTTTTCTGTGTGTATAATAAATATTAACAAATGAACAATTACCCACATGTAGTCCAAATATATATTGTAATTACTATATTTAATAATTTTAAAATGTGTAATTTTTTTATATTTATATTGGTAATGTAATATATTA
>WNGS01165751.1:2485175-2496784 GCA_020271785.1 Procambarus virginalis
AGGTGCATCATGCGCTTCATCTGGTGGCGGCTTTCCGCTGTACCTTTATGCCACGGTTCTTCTTCGGTGGATTCGTTTTGGGTTGTTCGGTTTCGTGGTTCTCTGTCAGGGCTCGTGTTTCTCAGGTGTTCGCAGTGTAATTAAGTCTAGTTTAATTAATAGAAGTTGTAGTACAAGATTGTTGAACAACACTGAAACCAGGCATGACAGGCGGATCTAATCAAAACATTAAAAATACTGGGCCAGATTCACGAAGCACTTACGCAAGCACTTACGACGTGTACATCTTTCCTCAATCTCTGATGCCTTTGGTTACATTTATTAAACAGTTTACAACATGAAAACTTCCCAATCAACTGCTGTTAGTGCTATAAACAGTCTCCTGGTGCTTCGGAGCTCATTACTGTTTAATAATTGTAAACAAAAAGCCGCCAAAGATTACGAAAAGATGCACAGTTTCGTAATTGCTTGCGTAACTGCTTCGTGAATCTGGGCCCCCTGATTTTTTTGTATTATATATATTCAAGAGTTCTTATATTCTTGTACAACCACTAGCAAGCATAGTGTTTCAGGCAGGTCCTTAATCCTAATGTTCCCTGGAACACGGACCCGCCAAGTTGTTTAACAACCAGGTACCCCTTCACTGCTGGGTGAACAGAGGCTACAGTTAAGATTGGCCGCCAGTCAATCCTCCCCGGCCAGGATACGAACCCAGGTCAAACCGCTTGCTAAACGCTGGTGGAAGGTTTACCACGGGCACTGCTTGAGAAGTATTTGGATGATGTTGATACAGGCAATTTCTTCAAAAGGTCAGATGTAACACAAACAAGGAGCAACAGCTTCAAGCTCAACAAGCCACAATGTATGTTGTTGTGTTGTTAAAGATTCGCTATCTGGAACAAGAAGTTCCAAGTAGCACGGGCTATGGTGAGCCCGTAACACAATGTAGGACTGAGAACAGGAGATGCTTTTTCACCCACGGGGTTATAAACCCATGCAACAGCCTATCCACTGCAGCCGTAAATGCCAAACTGTTAAATTTTAAAATCGGGCTAGAAAAAATTATCTCGGCAGATTGGGGGGGGGGAGCGCTTTGACAAGCCTCCGACTTCCTGTCCTCGTTCAGGCCACTAAAGTGCTATTGGCCCTCAGGTAAATTCAGGTAAGTTCATTACTATTATTATGTACAGTCTCGGCCGTAAGTCACCTTCTGGTTTGTATATATACATGGATTTGTAACACTGCTGACTGGGTGCCCGTGAGTCGTTATAATTCCCGTGTTTATCATGCATGGAATATGCACAATATGCGGAGAATAATTTTGGATTATATATAGTATTTGAACTATATTTAGATAGTAAACAATATGTTCCACAAGACATTATATGTTTTCTAACATAGAACATTATATTTAGCTTAGCGGAGGACTTATGGCAAGAAGCTGTTTTTTGTATATAACAGTAACTGTCACCGTTCTATGAATGAATGAATGAATGAATGAATGAATGAATGAATGAATGAATGAATGAATGTAAATGTTTCAAGCATTTTCATTGGTCAAACAGTTGCTACGTTCTATTTTTTTTATTCATGCTTTATTTGCCTTTGTCATTAGTTTCTGTTTTATTATTCATTTATATAGATGTTTGAGGCCTTTGAAGCTTGGTCCAACAGGCTGTTGTTTGGAGCGGCCCGCAGGCCCACATATCCAGCACCAGTACGCAGATTTTATAAAGCTCTGACGTAGAGTATTCGCTGAAGCCTTATTAAGAATTTGTTGTGCCCGCTGTAATCCTTTTGTGCTACCTCTCACGGAATAAGTATGGGGCGCACAATAAACTACCGCTTACACGATGACAAGCTAAATTAATTCACTCATCTCTGTATTCACTCGTCCAGGTAATTCACTCGTCCAGGTAATTCACTCATCCAAGTAATTCACTCATCCAAGTAATTCACTCGTCCAAGTAATTCACTCATTTAAGTAATTCAATCGTCCAAGTAATTCACTCGTCTAAGTAATTCATCGTCTAAGTAATTCATCGTCTAAGTAATTCACTCATCTAAGTAATTCATTCATCTAAGTAATTCAATCATCTAAGTAATTCATTCATCTAAGTAATTCAATCATCTAAGTAATTCAATCATCTAAGTAATTCACTCGTCTAAGTAATTCATTCATCTAAGAATTCCTTCGTCTAAGTAATTCATTCATCTAAGTAATTCATTCATCTAAGTAATTCACTCATCTAAGTAATCACTCATCCAAGTAATTCACTTGTCTAAGTAATTCACTCATCAAAGTAATTCACTTACCTCAGTAATTCATCTAAGGTTATAATTCACTAATTATCATGAATTATGCCTGAACCGCTGCAGGTACTTATGCTGTGGCGGGAAAGTGTTGCCAACGCAACAGCGGGCAACCTATATGCAAGCTGGTTGAGTAGAAGTGTTGCCAATCTCATCAAAATAAATATTCGTCTCGTGTGCACTGTACCAGCTAATGCTATTTCATTATAGCTGTGCCCCTGTAATACAAGTGTCTGGCACACCCTTCAGGAAATAGAGTAAGGAAAACTCAGCACTCCTCGAAGCAAAGACGGTTGAAACTATCGATTCTTTTATAAGTAACTTAAGGCCTCGCGTGTACTATGTTTGCGGTGATTAGGCTGTTCAAATGTCAACAGGTCGCACTGCTACCTGTTGACATGTGTATATTCACTATATACATATATTCAACATGTAGGATATACGTATATTTATATATGCCTGTAGAATATACAAAGACAACATGTTTCCGCAGACCACAAGTGTGAGAGTGAGACTTAGCTTCACACATACAGAATTAGCTGTATGTGGGTAACGTGTCATCAAGAAGAACAATGCATCGGACTCCTGGTTCAACATTGAAGCTGTGAGGACACCTGACTCCTGCTCTGCCTAGGGCTGCCAGAGAACGGTTTGCTTTTGCTGCCCATTGGCCAACGTTTTTCTGTAAGGCACCATTCAAATGCCCAGATGGCTGAGACGCCTGACGCATACATCACCATGGGGTTACGAGGGTGTTGAGCAGGGGTCAGAGTTTCCTCTGGACGTGGAGGGCGCCTAGTGGCTCGCGCTTTGCCGGAGTTGTACTTGTAACGTATGTCCCACTACCTTTCCGGGCTGTTGTTGTCGTGAGGGGGCTTGGTGGGCGGCTGCTGGGGGGTGATGCTCCATGGGACAGTCCTCTGTCCTTTTGAAGCCTTATGCTTCTGCTGTCGTCCTCACAAATTGTACTGGAAGTCTTTTCCTCTTCCTTATGTTTCCTTTCCCCCGACCGTCCAAGTGGTTGGGGCACCATTCCTTCCCCCGTCCCATCCCAAATCCTTATCCTGACCCCTTCCCAGTGCTATATAGTCGTAATGGCTTGGCGCTTTCCCTTGATAATTACTTCCTTCCTTCCCCCCCCCCCCCTCTTCTCCTTTCTAATTGTCATTTCCCGCCGACTTTATGCCTTTCTTGATAATTCTTTCGGACATCTTCCGTTTTGATGCCCGGGTGATTGGGGAGGCGCACTCTCTTAACTGTAGACTGTGGCACCCGACGCTGCGAGTGAGAAGACGCTGTTATTGTCAGTCCTCGTGTTCGTGGATGATCCCAATCTCTACGGACTGACGGTTCTTAAGGTGGCGGTTGCTGGGCGTATACCCACGATTCACCCCTGGGGGTATCCTATCCTCTTATTGTGGCGCCATGGCTGACAGCTGAGTGGACAGTGCTTCGGATTCGTAGTCCTGAGGTTTCGGGTTCGATCCCGGTTTAGGCGGAGACAAATGGGCTAAAAGTTTTTTCAGCCTGATTCCCCTGTTACCTAGCAGTAAATAGGTACCTGGGAGTTAGACAGCTGCTACGGGCTGCTTCCCGGGGGGTGTAACAAAAAGGAGGCCTGGTCGAGGACCGGGCCGCTGGGACGCTAAGCCCCGAAATCATCTCAAGATAACCTCAAGATGGGGGCTTATTCATGAAAGAAATTGTTATATAATTAATTTATTCACCTGCCAAACACACACCGAAACTACAACGTTGGTACAACGTTCGAACAAGTTTTAACACTTCCTAACTAGTTATAACAACCAATATAGCAAGTTGTAACAACGTTCTAATACGTCATAAACACGTTAAGCCAAGATGTAACAACTTTATTCCAAGTTGCAACAAGCGGAAAATAGAGACGGTTTCGGTTTGTGTTTCCGGGTACCTGCTGGTTATTATGCCGATACTTGACCCTCTTTTCACTTCCCAGACTCGTGGGATGGTCGACCAAGCCCCTGAGTTAGACTGTGTTGGAAGACCAGGCTCTGAAGCCCTAGCTATATTGGGCCCTGACCATGTTTCTTCTCGGACTCTCCTGACTGCCTTCCTCTGCTTCCCTCCCACCTCTGTGGCGGGGTTGAGCCCCAAGCCCCAGTGGTGACCACCTCATCACCTGGTGTGGCTCTGTCTCTTAGTTGTCACAACTGTGCCTTTTACCCCCTCTCTTGCTAGGGAGGTGCTTGACGTTATCACCTCCGCACTCGCTCGCACTTGATTCCTTCCCAGTCTCCTTTCCAGGCTTTGTTTGGTCCGGTTACATTGACTAAGTGATTTGATCTTAGTCATGTTGACCCTACTCGTCCTGATGATTTATTTCTCCATAAGCACCTTGTTGATTCAGTGGATACGTTGGTCACTTTTAACTCCAGCCGTACAGGTACCCGTGTTCTGGCAGCCACTTCTCAGGAAGCGGCTGCCCGCTTGGCTTCGTTGTCTTGTATTGTGGAGACTCCTGTTCGGATCTCCAAAATGCCCGGTTGAATGCCTACGTTGGCACAATTCTTCTCCCGCACCATGTCGCGACTAGCGACAGGGAACTTAAGGGACTGCCACGAGGATATTAAGTATATCCTTGAAGCCCAAGGCCATTCTATTCTCCAGGTGGATACCTTCACTGGCCCTCGTGGTCGTCGCCATCAGCGTCTTCGCATTGTGAAGGTCACGTTTGAGGGTAGGCAATTGACAAACTCTCTGTGTCAATTGCGATGATGTTCACCCTGCCTTCTCCCGCACATGTGGGCATTTCAAATTTGAGGAAGCCATCCTCAATATGAAGCATCATGATCATTTGTCTTTTCATGAGGCTAGGCGCCAGGTTCGCCATCTTCCCTCTTTCTCTGGCATGTCTTATGCTCGTGTGTTGTGTTCCCTCTTCTTCTTGCCCTCTCCCACTTTCTTAGTTTCGCAACCGTTTCGAGGCCTTGGATCCTGACACCTTCACCACCACCTCATCTGCTCCGTCTGCTCCTTTGCGTTCTGGGCCAGAGGGTCCTCCTCCTCCTCCTGGTTTTTCGTCTGGTATTTCCTTACTTCCTTCCCGGTCTTCCTTGTCTCCTGTGCTCTCCTTCCCTTCTCGCCACTCTTCTTCTTCTTCTTGGCCCTCCCCTCAGTTTCTTGGTCCTCCTCGCAGCCTGTCTGTTCAGGCTATTGTCCATCCTCCTCCCAGCATTTGTCATGTTGCCCATTCCCGTACTCCTTCTTCTGTAAAAATTGTTGAGGCGGTCGCCCAGTATATTGCTGATGGTACGCCTGTCTCTCTTAGTCAGAAGTGTGAGCCTGGCTCCTTTCCTTCTTCCTCCCCGGCGAGTAAGAAGGCTTCGATGTATTCCTCACCTTCCGACTCTATCCCTGGTTCTCCTTCCTTTTCAATGGCGAGGTCACCTGTCCCTCCTCTGGAGATTTCCTTGGTCCATGATCCTCTCTTAGACGCTGCCCTTGCTCCGGTGCCCTCACTTGTTTCTGTCCTTCCTGCCCCCTGATTCCCTTGACCGCTGCTCTCTGTTGCCTCCTCCTGCTCCGGACTCTGTTCATTCACATCTTTGCTAGCTTTGCCTCTGCCCCGTTGCCTTGATCTCACTGATTCTGATCTTGTGCTTCCTAAGTCTACTGTGTTTTACTTTGCCTTTGTTTCTCCCTTATTATCACTGTTTCTGTTCTTTCTATTTTTGCCTATGTCTGTTCTTCAATGGAATATTCGTGGTTTTTATGCCAACTTCCATGAACTCCAACTTCTGATTGCTCAGTTTCTCTGCTTTGTGTTTATCTCCAGGACCCTATGCTTGGCGCTCGTCCGGGTTACTTTCTTGGTTATTCCTTTCTCTCTTTGCCTCCAGCTCTTGCTGGGGTCCATACCTCTACTGCTCTCTTGATCCATCTTGATATTCCCTTCGTCCCCCTTACTTTTCAGTCGCTCATTCAGTGTTCTGCAGCCCATATCTTTGTGAATAAATGGTATACAGTCTGTTCCATTTATCTCCCCCCGAATGTCCCACTTTCTCTTCCTGATCTTAAACACCTGTTGGACTCCTTACCAGAGCTTGTGCTCCTTTTGGGTAATTTTAAATGTCGGCATATCCTCTGGGGTGATGTTCTGGCAAACACCCGGAGCCGCCTTCTTGAACCTTTTGTCCTCTCTTCTTCTCTGCCTTTTCTGAATTCTGATGAGCCAACTCATGTTGACTCCCACACTCGCACCCTTTCTTGTCTTGATCTTTCTCTCTGCTCGTCTTCTCTTTATTTGGACTTCACATGGCAGGTTCTTGATGACCTACATAACAGTGACCATTTCCCCATCCTTGTCACCTTCTCTTTTCGCCCTCCCCTTCCTTCCCTAGGTAGCAGTTTGCCAGGGCTGACTGGAACCTCTTCTCTTTGGTTGCTACTCTTTCTGACCTCTCTGATCTGCCTCTCCTCCGAGCCCTCCTCCTCTTTCATCACACTTTTTTATGCTGCCCTGTGCTCTGTTGCTCGCTCTACCCCCAGGGGCGTGCGAAAATGCGTTCCCTGGTGGAACGCAGACTGTGCTCGTGCTGTCTGCTGTAAGCGTGCAGCCTGCAAGAAACACCATCGCCGTAGGACGCCCGTTTGTTTTGTTTTGTTTTGTTTTGCAGGGCAAATGCAGTGGCTTGTAGGGCCATCCATACAGCTAAACGTAAAGGTTGGCGATCTTACATTTCCAAGATTATGTCTGACACTCCTCTGCATAATCTGGAAGAAAATCTGCAAGATAGCAGGTACGTTTGTTTCAGATGTCTCGCCAGTTCTTCACCTCCGTGGTTCTATTGTGGCAGATCCGGTGTCGGTCGCGACCGAACTGGGGTCTCAGTTTTCGACTGTTAGCTCAGGCTCTCATCTTCCTCCTTTCCTTTCCTTTCAAAACGCTTCTTGAATGTTCTCCCTTAGATTTTTGCACTTCTCTTCAGCTTCCCTATAACAATCCTTTTTCTCTCTCAGAACTCCTGTCTGTCCTGGCCCTCTGTGGTTCTATGCCAGCGGGTTCAGATGATATTCTTTTTTTTTCTTTTGAGATATATACAAGAGTTGTAACATTCTTGTACAGCCACTAGTACGCGTAGCGTTTCGGGCAGGTCCCTGGAATACGATCCCCTGCCGCGAAGAATCGTTTTTTTCATCCAAGTACACATTTTACTGTTGCGTTAAACAGAGGCTACAGTTTAGGAATTGCGCCCAGTAAATCCTCCCCGGCCAGGATACGAACCCATGACATAGCGCTCGCAGAACGCCAGGCGAGTGTCTTACCACTACACCACGGAGACTGTCAGATTCATTATGAGATGCTTCGCCATCTCCCTCTATGCACGTTTCAGTTTTTACTGAATTTTTATAACCATGTCTGGGAGTCGTCGTTAGTCCCTGAGGACTGGCTTGAGGCGATTGTTCTTCCTATTCGGAAACCTGGTTCTCTAGGGTCATCCTTTAAAGACTTCTGTCCCATTGCTCTCACGAGTTGCGTCTGCGAAGTCTTTGAGCGCATGGTCAATGTCCGTCTGATGTGGTTCTTAGAACGCTATCACCTCCTCTCCCCTTCTAAAATTAGGATTTCGCAAGTGTCGCAGCACGACTGATGTCCTTGTGAACTTGGAGGTCTATATTCGTACTGCCTTTGCTGTGAAGACCTCTGTTGTTGCTTCCTTTTTGACCTGGAAAAGGCGTATGACACCACCTGGCGATACCATATTCTGTCCCAACTCCATACTTTTGGTCTTCATGGTAATCTCCCTCTCTTCCTCCAGAACTTCCTTTCTCGTCATTCTTTCGAATGTGGCCTGGTACCACTCTCTCTCTGCCTCTTTTCGGCAATACGAAGGTGTGCCTTCTCACACCTCTCACAATTCTTCCTTTGTTGTTGTAGTTGACTCTCGTAGTGCCTTCATGGCTCTGGAGTCCTTTAATCCTGTCCATCCTGTGGTCGTCGAAATTCATTTTGGCCGTTTCTTATCTCTAGCAGATTTAAGACAGTCGAGGTTTGCTGGGTTCCCAGCCATATTGGTGTGTTCTTAAATAAGCGTGCGGACACTGCCGCTAAGGAAGCTATCCGCGCCTGTCTCATCTCCTGTAAAGGTATTCCTTATTCTGATTTCTACCAATTATTCATTCCTCAATCCCTGCCCGTTGGCAGGGTCGTTGGTTTTCTGTTACTGGTAGCAAGCTGCGTGCACTTAAGGGTATTGTGTCCCCGTGGCCTTCCTCCTACCACTGTACCCGTAGTGGGAAACTGCTCTGGCGAGGTTACGTATTGGACATACCCGCTTTACTCTCAGACAATGGAGCGCTGTCCGGCTCCTTATTGTCCGAATTGCATTGTCCCTCTTACGATCTTGGACTTCCAGGATGTGCGTGCGTATTGCTTCCCAATATCCTTCACAGTCACCTGTCCCTCTAGTATCCTTGGTGAATCAGATGCCTTTGATGCTGTTTGCCCTATGCACTTTTGTTCTCGTATTGGCATTCGTAGTGATATTTAGCGCCTTTTGAATATCCACACTTTTGACGGTGCTACAGAGCCTCCCTGGCTTGGTGCCTTTTTGGGATAATTATTTACTTGTAACGTATATTTGCGTGTATGTATTTTGGTTGATTAGACACAGCTTAGTTTTTTATATATATTTAGTATAGTCTTGGTTACAGCAGTCAGTTTGATGGCAGTGTAGTAAAGTGTCGTAGTAGTTGAGATGAAGCTTGGAGCAGAGCAGAGAGCTGAGTGAGGCCGGGGGTATAGAGCTCGGATGCAAGGTGAGAATCATAGAGCACGGCGCTCTAAATGCGGGCTCAATCGAGGAGCTGAGTTAGTTAGCTGTGGGTGGTAGTGCATTGACAGGTTGGATTCAAGTCACAGGGTACATAAGACGGTTTGCCAAAAGTTCAAAACCTACCCAACCATGCCCAACCCAACCCAAAACCCATCTCAAACTGCAATCTATCCCAACACCCAAGCCATCCCAAAATCTAACCCAAAACCCAATTATGGTTAATAAAGGAAGCTGCAGGAATCTTGTGTTACTATAGGGCTCAGCATTACACAGAGAAGCACTACCAGAAGTCTGGGAAAAGGCAAATGTAGTTCCAGTGTTCAAGAAAGAGGCCACACATGAACACTAAACTATACGCTATTGTCATTAACATGCATTCCATGTAAGATGCTGAATAAACTCACCAGGAGAAATATTGTAGAAAGTTTGGGGAGTAAATTTTATAACATGGTCTCGAAGAGGGAAAAATTATGCTTAACAAACTTGAAGACAAGATAAGAATCCAGGTAAGACCCTGACAAACTTTAGGAGTGGACACATAAATGTCTGCTGGAATTCAATCCAGATAAGTGTAATGAAAATGGGTAAGAGAAATAGGTGACCTATATTTAACTACTCCATAAGGGGATGAATGCAATTACAAGAAACAATTAATATTTCCAACGTGGTGCCTTCCTTTGATAATTATTTATTTAATCAATAAAAGAAAAAGACCACCTTGGCGTAGACGTAATTCCAACAACAAAAGTGCATGTAAACAGGATAACATCAGCAGAATATGGGAAGTTAACAAACAATAGAACATCATTTAAGAATCTAAACAAAGAAGCTTTCACATCCATACTCACTGCCTATGAGAGACAGTTTCTTGAGCACACATCACTGGCATGGAACCCTCGCCTTGTGAAGCACACATCACTGGCATGGAACCCTCGCCTTGTGAAGCACACAACACTGGCATGGAACCCTCGCCTTGTGAAGCACACAACACTAGCATGGAACCCTCGCTTTGTGAAGCACACAACACTAGCATGGAACCCTCGCCTTGTGAAGCACACAACACTGGCATGGAACCCTCGCCTTGTGAAGCACACATCACTGGCATGGAACCCTCGCCTTGTGAAGCACACAACACTAGCATGGAACCCTCGCTTTGTGAAGCACACAACACTGGCATGGAACCCTCGCCTTGTGAAGCACACAACACTGGCATGGAACCCTCGCCTTGTGAAGCACACAACACTAGCATGGAACCCTCGCTTTGTGAAGCACACAACACTAGCATGGAACCCTCGCCTTGTGAAGCACACAACACTGGCATGGAACCCTCGCCTTGTGAAGCACACAACACTGGCATGGAACCCTCGCCTTGTGAAGCACACATCACTGGCATGGAACCCTCGCCTTGTGAAGCACACAACACTGGCATGGAACCCTCGCCTTGTGAAGCACCAAAAAGAAACTTAAAGTTCAGAGAATTGCAACTAGATTAACTACATAAGTTGAGAGTTGAAGCCTATTTAAATTATAGGGAGCTCGGACAGTGATGGAAGCTGGGCATACAACCGAGTCTTAGAAATGTAAAGAAGTTCTCTATCTGTCTGTAACTATTGTCGGAAAGTGGAATGCATTGAAGGAAGAGGTGGTTGAATCCAATTCCTTTCACAACTTAAGAAAATGATGAAAACGTTGCTGTTGAAAGAGTTTAAAAGAACTACACCACAGTCTCCGTGGTGTAGTTACAGTCTCCGTGGTGTAGTGGTAAGACACTCGCCTGGCGTTCCGCGAGCGCTGTCATGGGTTCGTATCCTGGCCGGGGAGGATTTACTGGGCGCAATTCCTTAACTGTAGCCTCTGTTTAACGCAACAGTAAAATGTGTACTTGGATGAAAAAACGATTCTTCGCGGCGGGGATCGTATTCCAGGGACCTGCCCGAAACGCTACGCGTACTAGTGGCTGTACAAGAATGTAACAACTCTTGTATATATGTCAAAAAAAAAAGTTCTTTAGGTATGAACAGGCCCAGTAGGGAGCCGGTCGGCCGAGCGGACAGCACGCTGGACTTGTGATCCTGTGGTCCTGGGTTCGATTCCAGGCGCCGGCGAGAAACACTGGGCAGAGTTTCTTTCACCCTATGCCCCTGTTACCTAGCAGTAAAATAGGTACCTGGGTGTTAGTCAGCTGTCACGGGCTGCTTCCTGGGGGTGGAGGCCTGGTCGAGGACCGGGCCGCGGGGACACTAAAAAGCCCCGAAATCATCTCAAGATAACCTCAAGAAGGCCTGGAGGCCTGTTCATAAGGAGCTAATTTTCACTCCCCTATAAACACTAATATGTAATCACTGAGTGGTAAGCATAATCTAACCTAAGCTAACATCCTAACCTAATGATATATACAATTTTGACAATTAGAAAAAAGGCTTTATTGAACATTTTTATGTACATTTTTCACTATGCCGCTAATAGGTTACAGATGAGTAT
>WNGS01165751.1:2497784-2520054 GCA_020271785.1 Procambarus virginalis
TTCCATGTCAAAAAGGACAGCAACAGCAGAGGTCTTTACAGCAAGGCAGTACGAATATAGACCTCCAAGTTCACAAGGACATCAGTCGTGCTGCGACACTTGCGAAAACCTAATTTTAGAAGGGGAGAGGTGATAGCGTTCTAAGAACCACATCAGACGGACATTGACCATGCGCTCAAAGACTTCGCAGACGCAACTCGTGAGAGCAATGGGACAGAAGTCTTTAGAGGATGACCCTAGAGAACCAGGTTTCCGAATAGGAAGAACAATCGCCTCAAGCCAGTCCTCAGGGACTAACGACGACTCCCAGACATGGTTATAAAAATTCAGTAAAAACTGAAACGTGCATGGAGGGAGATGGCGAAGCATCTCATAATGAATCTGACAGTCTCCGTGGTGTAGTGGTAAGACACTCGCCTGGCGTTCTGCGAGCGCTATGTCATGGGTTCGTATCCTGGCCGGGGAGGATTTACTGGGCGCAATTCCTAAACTGTAGCCTCTGTTTAACGCAACAGTAAAATGTGTACTTGGATGAAAAAAACGATTCTTCGCGGCAGGGGATCGTATTCCAGGGACCTGCCCGAAACGCTACGCGTACTAGTGGCTGTACAAGAATGTAACAACTCTTGTATATATCTCAAAAGAAAAAAAAGAATATCATCTGAACCGCTGGCATAGAACCACAGAGGGCCAGGACAGACAGGAGTTCTGAGAGAGAAAAAGGATTGTTATAGGGAAGCTGAAGAGAAGTGCAAAAATCTAAGGGAGAACATTCAAGAAGCGTTTTGAAAGGAAAGGAAAGGAGGAAGATGAGAGCCTGAGCTAACAGTCGAAAACTGAGACCCCAGTTCGGTCGCGACCGACACCGGATCTGCCACAATAGAACCACGGAGATGAAGAACTGGCGAGACATCTGAAACAAACGTACCTGCTATCTTGCAGATTTTCTTCCAGATTATGCAGAGGAGTGTCAGACATAATGGTGTAAATATAAGATCTCCAACCTTTACGTTTAGCTGTATGGATGACCCTACAAGCCACTGCATTTGCCCTGCAAAACAAAACAAAACAAAACAAACGGGCGTCCTACGGCGATGGTGTTTCTTGCAGGCTGCACGCTTACAGCGGACAGCACGAGCACAGTCTGCGTTCCACCAGGGAACGCATTTTCGCAAGCCCCTGGGGTAGAGCGAGCAATAGAGCACAGGGCAGCATAAAAAAGTGTGATGAAAGAGGAGGAGGGCTCGGAGGAGAGGCAGATCAGAGAGGTCAGAAAGAGTAGCAACCAAAGAGAAGAGGTTCCAGTCAGCCCTGGCAAACTGCTACCTAGGGAAGGAAGGGAGGGCGAAAAGAGAAGGTGACAAGGATGGGGAAATGGTCACTGTTATGTAGGTCATCAAGAACCTGCCATGTGAAGTCCAAATAAAGAGAAGACGAGCAGAGAGAAAGATCCAGACAAGAAAGGGTGCGAGTGTGGGAGTCAACATAAGTTGGCTCATCAGAATTCAGAAAAGGCAGAGAAGAAGAGAGGACAAAAGGTTCAAGAAGGCGGCTCCGGGTGTTTGTCAGAACATCACCCCAGAGGGTATGCCGACATTTAAAATTACCCAAAAGGAGCACAAGCTTTGGTAAGGAGTCCAACAGGTGTTAAAATCAGGAAGAGAAAGTGGGACATTTGGGGGGAAGATAAATAGAACAGACTGTATACCATTTATTTATAAAGATATGGGCTGCAGAACACTGAATGAGCGACTGAAAAGTAAGGGGGACGAAGGGAATATCAAGATGGATCAAGAGAGCAGTAGAGGTATGGACCCCAGCAAGAGCTGGAGGCAAAGAGAGAAAGGAATAACCAAGAAAGTAACCAGGATGAGCGCCAAATATCGGGTCCTGGAGACAAACACAAAGCAGAGAAACTGAACAATCAGAAGTTGGAGTTCGTGGAAGTTGGCATAAAAACCACGAATATTCCATTGAAGAACAGACATAGACAAAAATAGAAAGAACAGAAACAGAGATAATAAGGGAGAAACAAAGGCAAAGTAGAACACAGTAGACTTAGGAAGCACAAGATCAGGATCAGTGAAATCAAAGCAACGGGGCAGAGGCAAAACCAGCAAAGATGTGAATGAACAGAGTCCGGAGCAGGAGGAGGCAACAGAGAGCAGCGGCAACAGAGAGGAGCAGCAACAGAGAGGAGCGGAATTTTCTCGCCTTGTTCGAACGTTGTACCAACGTTCGAACAAGGCACGGAAATTCAAGAAAGAAATTGTTATATAACAATTTCTTTCATGAATAAGCCCCCATCTTGAGGTTATCTTGAGATGATTTCGGGGCTTAGCGTCCCCGCGGCCCGGTCCTCGACCAGGCCTCCTTTTTGTTACACCCCCCAGGAAGCAGCCCGTAGCAGCTGTCTAACTCCCAGGTACCTATTTACTGCTAGGTAACAGGATAATCAGGTGAAAGAAACTTTTAGCCCATTTGTCTCCGCCTAAACCGGGATCGAACCCGAAACCTCAGGACTACGAATCCGAAGCACTGTCCACTCAGCTGTCAGCCATGGCGCCACAATAAGAGGATAGGATACCCCCAGGGGTGAATCGTGGGTATACGCCCAGCAATCGCCACCTTAAGAACCGTCAGTCCGTAGAGATTGGGATCATCCACGAACACGAGGACTGACAATAACAGCGTCTTCTCACTCGCAGCGTCGGGTGCCACAGTCTACAGTTAAGAGAGTGCTCCTCCCCAATCACCCGGGCATCAAAACGGAAGATGTCCGAAAGAATTATCAAGAAAGGCATAAAGTCGGCGGGAAATGACAATTAGAAAGGAGAAGAGTGAGGGGGGGGGAAAGGAAGGAAGTAATTATCAAGGGAAAGCGCCAAGCCATTACGACTATATAGCACTGGGAAGGGGTCAGGATAAGGATTTGGGATGGGACGGGGAAGGAATGGTGCACCAACCACTTGGACGGTCCGGGGAAAGGAAACATAAGGAAGAGGAAAAGACTTCCAGTACAATTTGTGAGGACGACAGCAGAAGCATAAGGCTTCAAAAGGACAGAGGACTGTCCAATGGAGCATCACCCCCCAGCAGCCGCCCACCAAGCCCCCTCACGACAACAACAGCCCGGAAAGGTAGTGGGACATACGTTACAAGTACAACTCCGGCAAAGCGCGAGCCACTAGGCGCCCTCCACGTCCAGAGGAAACTCTGACCCCTGCTCAACACCCTCGTAACCCCATGGTGATGTATGCGTCAGGCGTCTCAGCCATCTGGGCATTTGAATGGTGCCTTACAGAAAAACGTTGGCCAATGGGCAGCAAAAGCAAACCGTTCTCTGGCAGCCCTTGGCAGAGCAGGAGTCAGGTGTCCTCACAGCTTCAATGTTGAACCAGGAGTCCGATGCATTGTTCTTCTTGATGACACGTTACCCACATACAGCTAATTCTGTATGTGTGAAGCTAAGTCTCACTCTCACACTTGTGGTCTACGGAAACATGTTGTCTTTGTATATTCTACAGGCATATATAAATATACGTATATCCTACATGTTGAATATATGTATATAGTGAATATACACATGTCAACAGGTAGCAGTGCGACCTGTTGACATTTGAACAGCCTCATCACCGCAAACATAGTACACGCGAGGCCTTAACTTATAAAAGAATCGATAGTGTCAACCGTCTTTGCTTCGAGGAGTGCTGAGTTTTCCTTACTCTATTTCCTGAAGGGTGTGCCAGACACTTGTATTACAGGGGTACAGCTATAATGAAATAGCATTAGCTGGTACAGTGCACACGAGACGAATATTATTTTAACGAGATTGGCAACACTTCTACTCAACCAGCTTGCATATAGGTTGCCCGCTGTTGCGTTGGCAACACTTTCCCGCCACAGCATAAGTACCTGCAGCGGTTCAGGCATAATTCATGATAATTAGTGAATTATAACCTTAGATGAATTACTGAGGTAAGTGAATTACTTTGATGAGTGAATTACTTAGACAAGTGAATTACTTGGATGAGTGATTACTTAGATGAGTGAATTACTTAGATGAATGAATTACTTAGATGAATGAATTACTTAGACGAAGGAATTCTTAGATGAATGAATTACTTAGACGAGTGAATTACTTAGATGATTGAATTACTTAGATGATTGAATTACTTAGATGAATGAATTACTTAGATGATTGAATTACTTAGATGAATGAATTACTTAGATGAGTGAATTACTTAGATGAATGAATTACTTAGACGAGTGAATTACTTGGACGATTGAATTACTTAAATGAGTGAATTACTTGGACGAGTGAATTACTTGGATGAGTGAATTACTTGGATGAGTGAATTACCTGGACGAGTGAATTACTGAGATGAGTGAATTAATTTAGCTTGTCATCGTGTAAGCGGTAGTTTATTGTGCGCCCCATACTTATTCTGTGAGCGGTAGCACAAAAGGATTACAGCGGGCACAACAAATTCTTAATAAGGCTTCAGCGAATACTCTACGTCAGAGCTTTATAAAATCTGCGTACTGGTGCTGGATATGTGGGCCTGCGGGCCGCTCCAAACAACAGCCTGTTGGACCAAGCTTCAAAGGCCTCAAACATCTATATAAATGAATAATAAAACAGAAACTAATGACAAAGGCAAATAAACCATGAATAAAAAAAATAGAACGTAGCAACTGTTTGACCAATGAAAATGCTTGAAACATTTACATTCATTCATTCATTCATTCATTCATTCATTCATTCATTCATTCATAGAACGGTGACAGTTACTGTTATATACAAAAACAGCTTCTTGCCATAAGTCCTCCGCTAAGCTAAATATAATGTTCTATGTTAGAAAACATATAATGTCTTGTGGAACATATTGTTTACTATCTAAATATAGTTCAAATACTTATATATAATCCAAAATTATTCTCCGCATATTGTGTGCATATTCCATGCATGATAAACACGGGAATTATAACGACTCACGGGCACCCAGTCAGCAGTGTTACAAATCCATGTATATATACAACCAGAAGGTGACTTACGGCCGAGACTGTACATAATAATAGTAATGAACTTACCTGAATTTACCTGAGGGCCAATAGCACTTTAGTGGCCTGAACGAGGACAGGAAGTCGGAGGCTTGTCAAAGCGCTCCCCCCCCCAATCTGCCGAGATAATTTTTTCTAGCCCGATTTTAAAATTTAACAGTTTTGGCATTTACGGCTGCAGTGGATAGGCTGTTGCATGGGTTTATAACCCCGTGGGTGAAAAAGCATCTCCTGTTCTCAGTCCTACATTGTGTTACGGGCTCACCATAGCCCGTGCTACTTGGAACTTCTTGTTCCAGATAGCGAATCTTTAACAACAACAACAACATACATTGTGGCTTGTTGAGCTTGAAGCTGTTGCTCCTTGTTTGTGTTACATCTGACCTTTTGAAGAAATTGCCTGTATCAACATCATCCAAATACTTCTCAAGCAGTGCCCGTGGTAAACACTTCCACCAGCGTTTAGCAAGCGGTTTGACCTGGGTTCGTATCCTGGCCGGGGAGGATTGACTGGGCGCCAATCCTTAACTGTAGCCTCTGTTCACCCAGCAGTCACCTGGTTGTTAAACACCTTGGCGGGTCGTGTTCCAGGGAACATTAGGATTAAGGACCTGCCTGAAACACTATGCTTGCTAGTGCTGTACAAGAATATAAGAACTCTTGAATATATAAATACAAAAAAATCAGGGGCCAGATTCACGAAGCAGTTACGCAAGCACTTACGAAACTGTGCATCTTTTCGTAATCTTTGGCGGCTTTGTTTACAATTATTAAACAGTTAATGAGCTCCGAAGCACCTGGAGACTGTTTATAGCACTAACAGCAGTTGATTGGGAAGTTTTCATGCTTGTAAACTGTTTAATAAATGTAACCAAAGGCATCAGAGATTGAGGAAAGATGTACACGTTCGTAAGTGCTTGCGTAACTGCTTCGTGAATCTGGCCCCAGTATTTAAAATGTTTTGATTAGATCCGCCTGTCATGCCTGGTTTTCAGTGTTGTTCAACAATCTTGTACTACAACTTCTATTAATTAAAATATATTAATTACAATATAAATATATAAAATTACAATTTAAAATATATTAAAATATATTAATTACAATATATATTTGTATGCATTGGGGTAATTGTCATTTTGTTAATATTTATTATACACACAGAAAATCACTATCGTAATATATAACTATCAATGAGAAAATCCACAAGGGCCGTGAGGGGATGCGAACCCGCGACGGAGGCGTTGCCAACCACATCAGCGGTGGGACAGCTGACGACAAGTATTCCTTATCCCCCACTTTCTTGGAAAGTGAAGAATGGCAACGCCGCATTTGTTGTTGTCGTAGTACTGGGCTAGATCATGAACGCCTAGGCGCTTTGTAACGACGAGTCTCATTGGCCAAGACACACACACACACACACACACACACACACACACACACACACACACACAGGTGGGGGCCAGGTAGCCTGGTGGATAGAGTGCAGGACTTGTAATTCTGTGGCGCGGGTTCGATTCCCGCACCCGGCAGAAACAATGGGCAAAGTTTCTTTCACCCTGAATGCCCCTGTTACCTAGCAGTAAATAGGTACCTGGGAGTTAGTCAGCTGTCACGGGCTGCTTCCTGGGGTGTGGTGTGTGTGTGTGTGGTGTGGGAAAAAAAAAGTAGTTAGTGTAGTTAGTAACAGTTGATTGACAGTTGAGAGGCGGGCCGAAAGAGCAAAGCTCAACCCCCGTAAATACAACTAAGTGAATACAACTAAGTGAATACACACACACACACACACACACAGGTTAATATCATTCACTCTGCTATCTCACACACCTATTTTCGAAAGGAAAAGACTGTAGAACAGCGAATAAAAAAATATATGTAGATTAGTGAAAAAGGGAGATGGCTCTAATTTTGTGCTTAAGAGTTTATTGACCTTTCTTTAAATCCAACACTATGTTGTTAACTCATCTGCAATGTATGTATATACCTTTACCTGAATAAATAATCTGAATCTGAATCTGAATTTGAAATGTCCATGTAGCACGGGCTATGGTGAGCCCGTCACACACACACACAACGCCCCCCCCCCCCCATCGTCCTTGCGCCTCAATTAACATCAACAGTGATAAAGGTTATTTTCAGGTTAAGCTTCTGTGGAGGCCTCGGGAGCCTCGAGGGTGTAGTAGCACTCCAGGTTGCAATTCTTTTGACCATGTCGTGGTACAGTCGACTATGGTGCGTATATCTTGACCTTATCTTGAGACGATTTCGGGGCTTAGCGTCCCAGCGGCCCGGTCCTCGACTAGGCCTCTTTTTGTTACACCCCCCCCAGGAAGCTGCCCGTAGCAGCTGTCTAACTCCAAGGTACCTATTTACTGCTAGGTGAACAGGAGCATTAAGGTGAAAGATACTCTACCCATTTGTTTCCGCCTCCACCGGGGATCGAACCCGGAACCCAGGACTACAACCGAAGCGCTGTCCACTCAGCTGTCAGGCCCCCAACACTGGGAACATTTAGCACATAGGTTCGAACCTTCAACACGGCTCCTACGGATTTTCTCAGTGATGCCGTCACGTTAGTGTGATTACTTTCTGTGTATTAAATTTAATTATAAATGATATAATTTGAATGAAATTAGAGTAATTACCAAAGGTAAAAGTTTTACCCTGGAAAAAAACTTGTGATAACATAAATGTTGTAAGTTAACAACTGCACTGTAATTTGTTGAATTAAAGTTTAGCATTGTGAGATTAACCTTGTATTTTAAACTGGTAAGTGTAACAAGGGTAAATTTAATAATGTGTAACGTTTAGAGAGCAAGTCTAACAATGGGGAATTACATTGATGAAAGTGCTAAGTAGTCAGGTAGAATTTCCTTCACAAGGTCGTCGGATGCCGAGAAGGAGGACAGGTAGTCTGGTACAGCGATTTGCGTTGCTGTTCGAACTCCGAGGCACCAAGTCTTACGGGAAGAGAGGCTTGTTTCCACTGTAGGTCATCAAGGGAGAGGTTGATGGCTTTTTCTAGCACTGATTTCAGTAACAGGTCATATTCATCTAGTTTTTGGCTACTGTAAGATGGTGAACACCTCAGAAAGTAGGTTAACCTGGAGAGGGACAGACATCTGGTGATGAGGTAAAGTGTGCCATAAGGATCGATATCTTCAATCCTCCCATCCATCCATCCTCTTCAAGTCAACGATTTTCTTATCAAGGACCTCATCGAAAGCTTTCAACCCCAGGGGAGCTCCTAGTAGTGTGCTGTCTTCAGGTTTAGTTATATGGATATTTGGCAGAAGACCCTCTATTCTCTCTACGATGCCCTGGTTGGAACATGTTATTTCACACTTAGAAGGGTTCAGGGTGAGGCCTAAAACTGCACCTTGCTCCTGGATTTTTCTGATGTCCTCCAGGAGGGAGTCTTGGGAACCAGCTAGGGTACCATCATCCAAGAACCAGATGTTAAGCTCGCTGGACAGGACCTCTGTGACTTGTTTGATGACTAAGCAGAAAAGGAGAGGAGCAAGGGGGTCACCCTGTTGGACGCCTTCCCGCGAGTCAATTTCATGTTCGCCAAAAAAGTAGCTTTAGGTCCATACTGTAGCATGAATGTACAAAAGGGTAGAGGGAAGGGAAATGAGGATGAACCGCACGGAGACCAGCGTCCCTCCGCACCAAATTGAAGGCATTTTTATAATCGAGCTTGATCAGGGCCTTTTACGTCTGTGATGTTAGCAACGAAAGCTCGAGCTGCGTGAGTTGCTACCTCTCACACTTGTGGAATGCCGAACCCGAGCTGTTTTGGCTTTAGCATGTTGGCCGCTGCCTCACTAACTGTTCTTGCGGCAGCCTTTGCGACGAGACGCCGGAGGAATTGCCACACTACTATTGGTCTGATCCCTCTATCCCTTTTCTTTAGAGCACAGAGAGATGCTCCAAAAAAAATTGTGTCCTCGCCTGTGATGACTTTTTGCGCCCATAGTGTTCATTCTTCTATTTTCTTGGTGACTGTTGCTCTGATTTTGATGTCTGGGATACACCACTGTTGCTCTTCCTGCCGTGGGTGTTTCTCCCGCCAGTGGGAAGGTACACCTAGTTGCCCTCCCTGGGAAAATAATTTATAGCCTTGATGACTGAGGCAGCTAAGGTTTTGTCTCTCCTTGCAGACAAACATGTGTGGCTAGCTAGACATATGTTGCCAAACAGTAGGAGGTGGTGCCATTCTTGGATCGTTCCCGGATAGTCGTTAACTTTTCTCACTGTTAGAACACATACGAAATGGAACGAGCGAGTCTAAATGGATTCAAAGAACAGCCACTCATATTAAAATGATGGGACTGCACGATGTATATACAGATGAAAGAGTACAGCACTTCCTTCCACCCTGACAGATAGTACCTTTTGACATCCTGACCCCTGCATACCCCACTAAGAAACTAATCACAAACAACCCTCATGCTCAGCTTGCTGCTAAATTAAGCACCATAGAACACATTCACAATATACAAGCTAAAAACATCATAGCACAGACCATATACACTGACGGATAACTTAATACAGCTACAGGGAGGGCAGGAAGTGCTGTTATTGCTCATCAGCCCGATGGCAGCACAATTCAAAGGAATATCCGAATTAGTAACTGGGCATCCACAATGCAAGCCGAGTTGGTAGCAATACTGGTAGCACTCGAAATTATTGACAACACTGAAGTAGACAGCTTAATTATTTCTGACTCCCTTTCCTCACTACGAGCAATAAACAGTTTGCAATCAAGTAATAACGTGCTTGTCTTGGAAGCTAGACGTAGATATATAAGAATACTTAGCAAGAGGGTAAATATAAAAATGTTGTGGATTCCTTCTCACATTGGCCTGCAGGAACATGACAAAGTTGACGGCCTTGCTAAGGCTGCAGTAAATAAAGACAGTATTGAACGGAATCTTGAGTTATCAAATAGGTCCCTTAAAAGTGTCATTAGACGAGAACTCCTGGATGAATTTGAAGAAAATAGAACTGTGCAAACTGGAACGAGCAGGTCCACTGTTCATCACAATGAAATGTGTGAAGTAAAACATGTGTATGGAGCAAGTAACAAAGTCAGTAGACTAACAGATGTTGTCACAGCTCGTATAAGACTTGGCTACAAGTATCTCTGGCAGTTCGGCTTGTATAGGGATCTAGATGAAGTAAAGTGTAAAGTGTGTGGACAAAGACAGGGACACACACTCGAACACTATATCTTGGATTGTAGTAAAATTAAGCCATTTAGAGATAAATCTAAGCTCACTCTGTATGATATGGCAACCTATCTTATTACCATGGATAAATTACCTGAAATCTTTGCACTGTATCCACATTTCGCTTCCAGTAGATGAACGACATATGAGATTCAGAAACAAGTAGTGTATTGTGAAGACTAATAATAAACAGAAGCTCCCCTATGACTCTGTAATGTCCCCATTGGTCAAACTATTATGTATTAGCGATAAGACCTACCATTAATGTATGATGACTTACTGTAAATATGTAGCTCTTGAAATAGCACTTTCTCTGTAACTAGCTGACATTGTAACTATAAGGTGTGAAGGATAGATGAAATTGTTTATGTAATAATCTAAGATGAAGGCTGATACAGACCTTTTGTGCCCTCTGTAATGCTTTTGCGCTACCGCTCACAGGATGAGTATGGGGTGCACAATAAACTAGCCGCCTTCAGCGGCAATAATCAATTTTCTCAGGAGGGAGGGGGGGGGGGGGGGTAGTTTGGCTGCTGCTTTGGGGATGTGCTGTAAGGTTCTGGCCGATGTCGCTTTGATAGCTTCTAATATATATATATATATATATATATATATATATATATATATATATATATATATATATATATATATATATATATATATATATATATATATATATATATATATATACATATATATATATATATATATATATATATATATTATATATATATATATATATATATATATATCATTGGAGAAGTAAGTCAAGTCTCGTACCAGGAAGGGTTGAGGGCCACAGGGCTACCAACACTACACACCAGACATGTCAGGGAGCATCTCATCGAAACTAAAAATACTGAACAATTTGGAGGATGTTGATCCGGACAATTTCTTCAAAAGGTCAGATGTAACGTAAACAAGGAGCAACGGTTTCAAGCTCCAGAAGCCTGGGTTCGAGCCTGGCCCCCAGGCCGAGCTCGGGGAGTAGAACTCTTGAAACTCTCTCCAGGTAAGCCACAATGTGGGACTGAAAACAGGAGATGCATTTTCACCCACAGGGTTATAAATCCATGGAACCTCCTACCCGCTGAAGCGCCGTAGATGACAAAACTCTGCTAAATGTTAAAATTCAACGGGGAAAATTAGAGGACGTCTGAAAAGCCGCCGGCTTCCTGTCCTCGTCAAGGCCAATAGTGTTAGTAGCCATCTGATAATTCAGGCATATAAATAAATAAATAAATATATTATATACACCCGGGTTCGAACCCAAGTCGTTCTCAGCGGAGTGTTGCTATTTAGGTGTGACTCAATATTTGTGATATCGGTTGCCGTTGTGCGAGCCAGGAAGGTTGTGGAGCCTAGCACGTCCCATACAATACAACCAGCAACACCAGCCTAGTCCCAGCTATCTGTTTACTCCTAGGTGAGCACAAGCATTAGATGTAAGGAAATCGACCCAAACGTTCCCCTTTCCGGAAATAATAATAATAATAATAATAATAATAATAATAATAATAATAATAATTGTATTCATACACATGTGTGTTTGTGAGCAGACTAATAAATGCCATCAAAGAAAACGGGGAAGCACTATATAATACCCAAACCTTAATTATTTCTCGTAAACTAAAGACAAGCGAAGGCGGAGACCGTCTGCGACTTACCCTTATTCTGACGAAGAGCTGGAGCACCCTGGACTCGTCCTCGAGATCATCCTGGCGAGACTTGAGCTCCTCCGAGTTGAAGGAGTTGAGCAGGAGAGCGAGGAAGAGATTGAGGACCATAAAGTTGCCCATGACAAGCGCCGGGAGGAAGATGGCCAAGCACGTCTCCGACCCCTGCAAGACAGCACGCAGCCTCCACTTAGTCTTATGTTGGTCACTGGCACCCTTACATGTATATGTTCCCTTGTGTGGTTGGATGCATATAGTTTAATATGTTTAGTTGCAAGATGGGATGCATGTGTTCAGTCGTATGTTGGACGAATATGTTTAGTTGTATAGATAAATGCATATGTTGAATTGTTTTATTGAACGGATATATTCACTCATTGTTGAATGCATATGTTCAGATGGATGCTTGGATGCGTATGTCCAACTGGATGGCTGAATGTGTATCTTCAATACATACACGAGTCTTGTTGACCAGACCACACACTAGAAGGTGAAGGGACGACGACGTTTCGGTCCGTCCTGGACCATTCTCAAGTCGATTGTGAGAATGGTCCAGGACGGACCGGAACGTCGTCGTCCCTTCACCTTCTAGTGTGTGGTCTAGTCAACATACTTTAGCCACGTTATTGTGACTCATCGCCTGCACGTGTCTTGTACTTGCCCAATTGTGCTTGCGGGTGTTGAGCTCTGGCTCTTTGGTCCCGCCTCTCAACCGTCAATCAACAGGTGTACAGGTTCCTGAGCCTATTGGGCTCTATCATATCTACACTTGAAACTGTGTATGGAGTCAGCCTCCACAACATTACTTCCTAATGCATTCCATTTGTCAACCACTCTGACACTAAAAAAAAGTTCTTTCTAATATCTCTGTGGCTCATTTGGGCACTCAGTTTCCATCTGAGTCCCCTAGTGCGTGTGCCCCTTGTGTTAAATAGACTGTCTTTATCTACTCTATCAATTCCCTTGAGAATCTTGAATGTGGTGATCATGTCCCCCTAACTCTTCTGTCTTCCCAGCGATTCCAGCTTGTATGTGTATGTTCAAGTTGTACATAAAAGTCCACCTTGATGGTTAGATATTTACGGACACGGAAGCATGGATACATCAATAAATACAATTATACACATTTTTAACAAAATCAAATCCCAGATTGCCGGCATCAGTGGCTGAGAAACATAGCCTGGAGTCTCTGTGAACACATTTTTCTCATATACCCTAGACAGTAAAGGAAAGTTATATTGGCGCAGGCAGACATGTTCAATGGTGTTCAAGACGAAGCTTGCGCCGTTACTGACTCTTCTTGAGGTTATCTTGAGATGATTTCGAGGCTTTTTAGTGTCCCCGCGGCCCGGTCCTCGACCAGGCCTCCACCCCCAGGAAGCAGCCCGTGACAGCTGACTAACACCCAGGTACCTATTTACTGCTAGGTAACAGGGGCATTCAGGGTGAAAGAAACTTTGCCCATTTGTTTCTGCCTCGTGCGGGAATCGAACCCGCGCCACAGAATTACAAGTCCTGCGCGCTATCCACCAGGCTACGAGGCCCCTAAACTCTGACTTCTACCCCCACGACTGCCTCCACTACTTCTATAAAATACGGAGTGTGAGCAAATTTCTATAACTTCTTGGTATGGTTACTTTATATTAACTCTGCTTCTAATTGTTTTCTCATCTTAATTTTTTTATAGAAATTGCGCCAAAATCTGGCGTACTACTCTAATGGTAAACTGCACTTTTTTTCCAATGTATATCACCTTTAAAATTATAAGCTAATTATAATCCAGCCATTACTGTAATGTTTTTCATAACTAGTTATGAAGGAAGTTTCTGATCCGGTTACAGAAGATGTCTGCGTGTTATGCTGCTATTGTGACTGTTTTGTAACCGATGGACTGTACTTTTTAGTGCAACCCTTCTCAATTATAAGTGTACAATATGAATAAAGCTTTTGATTTGATTTGATAAGAAAAGAAGTCAAGTAAACTGACTGCCACAACAACTGTTGCTTCCATCCCATTCCTTCTTCCGAAGCTTAATNAGTACCTATAGCATTAAATTAAAGAGAAATTAATAAAATATTATTACGAGCATGTCTGGAGATACAATATCTAAGGAAATACTAAAAGATATACTAATGACCGGCGTTTCAGTCAGGTCAAAGAGATCACAATATCATTTGTCGGTCAAGAATGATTACGACTCCTTTGTAAAAGAGTTTAACTAATACAATTAGTTTTTTTAATTACTCACGTTTTGTTATAATATCTTTAAACATGTTACCATCTTCATCCATATTTTATAATGATAATAATATAATAATTTGTACTGAAAAGAATGTGTGTACAATGGACATAAGAGGAAGGGACATGTAGGGACAGATGTTACACATACTACATGTAGGGACAGGTGTTACACATACATGTAGGGACAGGTGTTACACACACAACATGTAGGGACAGGTGTTACACACACAACATGTAGGGACAGGTGTTACACACACAACATGTAGGGACAGGTGTTACACACACAACATGTAGGGACAGGTGTTACACACACAACATGTAGGGGCAGGTGTTACACACACAACATGTAGGGGCAGGTGTTACACACACATGTAGGGACAGGTGTTACACATACAACATGTAGGGACAGGTGTTACACATGCATGTAGGGACAGGTGTTACACGTACTAATAAAGTCCTCTCTTGATATCCCTGGGACACTAATTAATCACCAGGTGACTTGCTAAAACCACATTACTATAGATGAATATTAAAATATCATTAAAGGCATTTTACTTAAAGTTTAGGTATATATTACAGTGCTCTATATAAATCACTAAAATCAAATAATTATGACTAGAAATTGTCTATTTTCTGCACTTAAGATTGACCAAGTGTGTCTGAATCCCTCGTGAACTAATCACATTCACAAAAAAACTGAGTTGACAGATTGTTCAGACGTGATATGTTAAAAATGATTAACATATGCAGGCGATGAGTCACAATAACGTGGCTAAAGTATGTTGACCAGACCACACACTAGAAGGTGAAGGGACGACGACGTTTCGGTCCATCCTGGACCGTCAATCGACTTGAGAATGGTCCAGGACGGACCGAAACGTCGTCGTCCCTTCACCTTCTAGTGTGTGGTCTGGTCAACATTATTAACATATTCATATATTTATAATAATTTTATTTATTGATAAAAATATACTTCTTCAAAAGGTCAGACGTAACACAAACAAGGAGCAACGGTTTCAAGCCCAACAAGCCACAGAGTAGGACAGAGAACAGGTGATGAGTTTCCATCCATAGGGTTATAAACCTATGGAACAGCCTACCCACTGAAGCCGTAAATGCCAAAACACAACTGAATGTTAAAATCCAGCTTGAAAAAATCAGCAGAACAAATAAGGGGACCTTTGACAAGCTGCTGGCTTCCTTTCCTCGTCGATGTCAATAGTATGTTAGCTGCCCTCAGGTAAATGTTTTTCTATGTGTACCTTTGGGCATTGTATGTACTAACTTTAACTCCAACTTTATGTTTGTAACTCACCTCGTATGTACGTTTACCTGAATAAACATTTGATTTGATTTGATAAATTGAGGTAAATACAGAGGATCTGAATACAGTGATTACTTAGTAGGTACAGTATATGTATTTTTACAAAGTCACTTCAAGTTCAAGTTCAAGTATGTTTATTGAGACAAGAAAAAATACATCTCAAAGGGATAGAGTAGCTTAGGCTATTTCTACTATGCACAGTGTTTCAAGCATACCTTAATTCAAATTCAAATTCAAAATTCAAATGTTTATTGAGGTAAAGTACATACATACAAGGCGTGATACAAATATTGATGAATTTATTGATAGAGCTAGTACATACAATGCTTAACATTTAGTTAAGATTAATGTGTGTTTATGAATTTTGCAGGATTTAGTATTGTATAATGCACTTCAGGTGAGTTTATTTTCTCAATAATAGCCGAAGAATGGTACTGATGACAATAAATGAGTTTAGTACAGCATGACTCCAAATATTTTCAGACCCCCAAATAACAAAATCCTCAAAATATCCAGACATTATTTTTTTTTTCTTTATAGCCTATGAGCTCACTAAGAGATTTGCTGATGTAGATCTAGCCTATCATATATATCGATTCATCACAACCCTTGGTCCTACCGTGTTTAGTTAAAAGAACAATTGTATTGTATTCCTGAAGCCACTATATGATTCTGTAATGGACAAAAGTCAATTCATTCTCATGACAGTTTGCCAACGATGTACAAAACCCACCTAACCTTTTCTAATCTAATAAACGCGAACTTAACAAGCGACTATATATATAAAGTTTAACAATTAGAAAATGAGCTTCGTTGAAAATCCAGTGTAGGAATTGATCATACTCCTACACTGGATTTGGGAGGGAGCCGGTCGGCCGAGCGGACAGCACGCGGGACTTGTGATCCTGTGGTCCTGGGTTCGATCCCAGGCGCCGGCGAGAAACAATGGGCAGAGTTTCTTTCACCCTATGCCCTGTTACCTAGCAGTAAAATAGGTACCTGGGTGTTAGTCAGCTGTCACGGGCTGCTTCCTGGGGGTGGAGGCCTGGTCGAGGACCGGGCCGCGGGGACACTAAAGCCCCGAAATCCTCGCAAGATAACCGCAAGAAGATACTCATCTGTAACCTATTAGCGGCATAGTGAAAAATGTACACAAAAATGTTCAATAAAGCCTTTTTTCTAATTGTCAAAATTGTATATATCATTAGGTTAGGATGTTGGCTTAGGTTAGATTGTGCTTACCAATCAGTGATTACATATTAGTGTTATAGGGGAGTGAAAATTAGCTCCTTATGAACAGGCCTCCAGGCCTTCTTGAGGTTATCTTGAGATGATTTCGGGGCTTTTTAGTGTCCCCGCGGCCCGGTCCTCGACCAGGCCTCCACCCCCAGGAAGCAGCCGTGACAGCTGACTAACACCCAGGTACCCATTTTACTGCTAGTAACAGGGGCATAGGGTGAAAGAAACTCTGCCCAGTGTTTCTCGCCGGCGCCTGGAATCGAACCCAGGACCACAGGATCACAAGTCCAGCGTGCTGTCCGCTCGGCCGACCGGCTCCCTACTGGGCCTGTTCATACCTAAAGAACTTTTTTTTTTGACATATATACAAGAGTTGTTACATTCTTGTACAGCCACTAGTACGCGAAGCGTTTCGGGCAGGTCCCTGGAATACGATCCCCGCCGCGAAGAATCGTTTTTTCATCCAAGTACACATTTTACTGTTGCGTTAAACAGAGGCTACAGTTAAGGAATTGCGCCCAGTAAATCCTCCCCGGCCAGGATACGAACCCATGACAGCGCTCGCGGAACGCCAGGCGAGTGTCTTACCACTACACCACGGAGACTGTAACTACACCACGGAGACTGTGGTGTAGTTCTTTTAAACTCTTTCAACAGCAACGTTTTCATCATTTTCTTAAGTTGTGAAAGGAATTGGATTCAACCACCTCTTCCTTCAATGCATTCCACTTTCCGACAATAGTTACAGACAGATAGAGAACTTCTTTACATTTCTAAGACTCGGTTGTATGCCCAGCTTCCATCACTGTCCGAGCTCCCTATAATTTAAATAGGCTTCAACTCTCAACTTATGTAGTTAATCTAGTTGCAATTCTCTGAACTTTAAGTTTCTTTTTGGTGCTTCACAAGGCGAGGGTTCCATGCCCGTGTTGTGTGCTTCACAAGGCGAGGGTTCCATGCCAGTGTTGTGTGCTTCACAAGGCGAGGGTTCCATGCCAGTGTTGTGTGCTTCACAAGGCGAGGGTTCCATGCCAGTGTTGTGTGCTTCACAAGGCGAGGGTTCCATGCCAGTGTTGTGTGCTTCACAAGGCGAGGGTTCCATGCCAGTGTTGTGTGCTTCACAAGGCGAGGGTTCCATGCCAGTGTTGTGTGCTTCACAAGGCGAGGGTTCCATGCCAGTGATGTGTGCTTCACAAGGCGAGGGTTCCATGCCAGTGATGTGTGCTTCACAAGGCGAGGGTTCCATGCCAGTGATGTGTGCTTCACAAGGCGAGGGTTCCATGCCAGTGATGTGTGCTTCACAAGGCGAGGGTTCCATGCCAGTGATGTGTGCTTCACAAGGCGAGGGTTCCATGCCAGTGATGTGTGCTTCACAAGGCGAGGGTTCCATGTCAGTGATGTGTGCTCAAGAAACTGTCTCTCATAGGCAGTGAGTATGGATGTGAAAGCCTCTTTGTTTAGATTCTTAAATGATGTTCTATTGTTTGTTAACTTCCCATATTCTGCTGATGTTATCCTGTTTACATGCACTTTTGTTGTTGGAATTACGTCTACGCCAAGGTGGTCTTTTTCTTTTATTGATTAAATAAATAATTATCAAAGGAAGGCACCACGTTGGAAATATTAATTGTTTCTTGTAATTGCATTCATCCCCTTATGGTGTAGTTAAATATAGGTCACCTATTTCTCTTACCCATTTTCATTACTTTACACTTATCTGGATTGAATTCCAGCAGACATTTATGTGTCCACTCCTAAAGTTTGTCAGGGTCTTACCTGGATTCTTATCTTGTCTTCAAGTTTGTTAAGCATAATTTTTCCCTCTTCGAGACCATGTTATAAAATTTACTCCCCAAACTTTCTATAATATTTCTCCTGGTGAGTTTATTCAGCATCTTACATGGAATGCATGTTAATGACAATAGCGTATAGTTTAGTGTTCATGTGTGGCCTCTTTCTTGAACACTGGAACTACATTTGCCTTTTCCCAGACTTCTGGTAGTGCTTCTCTGTGTAATGCTGAGCCCTATAGTAACACAAGATTCCTGCAGCTTCCTTTATTAACCATAATTGGGTTTTGGGTTAGATTTTGGGATGGCTTGGGTGTTGGGATAGATTGCAGTTTGAGATGGGTTTTGGGTTGGGTTGGGCATGGTTGGGTAGGTTTTGAACTTTTGGCAAACCGTCTTATGTACCCTGTGACTTGAATCCAACCTGTCAATGCACTGCCACCCACAGCTAACTAACTCAGCTCCTCGATTGAGCCCGCATTTAGAGCGCCGTGCTCTATGATTCTCACCTTGCATCCGAGCTCTATACCCCCGGCCTCACTCAGCTCTCTGCTCTGCTCCAAGCTTCATCTCAACTACTACGACACTTTACTACACTGCCATCAAACTGACTGCTGTAACCAAGACTATACTAATATATATATAAAAAACTAAGCTGTGTCTAATCAACCAAAATACATACACGCAAATATACGTTACAAGTAAATAATTATCCCAAAAAGGCACCAAGCCAGGGAGGCTCTGTAGCACCGTCAAAAGTGTGGATATTCAAAAGGCGCTAAATATCACTACGAATGCCAATACGAGAACAAAAGTGCATAGGGCAAACAACATCAAAGGCATCTGATTCACCAAGGATACTAGAGGGACAGGTGACTGTGAAGGATATTGGGAAGCAATACGCACGCACATCCTGGAAGTCCAAGATCGTAAGAGGGACAATGCAATTCGGACAATAAGGAGCCGGACAGCGCTCCATTGTCTGAGAGTAAAGCGGGTATGTCCAATACGTAACCTCGCCAGAGCAATTTCCCACTACGGGTACAGTGGTAGGAGGAAGGCCACGGGGACACAATACCCTTAAGTGCACGCAGCTTGCTGCCAGTAACAGAAAACCAACGACCCTGCCAACAGGCAGGGATTGAGGAATGAATAATTGAGTAGAAATCAGAATAAGGAATACCTTTACAGGAGATGGGACAGGCGCGGATAGCTTCCTTAGCGGCAGTGTCCGCACGCTTATTTAAGAACACACCAATATGGATGGGAACCCAGCAAACCTCGACTTATCTGCTAGAGATAAGAAACGGCCAAAATTGAATTTCGACGACCACAGGATGGACAGGATTAAAGGACTCCAGAGCCATGAAGGCACTACGAGAGTCAACTACAACAACAAAGGAAGAATTGTGAGAGGTGTGAGATTAAGGCACACCTTCGTATTGCCGAAAAGAGGCAGAGAGAGAGTGGTACCAGGCCACATTCGAAAGAATGACGAGAAAGGAAGTTCTGGAGGAAGAGAGGGAGATTACCATGAAGACCAAAAGTATGGAGTTGGGACAGAATATGGTATCGCCAGGTGGTGTCATACGCCTTTTCCATGTCAAAAAGGACAGCAACAGCAGAGGTCTTTACAGCAAAGGCAGTACGAATATAGACCTCCAAGTTCACAAGGACATCAGTCGTGCTGCGACACTTGCGAAAACCTAATTTTAGAAGGGGAGAGGTGATAGCGTTCTAAGAACCACATCAGACGGACATTGACCATGCGCTCAAAGACTTCGCAGACGCAACTCGTGAGAGCAATGGGACAGAAGTCTTTAGAGGATGACCCTAGAGAACCAGGTTTCCGAATAGGAAGAACAATCGCCTCAAGCCAGTCCTCAGGGACTAACGACGACTCCCAGACATGGTTATAAAAATTCAGTAAAAACTGAAACGTGCATGGAGGGAGATGGCGAAGCATCTCATAATGAATCTGACAGTCTCCGTGGTGTAGTGGTAAGACACTCGCCTGGCGTTCTGCGAGCGCTATGTCATGGGTTCGTATCCTGGCCGGGGAGGATTTACTGGGCGCAATTCCTAAACTGTAGCCTCTGTTTAACGCAACAGTAAAATGTGTACTTGGATGAAAAAAACGATTCTTCGCGGCAGGGGATCGTATTCCAGGGACCTGCCCGAAACGCTACGCGTACTAGTGGCTGTACAAGAATGTAACAACTCTTGTATATATCTCAAAAGAAAAAAAAAGAATATCATCTGAACCCGCTGGCATAGAACCACAGAGGGCCAGGACAGACAGGAGTTCTGAGAGAGAAAAAGGATTGTTATAGGGAAGCTGAAGAGAAGTGCAAAAATCTAAGGGAGAACATTCAAGAAGCGTTTTGAAAGGAAAGGAAAGGAGGAAGATGAGAGCCTGAGCTAACAGTCGAAAACTGAGACCCCAGTTCGGTCGCGACCGACACCGGATCTGCCACAATAGAACCACGGAGATGAAGAACTGGCGAGACATCTGAAACAAACGTACCTGCTATCTTGCAGATTTTCTTCCAGATTATGCAGAGGAGTGTCAGACATAATGGTGTAAATATAAGATCTCCAACCTTTACGTTTAGCTGTATGGATGACCCTACAAGCCACTGCATTTGCCCTGCAAAACAAAACAAAACAAAACAAACGGGCGTCCTACGGCGATGGTGTTTCTTGCAGGCTGCACGCTTACAGCGGACAGCACGAGCACAGTCTGCGTTCCACCAGGGAACGCATTTTCGCAAGCCCCTGGGGGTAGAGCGAGCAATAGAGCACAGGGCAGCATAAAAAAGTGTGATGAAAGAGGAGGAGGGCTCGGAGGAGAGGCAGATCAGAGAGGTCAGAAAGAGTAGCAACCAAAGAGAAGAGGTTCCAGTCAGCCCTGGCAAACTGCTACCTAGGGAAGGAAGGGGAGGGCGAAAAGAGAAGGTGACAAGGATGGGGAAATGGTCACTGTTATGTAGGTCATCAAGAACCTGCCATGTGAAGTCCAAATAAAGAGAAGACGAGCAGAGAGAAAGATCCAGACAAGAAAGGGTGCGAGTGTGGGAGTCAACATAAGTTGGCTCATCAGAATTCAGAAAAGGCAGAGAAGAAGAGAGGACAAAAGGTTCAAGAAGGCGGCTCCGGGTGTTTGTCAGAACATCACCCCAGAGGATATGCCGACATTTAAAATTACCCAAAAGGAGCACAAGCTCTGGTAAGGAGTCCAACAGGTGTTTAAAATCAGGAAGAGAAAGTGGGACATTTGGGGGGAAGATAAATGGAACAGACTGTATACCATTTATTCACAAAGATATGGGCTGCAGAACACTGAATGAGCGACTGAAAAGTAAGGGGGACGAAGGGAATATCAAGATGGATCAAGAGAGCAGTAGAGGTATGGACCCAGCAAGAGCTGGAGGCAAAAGAGAGAAAGGAATAACCAAGAAAGTAACCAGGATGAGCGCCAAATATCGGGTCCTGGAGACAAACACAAAGCAGAGAACTGAAAATCAGAAGTTGGAGTTCGTGGAAGTTGGCATAAAAACCACGAATATTCATGAAGAACAGACATAGACAAAAATAGAAAGAACAGAAACAGAGATAATAAGGGAGAACAAAGGCAAAGTAGAACACAGTAGACTTAGGAAGCACAAGATCAGGATCAGTGAAATCAAAGCAACGGGGCAGAG
>WNGS01165751.1:2547535-2556209 GCA_020271785.1 Procambarus virginalis
ACACACGTGCATGTTTATAATGCAGGTAACCACGCACAGGTAAATCCTCAGAGCAACTCTCACTCCAGGGCGTCTGCAACGATCACCAGGAGGCCAAATGCTTTAAACCTGGAGAGAAGAGTACTGAGGGCACATGATCCATCCATACAAGATCCACAGATTTATAAGACAACGGTAGTCAAGATAGCATGGGTTAAGGGGGGGACACAGGTGGTAACTATATGGGGCAAAACAGCTTTTTTGAAAAAACGCCTTGACGATAGTTGATAGTAAAGAACAGGTTATAGGTGGGAATAAGCCAGCTTAGTCAGCCTGATGAACTAACATACACAAAACAGACATACAAAACATACATGTACCCCACACATCACATTCCCCATGACCCCCCCTAATCCACTCCACACACCATACAACGCATACACCCAGCTAACACAGCGAAACATGCATGTACACCCACGCTGGACACACACACAGGCATGTTACAACCCAGCAAAGCTACATCAACACGACACATGCATGATACAACCACGGTACACACACACGTAACATGTGTTCCACACACAACACCCCCCCCCCCGCCCCCAACCAACTCACAAACAAGCCATTATTAATCCAGCTGTCAATTCATACACACCATTGCAATATTTTATACCATACTCTTTTTCTTTCTCTAAAATGTAATGTAATTATAACCACATTTATCTGGAGCTCATAAAACGAAACCATTTATCCCGTGGAAATGAAGGAGCTATACTCATCAATTTTATATATTATATAATATATATATACTATTAGTATATATATATATATATATAGTAATATATTATTAAATATGACCGAAAAGATAAGCATTAATTATTTAACACGAATTTTCTCATATTTCTTATGTTCTTTTCACCTGTTATGTAATTGAAAAATCAATTATCTCCAGAAATTCATTTTTATTTATCTGACGCGTGGCGACACTTGAACGCGTTTTCGTAATAAACTTATTACATTTTCAAAGATTTTAGTTTACACACACACAACTATAACCTGCAAACACTAAACAGAGTTCTTACTTTTGCTATGATTTTAGGCTTTCATTTCATTTATATATATGGCGGGCAGGAACCCTGAATGCAGCGGGCATTTCCCCTCTGTATCGCCACACTGAGGCGCTGGAAAAGGAAGCTGGAAGCTCTAGGGTTCATTGTTGTTCCAATTGCCTAGAACCCAATTCCTTGAAAAAAATCTGGCGTCACTCTTACCCCAGACAGGGAGGCTGAGGGCCACAGCAATTCAGAGGGCCAACAGTGTGCCAGTTGCCAACATTGAGGTTGCTAATAGGAAGTCCCCTGCATGTGGAGCTGCTACTGTTAGTTTTATTTAGTTTATTTTAGGACCCGTAGCCACTGAGAAGAGAATGTGAAGCATATTTTATCCTTGTTTTGAATGAAAGTAGGAGGAAGAGGAGAGAGGTAGAAGAGAGGGGAACATGAGAATGGGAGGAAGAAAGAAAGAAAAAGAGGAGGTAGAGAATATGGTCTCCAAACACCCATTATATTTTGGTGTTGTCTCCTGGGACTGCAAAACGCTGAATTACACACACTATATTTGGCAAGAATGCAATAAGCCGCAAGCTGGTTCCTGCACCACAACAGCGGCAATACAAGCTGAGGTTCCTACAACAGCTGCAATACAAGCTGGGGTTCCTGCACCACAACAGCGGCAATACAAGCTGAGGTTCCTGCAACAGCTGCAATACAAGCTGGGGTTCCTGCACCACAACAGCGGCAATACAAGCTGAGGTTCCTGCAACAGCTGCAATACAAGCTGGGGTTCCTGCACCACAACAGCGGCAATACAAGCTGAGGTTCCTGCAACAGCTGCAATACAAGCTGGGGTTCCTGCACCACAACAGCGGCAATACAAGCTGAGGTTCCTGCAACAGCTGCAATACAAGCTGAGGTTCCTGCAACAGCGTCAATACAAGCTGGGGTTCCTGCACCACAACAGCGGCAATACAAGCTGGGGTTCCTACAACAGCGTCAACACAAGCTGGGGTTCATACAACAGCTCCAATACAAGCTGGGGTTCATACAACACCTCCAACACAAGCTGGGGTTCATACAACACCTCCAACACAAGCTGGGGTTCATACAACAGCTCCAATACAAGCTGGGGTTCCTGCAACAGCTGCAATACAAGCTGGGGTTCCTACAACAGCGTCAATACAAGCTGGGGTTCATACAACAGCTCCAATACAAGCTGGGGTTCCTACAACAGCGTCAATACAAGCTGGGGTTCCTCACCTCATCACGCGACTTTTAGTCGAAGGCCGAGCGAGGGACGGTGCTCTATTCGCAATCAGATCAAGTCACAACAGTGTTACCTTGAGGTGCTTCCGGGGCTTAACGTCCCCGCGGCCCGGTCGTCGACCAGGCCTCCAGGCTGCATTAACAACCCACACAAGTGATAATGGCTATATTTTCTCCTCTCCTGATAAGGATTTGACGTGATTTGATGAGAGATTGACTAGATAAAGGTTTACCATGATTTGATAAGGGGTTGACAGGATCTGATACTTGATATACGACATAATATGGAGTGAATACGACTTTATAAAGGTCTGTAATGATTTAATAAAGGTCTGTAACGCCTTAATAAAGGTCTGTAACGCCTTAATAAAGGTTTGTAACGCCTTAATAAAGGTCTGTAACGCCTTAATAAAGGTCTGTAACGACTTAATAAAGGTTTGTAACGCCTTAATAAAGGTCTATAACGACTTAATAAAGGTTTGTAACGCCTTAATAAAGGTCTGTAACGCCTTAATAAAGGTTTGTAACGCCTTAATAAAGATCTGTAACGCCTTAATAAAGGTCTGTAACGCCTTAATAAAGGTCTGTAACGCCTTAATAAAGGTCTGTAACGCCTTAATAAAGGTTTGTAACGCCTTAATAAAGATCTGTAACGCCTTAATAAAGGTCTGTAACGCCTTAATAAAGGTCTGTAACGCCTTAATAAAGGTCTGTAACGCCTTAATAAAGGTCTGTAACGCCTTAATAAAGGACTGTAACGACTTAATAAAGGTCTGTAACGACTTAATAAAGGTCTGTAACGCCTTAATAAAGGTCTGTAACGACTTAATAAAGGTTTGTAACGCCTTAATAAAGGTCTGTAATGACTTAGTATGTCAAAGAACGGACGGAAAGGTCATCAACTGACCTGAAATAAGGTCGTGTATCATAGCATCTTCAACGGGTCATTCAAATGCATTTATCTCATTTAAAGAATAAAATGGTAGAATTGTTTATAGAAGAACTATGAAAATCATTTGATTAGTCCTTCAGTGGCGTCTAATCGCGTCCATAGCGTGGTTAATCCCACATTTAGAGGATTCGATTCTCTGGTGGTGGATTTGTAGCTTGTGTAAATCCTTCTCTGTTCTTCTCTGGTGGTGGGATTTGTAGCTTGTGTAAATCCTTCTCTGTTCTATCCCCATCCTTCTCTCTGTGCTTGATCCTATGTCTATCCCCAAGCCTTTCTCTCTGCATGATCCTATATCTATCTAAAGCCTCTATCTCTGCTAGAAGTGATGCAGGATGACTTTCCAAGTTGAAGACGCTCAATCATGCATTCATAATGGTTGAACCGGAAGTTGCAGGCGCAACAATCGTTGAAAAAATACTTCGTTATAAGAATATTCAATAACAAAAAAGTGATGTTCTTTCATGTTCCACAATTACTAGAACATTCTTGCAGGAGAGGCTTATTTTTTCCTTTACTTAATTTTAAAAGGTTTTGGGTAATTTTTGGAGAAGGCCGTTATCTTGAGGTTATCTTGAGATGATTTCGGGGCTTTAGTGTCCTGCGGCCCGGTCCTCGACCAGGCCTCCACCTCGAGGAAGCAGCCCGTGACAGCTGACTAACACCCAGGTACCTATTTTACTGCTAGGTAACAGGGGCATAGGGTGAAACTCTGCCTATTGTTTCTCGCCGGCACCTGGGATCGAACCCAGGACCACAGGATCACAAGTCCAGCGTGCTGTCCGCTCGGCCGACCGGCTCCCTACTCAGAATATCTCTGCACAACACGAAAGTACTAAGGCATAGGCCTACTCACCATCTCTCTCCCACACATACCTGAAACATAGAAAAAACAAAATTTTATTCCTATACCACATTTAAAAACCTTAAATAATTAGTAATATACACAATATACATTTAGTAAATTTAAGTTATATTTGAAATTTATTCAATCTTTACAACTATAGAAACTAATCATTCATTAAAAAGAACAAATCCACAAGGGCCGTGACGAGGGTTCGAACCTGCGTCCGGGAGCATCCGAGACACTGCCTTAATCGACTGAGCTACGACATGGTCAAAAGAGTTGAAACCGAAGTTCTACTGAACTTTTAATTCAGTAGTTCTACTGAACTACGACTAATGATTCACTAGCTCTTGGGCCCCACCTAACTACAGGGAATTACTTACACAATCAACTCAATGCGGCTGAATGATTCTAATTACAAGACTGTAGACCAGCTTTCGGGCGATCGCCCAGCTGTCGGACGATCGCCCAGCTGTCGGACGATCGCCCAGCTGTCGGACGATCGCCCAGCTGTCGGACGATCGCCCAGCTGTCGGACGATCGCCCAGCTGTCGGACGATCGCCCAGCTGTCGGGCGATCGTCCAGCTGTCGGACGATCGCTCAGCTGTCGGGCGATCGCCCTGCGACAAGGCAATCGCCACTATCGCCTTTAACGAGGCCGGACCTGCCGACGCACAGGCAAGCATTCCTCTATTATATACTCTTGGAAGTTAAAGCAGATATGTGAGTGTGTGTGTGTGTGTGTGTGTGTGTGTGTGTGTACTCACCTATATGTGTCTGCAGGATCGAGCATTGACTCTTGGATCCCGCCTAGTGTGTGTGTGTGTGTGTGTGTGTGTGTGTGTGTGTGTGTGTGTGTGTGTGTGTGTGTGTGTGTGTGTGTGTGTGTGTATACATTACATGGGGTACTGTAGCTGCCGCTTCAAAGTCGTGCTTAAGCGTTTATCAAGTGATACTCTGGTCTATCGCTCAAGTGGAACTCGGACGTTTAATCTACATAAAACATCATTATTTCAAGTGAATAAAACACGCGTTTCGTCACTGATAAATGTAACAACCCTATAATTATTTACGTAAATCGTGACGTCATCAACAAGCTTACTAACAACCGCTAACGTTGCTAACAATTACAAACAAACCAAACAGCCTTCGTAATGCTCCCAAACGTTCAAACAAACCCTCCAGCATCACAAACAATAAGACAAACAAATCGTGCCAGTTCTTCTATTCAGAATACACCAAAAAAAAGCTACAAAAGCTTTTCAACTCACCAAAACAACCTCACCAAAAGAATGGTAATATCTATTCTCAAATCTACCTAAATCTACCTAAATCTACTCGCGCTTGCCCATTATTGCTGATCTTGGCACGACACGATGTGGACGGACTTGCAATTGCTATCAGCAACAATTTAAAACATTGCTTTGTTTCATACACGACTGCATGTCAACAATGGGTTTGTTTAATAAAAACAGACGAGTAAACTTTTCCTCACAACAATGCACGTGCGTGCACACACGTGCGTGCACGCACATACGCGCATGTATAAAAATGATAAAAGCTTTTAAACCGACCTACACATACCTGGTAAACAGAACAATTGTGGTTATAAAAATCTAAAATTAACAGCAACAGGCCCCCATGGAAGGAGAATTACGAGGAATGGAAAATTTACTTCAATTACAGGAAAATGGACTTGGAAAAGAAAGGAACCAATGGAAATGAGGAACAGCTTAACGAGGGGAAATGGGCGACAGAAATCACAAATGCGTCACAGAAACGCAGACGGTATTTTTTTTTTCTTTATTATTTTTGTTTTAAGAGCCGATTATTTTCGTTTAGGGAGCCGGTCGGGCCGAGCGACGAGCAGCACGCTGGACTTGTGATCCTGTGGCCTGGGTTCGATCCCAGGCGGCCGGAGAGAAACAATGGGCAGAGTTTCTTTCACCCTATGCCCCTGTTACCTAGCAGTAAAATAGGTACCTGGTGTTAGTCAGCTGTCACGGGCTCCTTCCTGGGGGTGGAGGCCTGGTCGAGGACCGGGCCGCGGGGACACTAAAGCCCCGAAATCATCTCAAGATAACATCTCAAGAAGAGTAGTAAACAAAAAATAGAGCTGACGAGATAAAAAGTTGACGCGGCAACTCGATACACAGTTTTATACATCACTATAAGGAAAAACATTGAAAAAGGACATATTGATAAGACTAATGTAAAAAATCTTACCACTAGTGTTGCCAGAACTGCCAGCAAGAGACCACAGAGTAGTTAGTAAAATGGAATGCACCAGGCAGTGATGTGGTGGAGGCTGACTCATACACAGTTTCAAGTGTAGATATGATAGAGGCCAGTAGGCTCAGGAACTGTACACCAGTTGATTGACGGTTGAGAGGCGGGACCAAAGAGCCAGAGCTTACCCCCGCAAACACAACTAGTGAGTACTGAAACTGTTGCACTTACTCTACACATACAGGAATCAGTCATTGTAGGAACCTACACCATTAAAGGAAAACTAAATTCTTGAGGTTATCTTGAGATCTTGAGATGATTTCGGGGCTTTAAGTGTCCCCGCGGCCCGGTCCTCGACCAGGCCTCCACCCTCCAGGAAGCAGCCGTGACAGCTGACTAACACCCAGGTACCTATTTTCGCTGCTAGGTAACAGGGCATAGGGTGAAAGAACTCTGCCCATTTTTTCTCGCCGGCGCCTGGGATCGAACCCAGGACCACAGGATCACAAGTCCCGCGTGCTGTCCGCTCGGCCGACCGGCTCCCTAAATTCTTCCTGTAAATTCAACCAATCAGCCTAAGAACCAATCCGTAAGCTTAAAACATAATTAGTTACAATAAAACCACCTGATAAATTAGTTCCAATTAGACTTGACCCATCTAATGGTAGTACTCCAAGATTGCTAACAACCCCAAACGCCTCTAATACCCTTACCTTCCAAGACGTTGAAACCAGTCTGTCAGCACCGTTCTTGTAGGAATAGATCGAGGCAGCCGAAGAGACGCCGCCGTCAGAGCCTCCGCCGGGGTTCCCGCTCGAGGCGTACTGTGAGTACTCGGAGTACGAGATGGTATCCACGAAGGAGTCGAACCTGACCACCTTGCGACGATGGCGAGGCGGACACAGCGTGCACATTCTCATCCCTTAAGCATGGTGCTGCCGGCTTACGGGCTTGTACTAGCTGTTGTTAGTGGCTTACAGGCTTGTACAAGCTGCTATTGGTGGGTTACAAGGCTTGTACAAGCTGCTATTGATGGGTTACAGGCTTGTACAAGCTGCTATTGGTGGGTTACAGGCTTGTACAAGCTGTTGTTGGTGGGTTACAGCCTTGTATAAGCTGCTATTCGTGGGTTACAGGCTTGTACAAGCTGCTATTGGTGGGTTACAGGCTTGTACAAGCTGCTATTGGTGGGTTACAGGCTTGTACAAGCTGTTGTTGGTGGGTTACAGGCTTGTCTAAGCTGCTATTCGTGGGTTACAGGCTCGTTCAAGGGGGTTACAAATTCTTTCAAACCACAAAAGGTGTTTTCACAGGCCCTTACAAGCCTGTTAATGGCCTGTTTAGAGGCTCGCTTCAGTGACTGACAGTGAGTTACAAGTACGTATAAGCTCCAATGAGTTACAATCTACTAACAATGAGTTACAGGCTTGCTGAATCAATTTAAGCCACAATAATTCAGGGAAAAGCTCATGGATAATGGAAGCCCAGTTGACTAAAAAAATACTTTCTTTTAAAGCTTTTTTGGTTACAAAATATTCACTTTGGACATTCGAGCTGTTCTAAGCAATCTTGAGTCACTGTATTTCCTTGCCTCTATACTGTTTCTTGATACATATAACTTATTACGACACATATTTCACTTAAAAGGTACAGATATCAGAGGGAAGATTAATTCTCAGATATCTTGGAAGCCACGTGGGATCCGGATAAGGGGGAAGGGGTTCAGTTAAGTAAATGTTACCATTCTGCGTATGGGGACTTACGCTTCGCTTGAACTTCCTATTTTGCATACGGTTGTTGCGCGACCTTTCCAGATCAGCGTATTTTGGTTTCCGTTTCACGTCAACATCCCCATTCCCACATATGGGACGGGGGTTAGTGTTCCACTTCACACAACCTTTCTCATTCTGCGTATGCGTGCGCCTCAGAGCGTTGACGGGGGCTTGAGGTGCGATTTGCATATTGTTGCAGGAGCAAGCGCCGTCAGTGTGACCCTCCTTGCGAATTGACAAACGGACACTCATTGTGATTCCGTGTTCCAGCCCCTTTTCTATGTCACCTGAAACACCTTTTTCCCCCCTCTAACAGGTGCGTATACACTCCGGCCTTACCAGTCCTGGCAGCCATTGGTTTCCTAAGACCCAAGAGGGGAAGGAAGAAACATTACAAATATTATATTAAAAGGACAACAAGGCTCCGTTGCAACAAAATGCAACGCAAATGGCTGCGAGGGACACGTTTTACCTTAACGCGAACCAATGGAGAAACACAGAATAAAATAGAAATTTGATATGCGGCTATTCGTTAGTAGATATCACATAACACTACACCAAGGGGTGTAAGGGTGT
>WNGS01165751.1:2575353-2588922 GCA_020271785.1 Procambarus virginalis
TTTTCGTATTCTCAGTCTTCTCTCTAATATTCTCCATTTTGTCTCTGACCTGACCTTTGACCTGCCTCTAATCTGACCTTTCACCTCATAATGGCTTTGTTTACATTTAGGTAAACAGTTTGTGATCTCCGAGGCGTTAATAGGTTATCCATAACTATCAAAACCTTCTCTGAGTTTACCTGGAGTATACCTGGAGTATACCTGGAGTATACCTGAAGTATACCTGGAGTATACCTGGAGTATTCATGTATATGTGGGGCCTCTCTTGTCTCTTTTCTAGAGAGGATATTTTCAGGCCTGTAGCCCTGCTTAAGCTAGGTCGTAAACTGTTTGATAAATACAGATTAAACCGTTGTGCTTGAGGTAAGATGTGCAGGTGTCGTACGTGGGCACTTAAGTGCTTGATGAATCCTTCTTCTGGTCTCTCAGGCAAAATGGGGGTGCGCTTCCCTTTCAAAATTTCTCTTGAAGGATCCACAAGGGGGCATTTTTTCCCCTTATATTCTTCCTAATATTTTCCTTATAAGGCTGTACCCGAGCCATGATATCTCCTACCCTTTCCCTTACACCCATCACCCCTTACCCCTCCCGCAGTAAGTCCACAGCAAGGTACAAAAGGCTCAAATGGAAGTCTCATGTCAGCCGCCCACGGCTCCTCCTGAACCTGACTCTGGCTTTGGTTTGGATTTAAGGGGAGATCTGTGTGTCCCCTCTTCCTACTGTACGTGATGGTCCCCTTCCCCTCCTACTACCACTATTCCCCCCCCCAACCACTACACCCCATCAACCACTATTCCATCTTAACTACTTCTCTCCTGCCTTAGGCCTTCTTAGAAACAATTGTTTCTTTTTATCAAATTCGTAAACATGTTTGATATATGTTGTCACAAAAAAAATGTTCGGAATGATTCCTTAACAAAATGTCTAATAGCGGTTCATATGTTGGCCAACTGGCATATGCCACTGATGATATGCTTTTGATGTGGGCTTCAGGGGATGGGTTCGGTGTGATATCAACCTGTTATAGATCTTTCTCTCCGTTTCATGAATGATTTCATCTCCTAGTTGGTACTTTGTGTCCTGCCTCATGCTCCATATATATAGTTTCGTTACTTTACATTTATTCGAGTTAAACTCTATTAACCATTTGTTGGACTAATTTTTCTGTTTTTCCTGATCACCATTTAGCCTTTTTATGTCCTCCTCTGTCAGTTAATTCAATTTCCTCTGGAAGATCGTTTATGTATATCACAAATAGAATAAGTCCAAATACAGAATCCTGTGGGACCTCGCTCATGATATCAGTCCATAACGAGTCCTCCCTCTCACAGTAACTCTGCTTTCTGTTGCTTAGGTACTCCCTTATCCACTGGAGCACCTTACCTGTTACTCCTGCCTGTTTCTCCAACTTATGTACCAGCCTCTTATGGGGTACTGTGTCAAAGGCTTTCCGACAGTCCAGGAAAATGCAGTCTGTCCACCCTTCTCTTTATTGCTTTATTTTTATTACCTGGTATTTTACCAGGTACTTTTACCATCCTTGAACCCCATGTTTGTGGTGTGTAGTAAAGTTCCTTCTCTCCAGATGTGCCACACTTCTCACACCGAGGCACTCATTCCTGGCTTTGTGGCGTCTCCCTCTGCTCTCTGGTGTTATATGTCTGTTCTATTATAGTTCTTCCATGTTTATTTAATTGTGTTGCTTCTTTGCGTGCCCGATTAACTTTGGGATTCCTCTTTTACTCTGTTTTTTTGTAGCGGATGAGAGCTACGCTCGTGGTGTCCCGTCTTCCCAGCACTCTTTGTCGCATAATGTTTTGAAATTACTTTAATTACTGTGTGCGTGTGTACTCACCTAGTTTTGCTTGCGGGGGTTGAGCTCTGGAACTTTGGTCCCGCCTGTCTACGCGCGCGCGCGCGCGCGCGCGCACACACACACACACACACACACACACATATCATTAGTAACACATCTGGAGAGAAGAGACTTCGTGACAACCCATCAACATGGGTTCAGGGAGGGTAAATCTTGCCTTACAGGCTTGATAGAATTCTACGATCAGGTGACAAGAATTAAGCAAGAAAGAGAAGGGTGGGCGGACTGCATTTTTTTGGACTGTCGGAAAGCCTTTGACACAGTACCCCATAAAAGGTTGATGCATAAGCTGGAGAAACAGGCAGGAGTAACAGGTAGGGCGCTCCAGTGGATAAGGGAGTACCTAAGCAATAGGAAACAGAGAGTTACAGTGAGGGGTGAGACCTCAGACTGGCGTGAAGTCACCAGTGGAGTCCCACAGGGCTCTGTACTTGGACCTATCCTGTTTCTGATATACGTAAATGATCTCCCAGAGGGTATAGACTCATTCCTCTCAATGTTTGCTGACGACGCCAAAATTATGAGAAGGATTAAGACAGAGGAGGACAGCTTGAGACTTCAAGAAGACCTGGACAAGCTGCAGGAATGGTCGAACAAATGGCTGTTAGAGTTTAACCCAAGCAAATGTAATGTAATGAAGATAGGGGTAGGAAGCAGGAGACCAGATACAAGGTATCATTTGGGAGATGAAATACTTCAAGAGTCAGAGAGAGAGAAAGACCTGGGGGTTGATATCACGCCAGACCTGTCCCCTGAAGCTCATATCAAGAGGATAACATCAGCAGCATATGCCAGGTTGGCTAACATAAGAACGGCCTTTAGAAACTTGTGTAAGGAATCTTTCAGAACATTATATACCACATATGTCAGACCAATCCTGGAGTATGCGGCTCCAGCATGGAGTCCCTATCTAGTCAAGCATAAGACTAAACTGGAAAAGGTTCAAAGGTTTGCCACCAGACTAGTACCCGAGCTGAGAGGTATGAGCTACGAGGAGCGACTGCAGGAATTAAACCTCACTTCGTTGGAAGACAGAAGAGTTAGGGGGGACATGATCACCACATTCAAGATTCTCAGGGGAATCGACAGGGTTGATAAAGACAGGCTGTTTAACACAAGGGGCACACGCACTAGGGGACACAGGTGGAAGCTGAGTGCCCAAATGAGCCACAGAGATATTAGAAAGAACTTTTTTAGTGTCAGAGTGGTTGACAAATGGAATGCATTAGGAAGCGATGTGGTGGAGGCTGACTCCATACACAGTTTCAAGTGTAGATATGATAGAGCCCATTAGGCTCAGGAAACTGTACACCTGTTGATTGACGGTTGAGAGGCGGGACCAAAGAGCCAGAGCTCAACCCCCGCAAGCACAACTAGGTGAGTACAACTAGGTGAGTACACACACAACACACACCACACACACACACCACACACCCACCCACACACACCACACACATTGACNTCCTGGTGATATCTGCCTCTGGTGTTATCCTGGTGATATCTGCCTCTGGTGTTATCCTGCTGATGTCTGCCTCTGGTGTTATCCTGGTGATATCTGCCTCTGGTGTTATCCTGGTGATATCTGCCACTGCTGATATCCTGCTGATGTCTGGCCTCTGGTGTTATCCTGTTGATGTCTGGCCTCTGGTGTTGTCCTGGTGATATCTGCCTCTGGTGTTATCCTGGTGATGTCTGGCCTCTGGTGTTGTCCTGGTGATATCTGCCTCTGGTGTTATCCTGGTGATATCTGCTTCTGGTGTTATCCTGGTGATATCTGCCTCTGGTGTTATCCGGTGATATCTGCCCTGGTGTTATCCTGGTGATATCTGCCTCTGGTGTTATCCTGGTGATATCTGCCCCTGGTGTTATCCTGCTGATGTCTGGCCTCTGGTGTTATCCTGGTGATATCTGCCTCTGGTGTTATCCTGGTGATATCTGCCACTGCTGTTATCTGGTGATGTCTGGCCTCTGGTGTTATCCTGGTGATATCTGCCTCTGGTGTTATCCTGGTGATATCTGCCTCTGGTGTTATCCTGGTGATATCTGCCACTGCTGTATCCTGGCGATGTCTGGCCTCTGGTGTTATCCTGGTGATATCTTCCTCTGGTGTTATCCTGGTGATATCTGCCTCTGGTGTTATCCTGGTGATATCTGCCACTGCTGTTATCCTGGTGATGTCTGGCCTCTGGTGTTATCCTGGTGATATCTGCCTCTGGTGTTATCCTGGTGATATCTGCCTCTGGTGTTATCCTGGTGATATCTGCCACTGCTGTTATCCTGGTGATGTCTGGCCTCTGGTGTTATCCTGGTGATATCTGCATCTGGTGTTATCCTGGTGATATCTGCCACTGCTGTTATCCTGGTGATGTCTGGCCTCTGGTGTTATCCCGGTGATATCTGCCCCTGGTGTATCCTGGTGATGTCTGCCTCTCATGTTATCCTGGTGATATCTGCCACTGTTGTTATCCTGGTGATGTCTGGTCTCTGGTGTTATCCCGGTGATATCTGCCCCTGGTGTTATGCTGCTGATGTCTGCCTCTCATGTTATCCTGGTGATATCTGCCACTGTTGTTATCCTGGTGATATCTGCTTCTGGTGTTATCCTGCTGATGTCTGCCTCTGGTGTTATCCTGGTGATATCTGGCCTCTGGTGTTATCTTGGTGATGTCTGGCCTCTGGTGTTATCCTGGTGATATCTGCCTCTGGTGTTAGGTCTGCAGTACAGTTTGAAATTGCCTTCCATTCATGTGTGTGTGTGTGTGTGTGTGTGTGTGTGTGTGTGTGGGTGTGTGTGTGTGTGTGTGCACATTATAGCGTGGAATTCAGGATTTTGCCAGTGTTGTTAATGACTTTCCGTGTCGTGATGAGTTAGTGTAGCTGTGAACATGAACTTCCTCTCTCTCTCTCTCTCTCTCACTCTCTCTCTCTCTCTCTCTCTCTCTCTCTCTCTCTCTCTCTCTCTCTCTCTCTCTCTCTCTCTCTCTCTCTCTCTTAGTGAAAGAAATCATCATTGTTCTGCTTGATGTATGGAGCTTGTGGCGTTATTAATGAACATATTATTGCTATTGATTACCTCTTGATTGCTTGATTTTGCTTCGTGATTACCTGTTTGTACCTGTGCTTTACCTGTTGTTACCTTCCCTGTTGGATACCTGTTGCATTCTGTTGTTGCCTGTTGATTACCTACTGTTTCCTGTTGATAATTTCGAGTGCTTCATCTCACGTAACCAGGCCTATGGGCAGCTTTCTCTGGTGATTGCTGGGTTCTGTGGCTGTAGGTCTTCGTAGCAGGGAGACCTACCAAACCACAACAGCCTGGTTGATCCAGCACCTCCAGTAGATAGCTGTCCAGTTCCCTCTTAAATGTTTTCACTGTCGTTTTAGCGGCATTCTTAACAACACCAACTTCAAGAAACTGCGCCATAGCAGAGATCTTAACAGCTCTAATTGATGGGTAGTTTGAGTGATTATGCAAATGATAGTAATTAGTCCTAACGCAGTTACGGAGACGTTAGGAGATCTTGTTCTGATGGGTAACTTAAGCGGTTCACCGTTATCGTGGAAGTGTAAGGGAATCTTCTCGACTTTTCTTCAAGTTTTCTTAGCGTGAGAAGTTGGACAGTTAACTCTGCAACGTTCATTGCAAAATATTGCACAGTTGTATTAAGGCCTGGCGCTCAGAGATGCATTCCGGTGATTCTGGCAACATTTTAACAGCCATTGTGCAAGCAATTGTTACAATCTAGTTGGAACAGCCGTATATATATATATATATATATATATATATATATATATATATAATATATATATATATATATATATATACATATATATATATACATATATATATATATATATATATATATTTATATATATATATATTATATATATATATATATATAGAAAGAAGGGAGGGAGGAAAGGAGAGAGAGAGAGAGGAGGAGGAAGAGAAAGAGAGAAGGAGAGAGGGGATGTGGTAGGAGAGAGTGAAAGCCATTATTTATACTTTCGTATATCTCCCGCCCAGCCGTGCTGTGTATACATATCCAGGCGTGCCAAGTATACATACCCCAGCCGTGCTAAGTATACATACCCCAGGCGTGCCAAGTATACATACCTATCAACGAGCCATACCTCGAAATTTTGCCCCGTTACACTGCTCATTTAAGGCACTCGTGTGCCCAAATACGAAACCTGTAGATCTTTTCTCAATCATGGCAGCCTCGCGAACGAGAGCTTGTAGCGTTTCCCAGCTCGTAACCGTCTAATAAAAACAGATCTGGGACGCCATGTTCGAGGAAAGATGTACAGGCTTCGTAAGGAGGACTTAAGTGATTTGGCCTCTTAGTTTGTATTTCACTGTCGAGAGCCGTTTTCCAGAAGGTTCTGGCGAACCAATAGACAAGCAGGAAGGTTCTGGTGAACCAATAGATAATCTGGAAGGTTCTGGCGAACCAATAGACAAGCAGGAAGGTTCTGGCGAACCAATAGACAAGCAGGAAGGTTCCGGTGAACCAATAGATAATCTGGAAGGTTCTGGCGAACCAATAGACAAGCAGGAAGGTTCTGGCGAACCAATAGACAAGCTGGAAGGTTCTGGCGAACCAATAGGCATGCAGGAAGGTTCTGGCGAACCAATAGACAAGCAGGAAGGTTCTGGCGAACCAATAGGCAAGCAGGAAGGTTCTGGCGAACCAATAGGCAAGCAGGAAGGTTCTGGCGAACCAGTAGGCAAGCAGGAAGGTTCTGGCGAACCAGTAGGCAAGCAGGAAGGTTCTAGTGAACCAATAGACAAGCTGGAAGGTTCTGGTGAACCAATAGACAAGCAGGAAGGTTCTGGCGAACCAATAGGCAAGCAGGAAGGTTCTGGCGAACCAATAGGCAAGCAGGAAGGTTCTGGCGAACCAATAGGCAAGCAAGAAGGTTCTGGCGAACCAATAGACAAGCAGGAAGGTTCTGGCGAACCAATAGACAATCAGGAAGGTTCTGGTGAACCAATAGACAAGCTGGAAGGTTCTGGCGAACCAATAGACAAGCAGGAGGTTCTGGTGAACCAATAGACAAGCAGGAAGGTTCTGGTGAACCAATAGGCAAGCTGGACGGTTCTGGCGAACCAATAGACAAGCAGGAAGGTTCTGGTGAACCAATAGACAAGCTGGAAGGTTCTAGTGAACCAATAGACAAGCTGGAAGGTTCTGGCGAACCAATAGGCAAGCAGGAAGGTTCTGGCGAACCAATAGGCAAGCAGGAAGGTTCTGGCGAACCAATAGGCAAGCAGGAAGGTTCTGGCGAACCAATAGGCAAGCAGGAAGGTTCTGGCGAACCAATAGACAAACTGAAAGGTTCTGGCGAACCAATAGACAAGCAGGAAGGTTCTGGCGAACCAATAGACAAGCTGGAAGGTTCTGGCGAACCAATAGACAAGCTGGAAGGTTCTGGTGAACCAATAGACAAGCTGGAAGGTTCTGGCGAACAATAGACAAGCTGGAAGGTTCTAGTGAACCAATAGACAAGCAGGAAGGTTCTGGCGAACCAATAGACAAGCTGGAAGGTTCTGGTGAACCAATAGACAAGCAGGAAGGTTCTGGTGAACCAATAGACAAGCAGGAAGGTTCTGGCGAACCAATAGACAAGCAGGAAGGTTCTGGCGAACCAATAGGCAAGCAGGAAGGTTCTGGCGAACCAATAGACAAGCTGGACGGTTCTGGCGAACCAATAGACAAGCTGGACGGTTCTGGCGAACCAATAGACAGCTGGACGGTTCTGGCGAACCAATAGACAAGCAAGAAGGTTCTGGCGAACCAATTACACATATAATATACCAAATTAAAAGCTGGTAAATGAATATTACTTTAATATCCACGATTTTTTTTAATATTTTTTTTTATGTTTGGATTCCACAACTCAAATAATTAAAAAAAAATTCAAATTAAAAACAAATTAAAAATAAATCGCTATTCAGACTCACCTCAGCATTCCCGGAAAAAATAAAAAATTAAAAATAAAAATAAAAATAATTTGGTTAAAAATATTTTTTTAAATACAGAAAAAATCAACAAAATTATTTGGTCATATCTAATAACATTTGCAGCGATTAATGACCTTTCGCGGTCACTTGGTCCCAAAAGGTCACTTTAAGTGACCTTAAAAAGGTAGGGATTTCCTTTCGAAGTCACTTAATCCCCTACCTAAAAAGGTAGGGATTACCCCTAGGGATAGGTAGGTTGCTACGAGCGAGTCTACTGTACTGGAAAGGTAGTGGTGGAGGGTAAACTACCTTGGGTAAGGTGGTAGGGGTGTGGTGGAGGGTAAACTACCTTGGGTAAGGTGGTAGGGGTGTCGTGGAGGGTAAACTCCTTGGGTAAGGTGGTAGAGGTGTGGTGGAGGGTGGTAAATTACCTTGGGTAAGGTGGTAGAGGTGTGGTGGAGGGTAAACTCCTTGGGTAAGGTGGTAGAGGTGTGGTGGAGGTTAAACTCCTTGGGTAAGGTGGTAGAGGTGTGGTGGAGGGTAAACTCCCTTAGGTAAGGTTATAGGGATGTGGTGGAGGGTGTTAAACTCCCTTGGGTAAAGTGGTAGGGGGTGTATAGTATATAAAATATATTTATAGGTTTTAAGCCTATTATATAGACTTAAAGTATAATTTTTACCTAATGGGACATTGAGTACGGCTGAGATGTGGATGACCTGGGTCACTAGGTTCACCTCTCGCTCTGCTGGTGAATTATGCTCGTTCCCCGGTTCGATGTTTGCGTGTGCAGGGCCACTTCTCACTGCACCCGTGCAGGCCGCCAACAGCAACAACGCAATGAATCAAAGCGCTCGTCGTTGGAGTGTGGTCTTTGCTGCAGGAATGAGCTCTATGCATAAGGGAGTTAGGGGGGTTGCTTGGGTTTGTACGTTTGTGGTTATCTTGAGATGATTTCGGGGCTTTAGTGTCCCTGCGGCCCGGTCCTCGACCAGGCCTACACCCCCAGGAAGCCGCCCGTGACAGCTGACTAACTCCCAGGTACTATTTTACTGCTAGGTAACAGGGTAACATCAGGGTGAAAGAAACTCTGCTCATTGTTTCTCGCCGGCGTCAGGGATCGAACCGGGAACCACAGGATCACGTGTACAGTGTTCTGTCCGCTCAGCCACCGCCTCCCCTCCCCCTATGATGTAAACACGTAATCACCCTAACCTAACCTAACCTAAGCCAAACTATACAATATTTCATTTATTTACATTACATAAACTACAAAATTAAATTTACATTCCATTATATTTACATTTTAAACCACAAAATTACATTTACACATTTACATTTCAGATTTTTTTAATTATACTGTATGAAAGACACTTTATATACTGAAAGTACAGTGTATATATGCTGAATATATATACATAACATGTATATTAATAGTGTATATTTAACACACAACCAACTATCAGGTGTAGATGATATAGATGAATCTAACTTTAGGTAGATGAGTTAGATCTCATGAGTCAGTTTAGGTAGATGAGTTAGAACTCATCAGTTAATTTAGGTAGATGAGTTAGAACTCATCAGTTAATTTAGGTAGATGAGTTAATACAGTTAGAACTGTATTAACTAGTAAACACTAAGTCAGTATTTGACTTATGGCTTGATCTGGCGAATGGGTTTTAAGATAAATAAATTGCGAAACCTGTGCATCTTTCCCCAATCCTGATGGCTTTGTTTACGTTTATGAAACTATTTATGAGCTCTGAGGCGCTATACGAGGTTGTTTACAACTATAATAACCTTGGGTTGTGACGTCTTCAAGACGCCATGATTGATGGGAAAGATATAGAGGTTTCGTAAGTATACCGGGCTTGGTTGGTTGGTTCACTAGGGGGGGATTTGATATAACTGGGCCACCACAACTACCACCACTATCATTAACAATCTCTGTTACCACCACTACCAATTCTACTACCACCATCACCACTACCGCAAGCAGTACCACCAACCTCCACTACCACCACCACCACCACCAACCACCACTACCACCACCACCACTACTGTGGGTTGCTCCCTCTAGCCTGAGCTGAATGAAATGATTTATGACCATCTGCTTCTCTCAGGGACAAAATGCAAGCGAAATGCGTCATGTGAAAGAGGAGAGAGGAGAGAGGAGAGAGAGAGAGAGAGAGAGAGAGAGAGAGAGAGAGAGAGAGAGAGAGAGAGAGAGAGAGTCTTCACCTATTTACCTCTACATTATCAAGCTGTTAGTTCTTCATCTCTTCATAATCCCATCTTTATAAACGTCTGTTATCTAATGTACTAACTCCCGACCTATTTTATCTACGTGTGTGTGGTATTATGTATGTATGTATGCATGTACACGCGCATGTCAGTTTACATGTGAGCGTAACTCCGTCATGTACGTATTTATGATGAATGAGCACATGAGGATAAATGGCAGAGAAGATACGATTGAGAGCGGGTGTGTGTGTGTGTGTGTATATGTGTGCGTGCGTATGTGTGTGTGAGCGCGCGTGTGTGTGTGTGCGCGTGTGTGGGTGGGTCCAGCGAGACCTCGCTGTTCAGTCTGCCTTCAACCTCTGCCGTGGGAGTGTATATTCAATCCTCTCTCTTCTCTCTTTCTCTCTCTCTCTCTGCTCTTTATTATCGTGTGGCTCTCATTCTACCTTTAACTCGTATGTGCGTGGCTTGCTTTATTTAACACGTCTCTCTCTAGAGACTTGAAATGCCACGAGGGCAGACAAACTATCATTCGGAGCCAAATGTTGCAATACTGATTCTGAAAAGGATTTTCGCTGTTGATAATTGACTATGCAAGTTGTCTTGTTCCTTAACATGGACTCTTTCTAAGAAAGTGAAAGGTCTCCTGTTACTTATACGGAATTTTTTAGGAAGTATAAGTATGATCTGAAGTTCAGTGCAAGTGTAAGAAGCCTTAAACAGAAATGTTTGGCAATTCAACAAAGTCGTTTGTTGCGAATAAACTACCCAACAGGTCATTAGGTCTCACGGGGGGTATTAGAGGCTGTGTTGCAGGGGATCTGGTTATGCTCTATAATGCACTAGAGGTTACTAAGGTCATTGCCAGGGGGGGATAGTTTAATGATGGTGAAATGACTCTGGTGCTGCCACGTGATTTTTCGCGCGCTTTTTGAGAATGTAAACAATAACAAAAGATTTCCCGCGTTTTTGTGGATTTTTTTATTTTTTACAATGGAGTGTAAAAATCACTGTCCATGTTTTTCCGAGGTATTCTTCTCGCTGAAATTTGTGTGTTTGTTCGCAGAGTTGTGGAGATGATTGACGGGCTGTGTATATTTTTGCTTTTTGTTTGGTAAATGTATTCTTGTTTAGCGTGTGATTGTAAGGGTATAGTTAAGTTCTTTAATGTGATTTTGACAAGGGTTAAAAATGCCTAAAAGAGGAAAGTGCACTCAGTGAAGAGAAACAATGGGAAGTGATTAGGCTTGCAAGTGGAGATTGAAGAGCAGTTAAGATTGAATTTCCTTGAGGAACAGAAATCCCTCAACTGTTACCTTTCCAAGAGGCGTTGAAACACCACAGTGAATAAGTTTCCCTAAGAATTGAAACATTAATTAGTTCGTTTCTCCTAAGAATTGAAACACAGAGTTGAATAAAGTTGATAACGAGCGTACTACCGGCTTGTACGATTCAACAGAAGCGCACTGACGCGTTGCGCTGTTCAACAATCACGCAACATGTCAATCCGATTTCCATCAGCCACGACTATGGTGATCCCCGCGTGACCCGCAGTGCGCAATATGGCGCGGGACGCGAGTTAACACAAGCGGCCGAATCAACAGTTTGACAAGTATTTTGCAATTGCATAATAACGTGTCTACCTTTGGCTAATTGCACTCTATGATTTGGCTAGGATTAGTAATGCCCAAAAAAATATTGTTCACATAGATCATTTTAAAAGGCTGATTATAACCATATGATTTAGCTTTAGGAATCAATATTGCAATTTTTAAAATAAACAAACCACACATGTTGCCCAAAAAACCACATGTAAAATTGTTATATATATATATATATATATATATATATATATATATATATATATATATATATATATATATATATATATGTATATATATATATATATATATATATATATAAAATATATATATATATGTATATATATATATATATATATATATATATATATATATATATATATATATATATATATATATATATATATATATATATATTAATTAAATCGTGAGTGGGGGTGTTATTGCAGACAGTATTAACCCCCGTCTAGAAAGGAAGGACTATATTAATCATCATTACTGTCTGACATTACCATTTTTTACACTACCCCGATTCCATCTATTTATTTCAGTTGGCTAATCTATATTTTTTGGTACCTAGCTTACGTCTTTGGGTGAACAGAGGCATCAGGGAACAGTGCCCAACCGCTTCTGTCCTGCCAGGCGGGATTAAACCCGAGTCTGAACCAGGATCCAGGACGCAAAATATATATTAAATTTGTTTACAAATAAGGCCGAAGTCAATGTATAGAAAACGTCTATATTACGAGTGAATTAAAATTTTTGACAATATGTCTCATTAAACGATTGCCACTGGGGTGTGAGGGGGGGGGGGTGTAGGACGGTATGAGGTGACGGAAGCCCGGTATGAGGGCGGAAGCAGTATGAGGGACTGAAGCCTGTCTGAGGGACTGAAGCCAGGTAGAGGGGCGGAAGCCAGGTATGAGGGACGGAAGCCAGTATGAGGGCCGGACAGCAGGTATGAGGGGCGGAAAAGCCATGTATGAGGGACGGGAAGCCAGGTATGGGGCGGAAGCCAGGTATGAGGGACTGAAGCAGGTATGAGGGGGGCGGAAGCCAGATATGAGGGTGTATAAGGTGTGATGGGAGAAGGTTCGAATACCATTTAAAATATCAGGAAGAAACAGGAGGCAACATATACACATCCTGAGACCCTTGTGAGGATCCCTGGATGCCCTAGGTTATCTTCATCAAGAAGAGGGCCTTCCACTAACACCAACCAGAGGGTACCTCTATTTCATAATATTACCAATTCACTGACTTGTACCGTTCTTTTTAGCGAGATCATTATTAAGATTATTATTAATAATATTTCATGTACTAGTCGATCCAGCAAATGCACCCGGACTACCTATTATACTGGGCCTCCTGAGGCTAGTCTCAGCTTCGCTGCTTCTCCTGCGTCTACTAATGCTTTTGCCCCTCTGATGAGTCGTGTAAATCTGACAGGTCAGGATGGAGAGAGAGAGAGAGAGAGAGAAGGAGAGAGAGAGAGAGAGAGGAGAAGAGGCGAGAAGAGAGAGAGAGAGAGAGAGAGAGAAAAGAGCGGGCAGAGGCAGAGGCAGGACAGAAAGACAGACAGACAGACGGACAGAAAGTTTATTCATATGGTGATACAAACATGAAGGTGACCCTGGGGGTGTAAAAGACACTGATATATAATGATGTAATGAAAGCAGTAAACTAGTGAAAGTTGGACCGGAAAGTGGACGAAAGACCCAGGAAGAGAGACATGCGAGGAAACAACCATACCTATACTCTACACCTGACATCTTCTCATCCAGAGAAGACTGAACTCCCAAGGGACTCGGGTCTACCCTAAAAAAAAAATAGACATTTCCATCAACAAACTTGCATAAATAAGACTTACTGATATTGTTCA
>WNGS01165751.1:2622936-2643998 GCA_020271785.1 Procambarus virginalis
TTGCTTGCTCCACCTCTCACAACGGGTTACAGGGTGTGGAGGGGAAGGCAGTGCAACACAGCCCCTCTCACAGGTGTTGTCTAGAATGCTAATCTTACAACCGTTGTACCGAGAGCACTCTCTTACAACTGTTCTGAGCGCTCTCTTACAGCTGTTTTGAGCGCTCTCTTACAGCTGTTTTGAGCGCTCTCTTACAGCTGTTTTGAGCGCTCTCTTACAGCTGTTTTGAGCGCTCTCTTACAGCTGTTTTGAGCGCTCTCTTACAGCTGTTTTGAGCGCTCTCTTGCAGCTGTTGAGCCGAGAGCGCTCTCTTGCAGCTGTTGAGCCGAGAGCGCTCTCTTACAGCTGTTCTGAGCGCTCTCTTACAGCTGTTTTGAGTGCTCTCTTACAGCTTTGAGCCGAGAGCGCTCTCTTACAGCTGTTTTGAGCGCTCTCTTACAGCTGTTTTGAGCGCTCTCCTACAGCTGTTGAGCATAGAGCCCAATCTCAAACTGCTGTGCTTAGACCCAACTCTCACAGCTGTTATGGCCTGATCTCATTTTTTTTATCAGGCGTTTTAACTAGAGCGCTCTCACAGCTGTTGCGTTCTACAGCAGTATCAAAGCTGATTTTCGTAGAGTGCCACCACCCAGCTGGTGAGTCACAAGTCCGCTCTCACTGCGCATATGGACACTCTTTTTGATATCAAGTACAATCAACCACATAATGTGATAAGGAGGGAGAGCTGGTGATAACAGCTACGATAACAGTCATCCATCTAAAGCATATAATGAAACAATTATATCATTTGACCCTCACACAATACAATTGCATCCAGCAATTTTTTTGGTTGTTCTTCACACAAATGTCACTTTAGTCAATTATCACGATACTTAGACATTACTAAACATTCGTGTATGTTTAATTATTTTTACACTTGCAAAGATCGTTAATTAAACTAGTTGATAATCCGTGGTTTCAACAACATTTTCACTTACAATTATGGAGCCTAATCGTAGGAACCAATCTTTGTATTTTCTTGAAGGTGATTTTTGCTCGCCGTAATAGCTTAATGCTATCTTATAATTCCCTTACCTTGTTTGTCCTATTTATAAAAAAGCTACCTTTGTTAATGCTATTTTTATGTGATAGTGTACAGTCTTAAAACCAATATTTGTACAATTCCTTAGTGTGTGATAACATTTCATGCCTCATTCTACTAACCAAACTCATTCCTAAGTCTATTTAGACAGCTGGAATTTAAACCTTCGAGCATAGCAGAAGCTTTTGTTTATGCTACTGCCTGCTCCTCGTGTTGTGCTTCCATTAGTGTGGAGGAGAGAGAGAGACTTAACAGAGTGTAATGTTAGCTGCGTTATCTCTGGACGTATTGATCTCTCCCAAGCTCTGACGAAAAAAAGAACCTTGAAAGTCGCTTTGTTCCTTCCCTCAGTTATGACGACGCCACACTCATATCCGTTTAGTTTATTATATACACCTCTCATATCCATAGGCGGGTAGTGGACCCCATACCCAGCTGTGGGTTGTAGTGGACCCCATACCCAGCTGTGGGTTGTAGTGGACGCCATACCCAGCTGTGGGTTGTAGTGGACCCCCATACCCAGCTGTGGGTTGTATTGGACCCCATACCCAGCTGTGGGTTGTAGTGGACCCCATACCCAGCTGTGGGTTGTTGTGGACCCCATACCCAGCTGTGGGTTGTATTGGACCCCATACCCAGCTGTGGGTTGTATTGGACCCCATACCCAGCTGTGGGTTGTAGTGGACCCCATACCCAGCTGTGGGTTGTAGTGGACCCCATACCCAGCTGTGGGTTGTAGTGGACCCCATACCCAGCTGTGGGTTGTTGTGGACCCCATACCCAGCTGTGGGTTGTAGTGGACCCCATACCCAGCTGTGGGTTGTAGTGGACCCCATACCCAGCTGTGGGTTGTAGTGGACCCCATACCCAGCTGTGGGTTGTAGTGGACCCCATACCCAGCTGTGGGTTGTAGTGGACCCCATACCCAGCTGTGGGTTGTAGTGGACCCCATATCTATCCTGTGGATGATAGTGGAAAAAGAGATACAGAAGTAGATAAAGAACTCAGGAACTGAACGCCAAAATTCATTTAGCTAAGCAAGTTAAGTCTTCATCAGCTAGTTAGTTACGCAGTTCAATGTATTTCGACGATGAATTAAAAAAAAAGCGAACACAAGCGAAGTCTTTTAAGCTAAGTAACTTACATCTGCGGTGAGTTACATTAATAATTTGATATGCTTATCAGGCATACCAACAGCCATCAAATACGGACCAGGTGAAACTTAGTTACCCACATTTACTAAACTGGGGATATGGCTAAAAATTTCTTAAATATAAATTTGAATTAAATATTTATACATTTCTTGAACATTTGTTTTGTCTTGACTAAACACTTTTCACATTCAAGCAGCACAGGCAACGTATAGAAATAGTCGTTCCTTCATATTAAAAACGGTATAAGCACTTGCACAAGCGCGCGCTCATACGCACAAAGAACCCGCATAGTAACTAGTGAAATGTCTCTCCGAATAACATATGTTTTACATTATACGTCTTGGAGTGGAAGGTAGAGCGACAGTCTCGCTTCATGCTGGTCGGCGTTCAATCCCCGACCGTCCATGTGGTTTGACACCATTCCTTTCCTCCCCCACCCACCGTCCCATCCCAAATCCTTATCCTGACCCCTTCCCAGTGCTATATAGTCGAATTGACTTGGCGCCTTCCCCTTCATAATTCCCTCCCCCTCAATTATAAGTCATATGTCCTCCACCATGTCATTTTCACCTGATAATTATCTTCGCATCTCAGGCATGATAAAAAAAATCCTTAAATAGTAGTACTTAAATCTCGTGTTAGATGTGGACACACATGTTGGTCCACTTTAGTAAATATTTACATAACAATGGTGGCCTTAGAATATCTTGAAAGTATTGCCTATTTTTTTTCAGATTACCCCTAATGACTTACTGTAACATTAACAGTTCTTAAAATTATCTCATTTCAAATTTGATTTTGTGATAACGGCCTAAATTTTCAGTCTGGCTCAAACTCTTTAAGAATTCACATTGTCTCTTGAATTCAAAATCATTGTAATTACACAATATTATTCTGTACCCTATTGTAGCTTATAAGAATTCAGTCTCAAGCTCAAAAATCACTAATTATTCATTTATTATTCTGTACCCTATTGTAGCCTGTAAGAATTCAGTCTCAAAATCACTATAATTATGCATTGTACTCTATCGTAGCCTATATGAATCAATGTAGAAACGTGCTCAAAACAGGTTATCCTTGCAGGCAGTGGGAGTGACTGTGGTTGTTCTTGCCTCTCTCATCATTAACAAGGACAACACCTATGGCAGTCTGCTGTTGTCACAAGGTATCTTCACTGTGCCTATCATTGTGCTCATCGTCGGCCTTGCCATTGTCATAATTGGCTTCTTGGGATGTTGTGGTGCCATGAAGGAGAGCTCCTGTATGCTTAAGACGGTATGTTCCATATCCACCCAAGGTGGTATGTTGTTGTTGTTAAAGATTCGCTACCAGGAACAAGAAGCTCCAAATAGCACGGGCTATGGTGAGCCCGTAGTGGATGTTGTAACCAAGGTGGTAGCATTATTTACCCTAATACACAGAGAGTGTTAGGTAATACATAGAGTAAAATACACTACTCCTACAGCTTTTCTCATTTACCCTAATATTATGGTATTTACCTAAATGTTAATTTACCGTTAAAGTTCCCGAAGGAAACTTTATGTAGGCCAAAAAGCAATTATGATGCTTCAGACTGAATAAGCTTCCCTAATAAAAATGCAATACACACTTCACACAAAATAACTTCACACTAGTTGTGGGTATAAATATTTCTTAGCTTTTGTAAGTTTTAAAAACCAGATCTATGTATTTTAAATTCATCTTCGTGTACATATATTACAGGGTTAGGCTGAAGGAATCAGTTTCATACCAAACTGGAAATCTAATAGGATTAATTTATTTTCCTTTTATGCTTGTGTATAATTTGATTTTAGTAATATAACTACAGTACTATATTTTATATCCCCAAATATTGTCTTATTTGATAAGTTATTCATGAGTTTTAACGTGGCTTATCTCTTAAAATTAATAACTTTACACTTGTCAAAATAATTCTATACTACTATTCGTAAATATTTTGCTTGAACTAAAGGTTATTGTACGTTAAAAAGCTAACCTTGCTATGTAAAAACTTAAAATTTTAAGTTTTGTTTTAAACGGTAAGTTAAAAAGTAAATTCTGAATTCCCTGTGAAAGCAATTTTGTAATTAATAGATCTTACCATACAATACAGTATCCTTGAGACATAATACAGGTAAAGCAGTACAGCATTATTTTTCTGAAAAAATACTAATTAGCTAGAAGCTGGAAAATAACTTCATTGTTGCTAGAAGCTGGAAAATAACTTCATTGTTGCTAGAAGCTGGAAAATAACTTCATTGTATTTATGATCTCTTCTCCAAATTCACTCAAAATAAATGTATTTATGAGTACTGTATATACGCATTTTAACTTTTACACAAAATTATGATAGAGTCTAATCTGCCAATTTATATGCCATAATTTGCTAATTTATATTCAAATGTGCTAATGTTATATATTTATACATCACGTTAATGACAAATAAAAGCATATATGTTAATACTGTACTTATGTAGTATTCAGAAGTGAGAGTATGGATGCTTTGCATGCTTCAGCATTTCACTCTTGTCACTGTGATATTGCCTATGTTGTACGGTGTGTTAATCAACAGATTGAATTAGGAAATAACTGAAGCATTTTTAGACTGTAGTAGATAATGTGTGAAAAGATATGTTTACTTCGGAGTTAATCTGCATGGATGAGAAGCTGCACAATATTCAATCTTTCAATTTTATTTTGAAAATGAAGTATGAAAGATGGTTGAAAAATGGACTGAGTGGAATTTTGGTTTACCCATGCTGTCTAAACTTAATTGATGCTCTAGCTGCTGTTTTAACGATTCTTAACAATTTAATTTGATTTATATTTCACATATTGCCATTTCGTAACTTGGGTGTTAGAAGTCTGGTCTTATTTCCTTTAACAGCGTAATCTATCAACCAAATGTAGGTAGCCACCATAAGTAGTCAATACTGTATGTCTTTAGTACAGTGAAATCACAAGCAGGTGACATTTCTCCGAGAAAATAATGAAACCATACAATGGTGGCCAACCGGAATCTCTGTCAGTTCAGGGATGCTAGTTTGATCCCATTGTACAGCTTCAATATTTTGTTACGTCTTAAGGATGCAGTTTATGCTACTTTGTGGAAATTTCATAACCAACGAGGTGATTTCGGGGCTTAGCGTCCCCTGTATATATATATATATATATATATATATATATATATATATATATATATATATATATATATATATATATATACCTAGGCTTAATTGAGGATGAAAAGATCAACCGAGTAAAGCAAAGGTTATCACAGTTTCTGACATTGCTATTTTTATCAACAGTATGCATTCATTGTGGCTGTGCTCCTCATCGCTCAAATCGTCCTGGGGATCCTCCTCCTTGTGTATTCTCAAGAGGCTGAAAACATTATCAAGGATCAAATGAAGACAGTTTTTAAGGGATATGGTGGCGCTGACGAAGCCAATACCAAGTTCATTGACCAGCTCGAGCATGATGTGAGTGTACATGTGTTATAAATCTAATTGTAGCAACATTACTAAAATGTTACGTAGCAAGAAATTGCACACACATCTGCATACACGTTGCCGCGTTACATATATGTATTCTTTGTGTATATAATTCATACCTACATACATTCACATTACACATACATAATGCATGTATCCTCAATTACTATACGACAATGTACTGTAATGGCTAATGAAATCTCAACAGCATGATACCTCTACACATTGTAATCTAAGATACTTATCATGTCGATTTTCTGTCCCATGATGGAGAGCACTATACAGTATATAGTAACCTCTATATAAATATTTGTACTGCATTGCATGAAATATTGCAACCCATCCTTCTGAAATGATAATGCTTATATCGTAGCAACAATTTGGTCAAAAGTGCAAGTAAGTACTACCATTTTAGAAGGCTGAGCTGAAATACTGACAAATCATATTCCTTTCAGCTGGAATGCTGTGGTGTGAGCAATTACACTGACTGGGAAACAATTTTAAATAATGGCAATGTGACCAAAGGCTGCTGTAAGGAGCAAAGTGAAGGCTGCTTCGTTGGAATGGCAGTCGCATCTCAAGTAGTCGCTGAAAAAAGGATTTACACGCAAGGTTGTTACTACGCCATTAAGGAAGACCTCCAGGGTTCTGTCATCGCTCTTGGTGTGGTCTGCCTGATCCTTGCTGTTGTTGAGGTTAGTGTGAACATCTTCATTAATTATTTGCAGGACTCTTGGTATTACATGAGACAAGCTTTGTTTGCCATTAATTTACGTTACACAGGCGAGGAGTCACAATAACGTGGCTGAAGTATGTTGACCAGACTACACACTAGAAGGTGAAGGGACGACGACGTTTCGGTTCGTCCTGGACCATTCTCACAATCGACTTGAGAATGGTCCAGGACGGACCGAAACGTCGTCGTCCCTTCACCTTCTAGTGTGTGGTCTGGTCAACAATTTACGTTATTTCAACTATGGTGATGTATATTCAGTTTGCATCTTGCATTCACATTTGTTAAGAGATGTTTATTTTGAACATGACTTATTTCCATGCCTTGTGTCTTAAAATTTGTATTGTGTTTTGCAGGTCATGTCCATTTCTTGCGCATGTGGGCTCGCCAAAAAATCAAGGCACTATGCTTAAGTACCAGCTGTCCAATCCTGAAGTCGTCATCAGAAATAAGTTAATGAAGGACTGTAGGTTAGAGCAATACTTGTGATTCTTTTTTATTTTCTTCTCCATTTACTGTATATGATGCTTCAGACTAAAGGAAATGTTTTCAGCAAGAGGAATTGCTTTGTAAAAAAAAAATTCAACCAATATAAAAAAAAATATTTATTTTATTTTGTACAATTTCAATAATTGTTTTGATTTTGTGTACTTCACTAAGAAAATGGGTTAGTACCTTGTAATAGGTCATTATTTTGATGCATTTTATTAAATAGTAACTTATTTATTTGAAAAGTATTATTAAGCATATACATACAGTTTGAATTTACATGATAGTCTAGCAATGACGGAATTTCCATTTTCTTCTTATGAATACATATTTACATGTTCACCTGCATGTATATATAACTTTTTGTGTTGATTATCACTCACTCCCTTGCCATGCAAGTTTGTGGTGTACTCTAAATCACATACTGATTGTGTAAACTATACATAGTTTACTGTATATATGTGCATTCCATTACAATTTTTCAGTGCTCTCGTGTGATTTATCATGTTTGGTAATGTGTGTGTGTGTGTGTAAAAATGAATATAGAAAAATATTAGGACTTTTTTTCATGTCACATAAGTTTATTAAAGTTTTGTAAGAAAATTTTCTTGTTTCAGTTTCGTTTCCTATAAATAGTACTTGAAATAAAATAAAAAATGTCTGAATTGATAATAACTTTAAACTACTCTACTCTTGCAATCAAGAATAACTATATTATAAGACACCCTCCTCCCCCCCCCCCACCAAAAAAATGGCTAAAACGAGTTTTCCTTCGAATTTAAACGAAGATCGAGTTGATTGAATTAAGATACCCACTCCGACAAATACAATAACACCAAAAGAATAGGGGGTGGTAGGAGAAGAAAATATCAAAAGTGTTCAGTGAGGATCCACAAGGTCTCTGAGTACTCTTTATTTTCTTCTCCGAGGCTATGGGTCCCTACACTTGCACCAGAGGTGGTACCCCCTTAACATATTATGTGCAGATAATTATAACATGAAAACATATTGTAGAAAAAAGTACATGTACCTATTGAAGATTAGGGTACAAATATTACTCGATATTGTACTAGTAGAAATAAAAACATTTATATATACAACTATGCCTATGTCATAAATGTAGATTGTGACGAAAAAATGAAATAGCTGAAATCTACCAATAAGTTTCAGTCTTGTAGTGAGATCTAGTTGTACCCGCACCAACCAAAGATGCTAAGGAAACCTTGACAGGAATATGTGTAAGACAGTGCAGAATGCAATCTTACTATTAATTCAGCCCAAATGTGCTGTAGTTCCCTTTAGCTCACAGGATTCACTTTATATTGATCCCAAATTAAAATTACTAGGCAGGGAGATTATTGCAAAGTGTGTATATTCTGAAAATCATCTGGGGCATATAATTTCCTCAAAGAGTCCACATATTAATTTTTATGATGCTATTAAGAGACCTAAAAGTTAAAACATATTTAGCGCTCTCTGATTACTCTGCACATTTGGCGGTGCTACATAGCCTTCCCGGTTTGGTGCCTTCTTTTAATAATTCCTTGATACCTAGTCGATAGTAAAGTTATTTAACAGTCAATGTCTAAGCCTGTAGAGACGTGAACTATGGGACCACTGAACTTTGCTTTAAAAACAAAACTGAACACCTTGCTGAACCCATACAACAAACTCAATTCTTTTTTCAGGCACTCACTTGTCACTGGCCACTCCAACTTTTCCAGAAATATAAAATTGTATGTACTATACTAGACCTAGGAAAAAGTTAGGCTTGGTTGTTACCGTCTTTCTCAGGTGCTTCACAAAAATAATATACAAATCTTGGACCTTTTTTTGATGCAACAACAGATTTTGTTTATCTCAGCCACAGTTGCTGTACATAATATTAATTTTGTATGACGTGTTAAGTCACTGACAAAGGCCACTACAATCCAAACATTTGTGAAGCACCATTCCAAACTCTAATCCCAATGCCCGAGGTCATTCCGGTGCCTGCAGCCTCAGATCTTAATCCCAGTGCCTGATGTCCCAGATGTTAATTCTAGTGTTTGAGCCCCCCTAAGGTTAATCCTAGTGCCAGAGCCCATGGATGTTAATCCCAGTACCTGCGGCTCCAGATATTAATGCCAATGTTCGATGCCCCGGCTGATAATGTCAGTGCCTTAGCCTACTGAGTATACATATTGTTATACCCTAATATACTCAAAATACTTGAGGTAAAAGTGAGAAAACATCCTAATGAGAGTCAACCTACCAATTAGTGGGTTTTTTTATTCTCTGATTCCGGGATATTGAATAGAAAAAATACTTTACTTCCTTGACGCTGTATGATATACGTGGCTTAAAATACGATACAATTTCCCAAACTCTTCACATCCATCGTAATTTTAAACTGGCCAAAACTAGGCTATGTTTTGGCCTCGAGCTGGATAAGGGACGGGGATAGGGGAGTATTTTAAGGCCTTCAAATATTCACAGCGAAATTTTAATAACATGATGAGTGAGAGAATATCGTAATAGGTGGGAATTGAATAGTGTTCTCTGGAACAAAACCCACTGCCTGCTTGTTTGTTGTTAAAGATTCGCTACTTGTTGTTAAAGATTCGCTACTTGTTGTTAAAGATTCGCTACTTGTTGTTAAAGATTCGCTACTTGTTGTTAAAGATTCGCTACTTGTTGTTAAAGATTCGCTACTTGTTGTTAAAGATTCGCTGCTTGTTGTTAAAGATTCGCTGCTTGTTGTTAAAGATTCGCTACTTGTTGTTAAAGATTCGCTACTTGGAACAAAATATCCCCAGTAGCACGGGCTATGGTGAGCCCGTAACTGCCTGCTGTAATATGTTCGCGCAGTGGTCTTTCCTCTTACTTATTATTCCGCTTCTCACACACACACAAACTCATCAGTGTATTACACAAAGACAATATAAATAAAATCTTCCATATTCATTATGCATCTTGAGGGAGAGTATGAGCAACTACAGGTTTCTTCTCTAAACCCAAGCCCCTCCTCCAAAAATATATAACACCTAAGCTACTATGAATAAACTGCAAGATATGCAGTTTAACCATTATGTTAAAAATATGCAGTTTAATTATGTTAAAAATATGCAGTTTAATTATGCTAAAAATATGCAGTTTAACTATGTTAAAAATATGGAGTTTAATTACGTTAAAAATAGGCAGTTTAACTATGTTAAAAATATGCAGTTTAACTATGTTAAAAATATGCAGTTTAACTATGTTAAAAATATGGAGTTTAATTACGTTAAAAATAGGCAGTTTAACTATGTTAAAAATATGCAGTTTAACTATGTTAAAAATATGCAGTTTAATTATGTTAAAATATGCAGTTTAACTATGTTAAAATATGCAGTTTAACTATGTTAAAATATGCAGTTTAACTATGTTAAAAATATGCAGTTTAACTGTTAAAAATATGCAGTTTAACTATGTTAAAAATATGCAGTGTAACAAAAAAACGGAAAACTATTTTTGGTTTTGCTACGTTATGTTAGTTTTCACAAGCTAATATGTTAGTTTTCATAGGTTAGTTTTGACAACCTAACATATCCTATCCTCGTTAAGCCTAATACACGATATCTGAAGCCTGATTTAGCACATATGTGTACTACACTAGGCCTAGGAATATGTAAGTTTGTGTTTAGCTTCATTGTAAAAGAATTGCTTACTGGTCAGTAATCCAACCACTTGGGCTGGACGGTAGAGCGACGGTCTCGCTTCATGCAGGTCGGCGTTCGATCCCCGACCGTCCAAGTGGTTGGGGCACCATTCCCAAATCCTTATCCCGATCCCTTCCAAGTGCTATATAGTCGTAATGACTTGGTGCTTTCCCCTTGATAATTCCCTTCCTTTACTAGTCAGTATACTACTATCTAAAAGCTAAGAACGTACGAATTGTGACTGTTGTCGATCGTCACAATAGGTACTATCTAGACTATCTAAATAGTCTAAGCTCTAGCAAGCATTCCTATGTTTAACACGTGCAATGTTAGGCCTAATTTAGTTTTATATTAGGCCTATAGTGCAAAACGAACATATTTTTTTTTTAGGATGCAACATTTTATATTTTGTTCACTTCATCCTACACCCGCTATGAATATTATTTGGCATGCGTTATATAGCTACAAAAGTATTTTCGTTGTCGCTACATAAAAAAAAGGTTCAAAATGTTCTTCGTATTCTCGCGGAGTTCCACCATTTAATATCTGACATTCTCAGAATTGTTATCTTCGAGATAAGGCTTGTCTCCAGCTCCCTAAAACCGTCCAAGTAATCCCCAGACTGATGACACCATCAAATTTCCGCTCTTTGGGATAACCACAATACTACAACACTTGCTTTCATTTTCATTTCATTTCAACCCGTCTTCGCAAATTCGTATAGTCAATATTGATTTCTTAAATATGTGCATAGGTGACATACTTAACATAATAGTTTCCCTTGTAAAGCTTCATAGAAAACACCGACCTTACCTAACCTACTTAGTATGTTAAGATAAGCATCTTATTGCTTCGTAATTACAATTATTACGTAACCTATACCTATAATAGGTTAAGTAACAATTGTAATTACGAAGCTATACGATGCTTATTTTAACATACTAAGTAGGTTAGGTAAGGTCGATGTTTTCTATGAAGCTTTTCAGGGAAACTATTATGTTTAGTATGTCACCTATGCACGTAACTAATAAGTCAATAATGACTATACGAATTTGCGAGGACGGGTTGTCTAGTGTGTGGTCTGGTCAACATACTTTAGCCTCGTTATTGTGACTCCTCGCCTGAATCCTTCTGAAAAATGGGGGCGAGGGCGTACCTTTGATAAGCCGCCGGCTTGCTGTCCGTGTCGAGGCCACTAGGGCGTGGCAAATTCTGGTAAAATATACTTTAGGCTTATGCCCTCCCCCAGGATGCATCCCACAATAGCTGTCTAACTCCTGGGTACCTAGTTACTGCTAGGTGAACAGCTGCATTAGGTGAAAGGAAACGTGCCCAACTACCTCTCTCGCGCCCGAGAATCGAACTCGGAATCCCCGATCGTGAGTCGAGAACAAAGGCAATTATGTACAAAACATATATTCGATAAAACCCCATACTTGAGTATTTGTGGAACTAGCCTTTGAGATCTTAATCACAACTAGCTTTTGAGATCTTAATCACTCGTCTTAAGTGATTAAGTCGTGCCCTAATCACTCACTCAGACGTCGACAAAAGACTTAGGAAAATGGGAAAGACTTTGTGTAATTTCTTTACATCAATTTTTCACAAATACTCAAGTGTGGGATTTTTTATCCTATGTTATTATGTCTGTGAGAAGACGTTACCATTACTTATGAATAATATTGAACAAATCCACATGGGGCTGTGACGAGGATTCGAACCTACGTCCGAGAGCAGGTTAGGTTAAGGCAGCGTCTGGGATCCTCTCGGACGCAGGTTCGAACCCTAGTCACGACCCTTGTGGATTCGTTCATTTGATTCATCACACTATTGTGATTCGTGTGTGTAATGAATAATATTGGTATAAGTAGCGAGTGCAGTTTCATCACCTTAAGAGGCCGGCTCTCCCAACCCGTCTTCTTACAAAGAACGTCGCTTTTCGCACGTATGCGTGCGAAAAATTGCCGTAATCTAAATGGAAAATTATTTTCCAGATGAAATGAACCCCAAAACAGGAAGGTTTCGGCCCTCTGGTAAGTTAGGAAGGCAACTTTAGTTCTCCTAAAGTTCTCCTAAAGTTCTCCTAAAGTTTCAAAACATCATGAAAATTTTTAATATAAAGTGTCCTCTCCTAACCTACCAGATTAAGCCAGAGGACCCACAACAGAGAACGGGACAGTACGTCACTTTCGCCAGCCGCTTCCACTTTCTATTACGTCAAGGCCGCGGGGACACTGAAATAACACAAGGTAAATCTGGCACAGTTATGCCAAATGGATATTACTTGGGAAAGGAGGAGGAGGGAGTGGAGTGTTAGAAACTGGTTTAGATATGACAATAGCAGTTAGTTGACATCTGACGGGACGGGGCAGAGGGAGAGGGGAAGATAATGCAGCAAAATGACTACTGTCTATAAACAAGGGAAGGACAAGGTGGTGAGAATACTCTAACAAATGTCAACATGACAACTAGTTGACATGCCGTGCGGGACTGGTGTAGACTATGGCACCGAAAATGAAGGAGAAAAATGAAGGGACGACGACGTTTCGGTCCGTCCTGGACCATTCTCAAGTCGATTCGGTCTAGGACGGACCGAAACGTCGTCGTCCCTTCATTTTCTAGTGTGTGGATTGGTCAACACATCTTCAGCCCCGTTATTGTGACTCCTCGCCTGCACTATGGCAACTTCCCGAAACCCGAAGTTGTTGACACTGCCTCAGATAAGCAATTGATACAAGGAGAGGCGGGAAGGGGGGGACAAAGAGAGGCTGGAAGGGGTGGGGGGACAAGGGGACTATCCTGATAGCAAGCCCTTCACCACCACCACCACACACCCCAAAGGCCAACCCTGTTATCCTTATCAGTGCGTCGCCAACTTGTAAGGTTCTCAGCGGCAATACACAGGCAGTCTCCCGCCAACTAACTTCACAAGTAACAATACATATCCAGGCCATCTGCCCGAGCCACAGCTGCCAGAGGAGGAGGAGGAATCCTAACTACATTCTGAGTGTCTCGATAGTTAACTGCACTCTGGTTAATTATCCAACAGCTCCTTGAGCTGGAGACTGCGTGAGTGTAGGAGAGGAATATTGGCCTGCAAGGCACAGTCCCGGAACGAGGGCAAGGTGGGCATTTAACTACCGCAACACCTGTTAAACATCGAACAGCTGTTATAAGAACAGCTGTTAAAAACGTCGAACAGCTGTTTCAAGAGCGAACAGCTGTTTCAAGAGCGAACAGCTGTTTCAAGAGCGAACAGCTGTTTCAAGAGCGAACAGCTGTTTGAGCTGAGAACAGCTGTCTTAGCGTCACGATGGGTTGTGTTAGTAAATATGGACTCTTCATCATCAACTCCTGTGTCATTGTAAGTTACAACTGTTGTTGTTGTTTAACATTCGCTACTTGAAACAAAAAGTCTCAAGTAGCACGGGCTATGGCGACCCCGTAAGTTACAATCATTTATCCACAAGTTCTGTAGAAGTTTACAATTATTTATCCAAAAGTTCTGTAGTAGTTCATCCAGCAATTTAAAGCCAGCAATTCTGTAGTACTAAACCTCGTTTGCAATTAATGAAATATTAGTTTCCTATTTTTGTTACTTTCTAGAGATAGATATTTGAGAAACAAGAAATTACCATCAATGATAAGAACGCGCTGATAACTTCCAACTCACAAATGACCCAGATAGTAACAGCAAATTAAACTAATTCTTTTGACCATGTCGTAGCTCAGTCGATTAAAGCAGCGTCTGGGATCCCTCTCGGACGAAAGTTCGAACCCTCGCCACGGCCCTTGTGGATTTATTAATCCTAATCCCATTTTTCGCCCACACAGTTCCTGGGGGTCACTGTGGTAGGAGTGGCGGCAGCAATCCTACAGCAGGACTCCATCTTCGGCGTGCTCCTCACTCAGGTGTTCTACAGTGTGCCCTTGAGCGCGCTCATCGCCGGGCTCTTCGTCACCTTCTTGGGCGTCTTGGGCTGCTGGGGCGCCGCCAAGGAGGATACGTGTGCCCTCAAGACTGTGAGAATCCCATTTTCCTTTTTGGCGTGCATGTTTAGAGAAAACGTGGATGAGAGTATATTTTGTGGGTAACTATGGAGTTATTTAGCGTACTAGCGATGGGTAACTATATGGACTTATTTAGCATACTAGCTATGAGTAACTATGGACTTATTTAGCATACTAGCTATGAGTAACTATGGACTTATTTAGCATACTAGCTATGGGTAACTATGGACTTATTTAGCATACTAGCTATGAGTAACTATGGACTTATTTAGCATACTAGCTATGAGTAACTATGGACTTATTTAGCATACTAGCGATGGGTAACTATGGACTTATTTAGCATACTAGCGATGGGTAACTATGGACGTATTTAACATACTAGCTATGGGTAACTATATGGACTTATTTAGCATACTAGCGATGGGTAACTATGGACTTATTTAGCATACTAGCTATGAGTAACTATGGACTTATTTAGCATACTAGCTATGGGTAACTATGGACGTATTTAACATACTAGCTATGAGTAACTATATGGACTTATTTAGCATACTAGCTATGAGTAACTATGGACTTATTTAGCATACTAGCTATGAGTAACTATGGACTTATTTAGCATACTAGCTATGAGTAACTATGGACTTATTTAGCATACTAGATATGAGTAACTATGGACTTATTTAGCATACTAGCTATGAGTAACTATGGACTTATTTAGCATACTAGCGATGGGTAACTATGGACGTATTTAACATACTAGCTATGAGTAACTATATGGACTTATTTAGCATACTAGCGATGGGTAACTATGGACGTATTTAGCATACTAGCGATGGGTAACTATGGACTTATTTAGCATACTAGCTATGAGTAACTATGGACTTATTTAACATACTAGCTATGAGTAACTATGGACTTATTTAGCATACTAGCTATGAGTAACTATGGACTTATTTAGCATACTAGCGATGGGTAACTATAGACGTATTTAGCATACTAGCTATGAGTAACTATATGGACTTATTTAGCATACTAGCTATGAGTAACTATGGACTTATTTAGCATACTAGCGATGGGTAACTATGGACTTATTTAGCATACTAGCTATGAGTAACTATGGACTTATTTAGCATACTAGCGATGGGTAACTATGGACTTATTTAGCATACTAGCGATGGGTAACTATGGACTTATTTAGCATACTAGCTATGAGTAACTATGGACTTATTTAACATACTAGCTATGAGTAACTATGGACTTATTTAGCATACTAGCTATGAGTAACTATGGACTTATTTAGCATACTAGCGATGGGTAACTATGGACGTATTTAGCATACTAGCTATGAGTAACTATATGGACTTATTTAGCATACTAGCTATGAGTAACTATATGGACTTATTTAGCATACTAGCTATGAGTAACTATGGACTTATTTAGCATACTAGCTATGAGTAACTATGGACGTATTTAGCATACTAGCTATGAGTAACTATGGACTTATTTAGCATACTAGCGATGGGTAACTATGGACGTATTTAACATACTAGCTATGAGTAACTATATGGACTTATTTAGCATACTAGCTATGAGTAACTATGGACTTATTTAGCATACTAGCGATGGGTAACTATGGACTTATTTAGCATACTAGCTATGAGTAACTATGGACTTATTTAGCATACTAGCGATGGGTAACTATGGACTTATTTAGCATACTAGCGATGGGTAACTATGGACTTATTTAGCATACTAGCTATGAGTAACTATGGACTTATTTAACATACTAGCTATGAGTAACTATGGACTTATTTAGCATACTAGCTATGAGTAACTATGGACTTATTTAGCATACTAGCGATGGGTAACTATAGACGTATTTAGCATACTAGCTATGAGTAACTATATGGACTTATTTAGCATACTAGCTATGAGTAACTATGGACTTATTTAGCATACTAGCGATGGGTAACTATGGACTTATTTAGCATACTAGCTATGAGTAACTATGGACTTATTTAGCATACTAGCGATGGGTAACTATGGACTTATTTAGCATACTAGCGATGGGTAACTATGGACTTATTTAACATACTAGCTATGAGTAACTATGGACTTATTTAGCATACTAGCTATGAGTAACTATGGACGTATTTAGCATACTAGCTATGAGTAACTATGGACTTATTTAGCATACTAGCTATGAGTAACTATGGACGTATTTAGCATACTAGCTATGAGTAACTATATGGACTTATTTAGCATACTAGCTATGAGTAACTATATGGACTTATTTAGCATACTAGCGACGCAGAAAGAGAGTGATAATACAAGTGTAAGGTGGAAATAAGTGAGATCAGGAAGGTGAGAGATGACACAAAATAGAACACGAAATAATGCATACAAATCGGAGGAGTTTAGATGCCGGAAAGACCTGGGTAAATACTGGTTTGGAAACAGCGTTGTTGATTTGGGGGAAGAAATGACCGGGTAACATGATAGACGTGAGGGTCCTTGAATTGTTTCAAGCGTAGGTTAGACATATATATCTAAAAGAGTTTGAGTCAGGGTGGGTTAAAAAAAAAATCGTAAAAACCCAACCGTCCGGATTGTGGTGATAGTGGTGGTGGCAATGATTGTGATAGTAGTAATGATTGTGATGTCTATGGTGGAACTGTGTGTACTAATGAACAAATCCACAAGAGCCGTGACGAGGATTCGAACCTACGTCCGAGAGAGACATCATTTGGTCACCATTTGGTCCGGGAGTCATCTCCCGTCACGCAGGGTGCAGTCGCGCCTCCACAGATCTCTATTATCATCTCTTGATACTGGTAATGGCTCAAAAGGGCCACCACTTACGGGCTATTCATGCCCGTGCCATCTCTTGGGTGGCTTAATCTTTATCAATCAATCTACGTCCGAGAGCATCCAATGAAAGAAACAATGGGCAGAGTTTCTTTCACCTATGCCCCTGTTACCTAGCAGTAAAATAGGTACCTGGGTGTTAGTCAGCTGTCACGGGCTGCTTCCTGGGAGGTGGAGGCCTGGTCGAGGACTGGGCCGCGGGGACACTAAAAAGCCCCGAAATCATCTCAAGATAACCTCAAGATATGCCAGACTAACACCCGACACTGCATCGATTAAAGCAGCGTCTGGGATGCTCTGAGACGCAAGTTCGAATCCTCGTCACGGCCCTTGTAGAGTTCTTCGAGACCATTCAACTTAAAGTATCTTTTCCCGTGTGTGTGTGGCAGTACGCGAGCATCGTGGGGGTGTTGATGGTGGTGGTGGTGACGGCCGGGGTCCTCCTGATGGTGTTCACGACGGGCTCCACCGCCTACATCATCTCCAGCATGTCGGCCGTCTTTAACGAGTACGGAGGCGCTGACGAAGACCTCACCTACGACTTGGACTTCCTCCAGCATAACGTGAGTTACTCATCAAAGTTTAAAACAAAAGACTTTATCCTCAAGTTCAAGTTCAAGTTCAAGTATGTTTATTGAGATAAGCAAGAAATACAACTCAAAGGGATAGAGTAGCTTAGGCTATTTCTACCCTCCTTATTCTCAATAAAGTGATTGACCGACTTATACAGATCGGCGTTCAATCCCCCCCCCCGACCGTCCCAAAGTGGTTGGGCACCACTCCTTCCCCTCCGTCCCATCCCAAAACCTTATCCTGACCCTTACCTTGAGATTACCTTGAGGTGCTTCCGGGGCTTAGCGTCCCCGCGGCCGGTCGTCGACCAGGCAGTGCACTTCCCAGTGCTATATAGTCGCAATGGCTTGGCGCTTTCCCCTTTCAATCCCTTCCCTCAATAAGCCTCAATTGCTACCTCTACAAACAATTCCTAATTGATCTATTTAAACCTATTATTACCAAACAAAGCAACTACAAAATTGGTCTTTAAAAGTAAACTAGATTTTTTTTCACTTTGAATATAATAAAACAAGTGTTTGTTGACCAATGCACATACTAGAAAATGAAGGGACGACGACGTTTCGGTCCGTCCTGGACCCATTCTCAAGTCGACAATAGACTTGAGAATGGTCCAGGACGGACCGAAACGTCGTCGTCCCTTCACCTTCTAGTGTGGTCTGGTCAACATACTTCAGCCACGTTATTGCGACTCCTCGCCTGCAATACAAGGGTTAATTTTTGCTTGGGACAGATTCACTGTTGCGGGATCAGAGGCTACGAGGACTGGGCGGACTTCAACTACGGCAACAACAGCAATGTTGCAGACGGCTGCTGCAAGAACCAGACGGAAGGGTGTGGCGTGGGCCTCCTGCAGGACCCGCAGGTGAAGGAGCTGGTCTACACTACTGGGTGTCTCGCCTTCCTCACCCACGCCCTCTCCGGTTTCTGCATCGCCCTGGGAGTCATTACGCTCGTCTTGGCCAGCATCCAGGTGAGATCTGGAAGGTGTATGTGGTTCCAGCATCCAGGTGAGTTTCAGTGGATCCCTCAGAGCTTGGTGGAACATTCAGGGCTTGGTGGAACATTCAGGGCTTCGGTGGAACCCTCAGAGCTTGGTGGAACATTCAGGGCTTGGTGGAACATTCAGGGGCTTCGGTGGAACCCTCAGAGCTTGGTGGAACATTCAGGGCTTGGTGGAACATTCAGGGGCTTCGGTGGAACCCTCAGAGCTTGGTGGAACATTCAGGGCTTCGGTGGAACCCTCAGAGCTTGGTGGAACCCTCAGAGCTTGGTGGAACATTCAGGGGCTTCGGTGGAACCCTCAGAGCTTGGTGGAACCCTCAGAGCTTGGTGGAACATTTAGGGCTTGGTGGAACCCTCAGAGCTTGGTGGAACCCTCAGAGCTGGTGGAACATTTAGGGCTTGGTGGAACCCTCAGAGCTTGGTGGAACCCTCAGGGCTTGGTGGAACCCTCAGAGCTTGGTGGAACCCTCAGAGTTTGGTGGAACATTAGGGCTTGGTGGAACCCTCAGAGCTTGGTGGAACATTTAGGGCTTGGTGGAACCCTCAGAGCTTGGTGGAACCCTCAGGGCTTGGTGGAACCCTCAGAGCTTGGTGGAACCCTCAGAGCTTGGTGGAACATTTAGGGCTTGGTGGAACCCTCAGAGCTTGGTGGAACCCTCAGAGCTTGGTGGAACCCTCAGAGCTTGGTGGAACCCTCAGAGCTTGGTGGAACCCTCAGAGCTTGGTGGAACATTTAGGGCTTGGTGGAACCCTCAGAGCTTGGTGGAACCCTCAGGGCTTGGTGGAACCCTCAGAGCTTGGTGGAACATTTAGGGCTTGGTGGAACCCTCAGAGCTTGGTGGAACCCTCAGAGCTTGGTGGAACACTCAGAGCTTGGTGGAACCCTCAGGGCTTGGTGGAACCCTCAGAGCTTGGTGGAACCCTCAGAGCTTGGTAGAACCCTCAGAGCTTGGTGGAACACTCAGAGCTTGGTGGAACCCTCAGAGCTTGGTGGAACACTCAGAGCTTGGTGGAACACTCAGAGCTTGGTGGAACACTCAGGGCTTGGTGGAACCCTCAGAGCTTGGTGGAACATTCAGGGGCTTCGGTGGAACCCTCAGAGCTTGGTGGAACACTCAGAGCTTGGTGGAACACTCAGAGCTTGGTGGAACACTCAGAGCTTGGTGGAACCCTCAGAGCTTGGTGGAACACTCAGAGCTTGGTGGAACACTCAGAGCTTGGTGGAACACTCAGAGCTTGGTGGAACCCTCAGGGCTTGGTGGAACACTCAGAGCTTGGTGGAACCCTCAGAGCTTGGTGGAACACTCAGAGCTTGGTGGAACCCTCAGGCTTGGTGGAACCCTCAGAGCTTGGTGGAACACTCAGAGCTTGGTGGAACCTCAGGGCTTGGTGGAACCCTCAGGGCTTGGTGGAACACTCAGAGCTTGGTGGAACACTCAGAGCTTGGTGGAACCCTCAGAGCTTGGTGGAACACTCAGAGCTTGGTGGAACCCTCAGGCTTGGTGGAACCCTCAGGGCTTGGTGGAACACTCAGAGCTTGGTGGAACCCTCAGGGCTTGGTGGAACCCTCAGAGCTTGGTGGAACCCTCAGGGATTGGTGGAACCCTCAGAGCTTGGTGGAATCCTAAGGGCTTCAATGGAGCCCTCAGAACCCCCTCGGGGATTCAGTTCAATCCCAGGTTACACTACTGCATGTCGTGGTCGAGTTGGTTAGGGTGTATACGCAAGAATATCCTGTGGGCAGGTTCGAATCCTCATCACGGCTTCTAGTGAATTTCTTACATCTACTATAACTTCTTTATTATGAAATCACAATGGCAATTAGATTAAACTGGAAGCTCACTGGAAAAGCTTAAGTACTAAATTGATTTAAGTAATTGCATGAGTTTCAGTAACAATGTATTTCACATATGACCATTGAAATATTGTCAATGGCCAATTGACAAATATGACACACACACACACAACACATAA
>WNGS01165751.1:2667096-2679596 GCA_020271785.1 Procambarus virginalis
CATTGATGGATTTATAGATAGAGCTAGTACATACATTGCCTAAAGCCACTATTACGCAAAGCGTTTGGGGCAGTTTGTAGTTTGTGTATGTATAACCGACGCTTGAAACAATCCATCACACATCTATTACTGTGTTGTCCGATAAATTATTCTATACGAGTAGCTGTGAAGGTTGGGTTAATATGGATGTAGAAGGCTGTTCACAAGTGTGTATAGAGAGAAACTAGTACACACAGTCATACACATATGTGTATGTATATGACTATTTGTATGTACTATGTGTGTCTGCAGAATCGAGCTGTTAGCTCTCGACCCCGCCTTTCTATCCAATTTGGTTTTCCTTTTACATCTACTACATATTTGTCTATAACTCCACACACACACATATATATTCCTAGGAAGCGCTGGCTAACTCCCAGATACCTATTTACTGCTAGGTGAACAGCGGCATCAGAGTGAAAGAAACTTTGCCCCTTTGGTTTCCGCCTCCGCCGGGAATCGAACCAGGCCATTAGGACTATGACCCCCCAAGCCCTATCCACTCAGCCGCGAGGCCCCAATAGTGTGTGTGTGTGTGTGTGTGTGTGTGTGTGTGTGTGTGTGTGTGTGTGTGTGTGTGTGTGTGTGTGTGTGTGTGTGTGTGTACTCAAGAAGAACATTAATTGTCAAAATAACAAATTTAAACTATCAAAAAGAATCAAAACTGTTTTTCATTGTCAGTTTACCTACAAAATACGTATATAACATAAACAGTTTTTCCATTAATTAACACACGTTAGTTTTATTGTTTACTCGTTAAACTGTGCTCTGTGGGTTTTATATCTTACTGTATTTCCTGCTTCGTTTTCAGCTCTGGGTCACGCGATTCAGTGCTAAATTGATTTGGTATTGTTTGTTGCTTAACGAAGTGATTAATTGAGGTTATGTGAGCAGGCCACTATGTTGCACCACCACAGACAAGATTTGATGCCTTAGATAGCACTTATCACTTGTAGGAGGGGTGTAGTGGGGGGGTTGGTGGGTGTTGATAGGAAGGGGCTGAACTGTGTCGCTGGGAAAAAAAGCAGTCACTGGTCATGTGTTGTTGAGTCAGCATTCGCCGCACCAGCTGGAACCCCAGCTGTTGCTGAGTCTCTGGGTTTTCCACCCATGAGAACAACACAAGAACACAATACACACAAGAACATAATCAACACAAGAACACAGAAATAGCAGCAACTGCAGAAGGCTAAAATCCAATCCAGCAACCCTGTGAATGTTATTTTACACAGTAAAGGAAGTTCACACAAATAAACCGAAGCTATAATTGTTATTTATTCCTAAAGTTAAAATTCCAACAGAGTAGACGGGGCTAATTATTATTTTTTTTTACAGGATTTAGTCAGCAGTTTGACAATATTTTTAGGGTATACAGTATGAGGAAGTATTATTGGCCGAGATGAATTGTAGGGAATTTTTTTTATGTGAAGACAGTCAGAAAGGAAAATAATGCTTTTGATTTCATTATTGGTTTGGTGCTGTCAAAGGAAATAATGTTTATGATATAGAAATCTGGAGAAAATAGGGAAATAACGTTACAAATAACACTACTATTTTTTTTCTCATGGAGTGAATTATATTGGGTTAAGACAACAGCTAAGGAAGTTTAATAAACCACATTACGTAAAGTGACATTAGGGGATAAAGGTAATTTTGTATAAATAATTACTTCCACTAAATTTTCCAACAACAAAATTCATCTCAAAAGGATGAAGTAAATTATGTTATTACTAGCTTCATGTCAGAAAGCTTTCAGATATATATGATAAACAGTATGCAATAGAAATAGATTAGGCTGTTATTGACAATTCCCTCAAAAGCCGCAGAAATTATAACAACAACATAGCTATGGGATAGAGTAGGCTAGACTATTAGAACCTACCCTTACCAGTAGCTCATAATCTTGAAGAGTACTTGCATTTTGTTTATTACTGCTCGCTAACGGATTTTTGGTTGTAATAAGACGTCAAATATTGTATATATTGAAGTTCTTGCAAGGCAGGATCAAGTATAACATTTAGGGGTTACGGCTCTTCCGTGTGTTTGAAACATTGCTTTACTGAAAATTATATAAACTATATGTAATGTACTATTTCCCTTGTACATTGAAGTATATATGACATTTTTATTAAATATTATATACAATATAGAGAGAAGAATCCTACCGTTATCCCAGAAATGGTTTCGTATGCCTATCGCAGGATTTATTTTCATGTAACTTTGTATGTGTATCCTATGTAAACAGTTGCAGTGCTGTCTTAATATATGGGACCCCCTTGGTACACTTGTCCAGGGGGCCCCCTCGATTCTAGGGGCCCCCTGCTGCCATATTATTCATGAGTATTGGTCGTGATGGGTTAGGCTAAAGTGGACACGCTACATTTTTTAAGCTATCAACTTCAACGTCAAAATTTCGTTGTGTACGGAATTTTGACAGTGATTTACGGAAATTAAAATCGCTTCTCTGGCCTAATAATTATCGGCTCTGGGTTCTGACGATTTTGAGTTGGCAAAATCAATGTATTTTTGGGTGATCGAGAGAGCGGTTGTTAAAGATTTGCTACCTGGAACAAGAAGTTCCAAGTAGCACGGGGTATGGTGAGCCCGAGAGAGCGGGATGAAGATGGAACGCTTCTTGGTAGGCCAAATTACCTAACTACTCTCAAAGGAACACTATGAGAGTAACCTATATGACGTTTACTATATGCAAACTATATGACTATATGAGTTATCTCTCAAAATGGTATCTAAATGTGTCATAAGCGTCAATGAACGTAGTGTTGAGAATGCAAGTGTTTGCTCTGGGCATTGGGCGAATTAAGTATTCGGCTCACAAGCATGTGAAGAAAACTAGTGAGTCAACAGTGCATATGGTCAGTGACGTCAAACAGTGACGTGTCTGGGAATAAGATTGTGAATTCACCAAGGGTTCCAGCTTATTTGTTGTTGTTTAAGATTCAGCTACTGGGAACAAAATGTTTCCAGTAGCACGGGCTATGGTGAGCCCGTAGTGGACTTACCTGGCACAGGAGCGGGGCAAGTAGCACGGGCTATGGTGAGCCCGTAGTGGACTTACCTGGCACAGGAGCGGGGCAAGTAGCACGGGCTATGGTGAGCCCGTAGTGGACTTACCTGGCACAGGAGCGGGGCAAGTAGCACGGGCTATGGTGAGCCCGTAGTGGACTTACCTGACGGGGTTTATCTAACAGTACCTATCTAATATTAGCTACGGGGAGTTGTTACGGGCTATTCATGCCCGTGCCACATCTTGGGGTGGCCTAATCGTCATCAATCATCAATCGGCTAAGGGGAAGGGAGTGTCCATTATGTTACTTGGCTGTTTCATCAGCGGATGATATTATGCCATTAAGCATAAAATAAATGCATTGAAATTGCATTCATTTCTACAATCGCATTCTAATGACTCACTACACTTTACCTACTCTGTAACTATACAGTTTTAGTCCCCCAAAACAAGGGAAGGTAACTGTCAGTGGGGCGGGGGGAAACGCCAAGCCATTACGACTTGGCAGGGATCAGGATTAGGACGGAGGGAAAGGAATGGTGACCAACCACTTTGGGACGGTCGGGGGATTGAACGCCGACCTGCATGAAGCGAAACCGTCGCTCTACCGTCCAGCCCAAGTGGTTAGACCCTCCAAAAACAAATGAAACCTGTAAGCTCGATATGTAACCTAACCTAACCTAACCTAACCTAAGAAGTGCCAATGTTTTAAATAATTTTAAATCGTGTCTTTTGCATACAAAATCGATTTGTTTCAAATGTACATTTATTCTTATGTTCTTGTGTAAATCCTCGTTCGTTCTACAGCGTTCTTTTCGAGGCAACAGTTTCAGTGGTTGCTGCTCACCCGGCCAGTGAAATTCTCTGGCAGGTGATTGAGAATTCTTTCAAACAAGCGTAAGTTACTTAAAATGTTGTGGAGAATTTCCTGCACTATAGTGTGCTTTCGAGGCTTAACAGAGATATATACAATATAAGAATTAAGGAAATATTCTTGTCGTCCTACGCTGAACGCGTTCCAGTGGCCAGATTCACGAAGCAGTTTCGCAAGCACTTACGAACCTGTACATTTTTCCTCAATCTTTGACGGCTTTGGTTACATTTATTAAACAGTTTACAAGCATGAAAACTTCCCAGTCAACGGTTGTTGTTGTTATAATAACTACTCTGACACTGAAAAAGTTCTTTCTAACGTCCCTGTGGCTCATGTGGGTACTCAGTTTCCACCTGTGTCCCCTTGTTCGTGTCCCACCCGCTATCCCTTTGAGATGTATTTTTTCTTGTCTCAATAAACATACTTGAACTTGGGTTGGCGAGATCACACTAACGCCCTGTATCTATGAGAACGGGAAGGGGGCTCGAACCAGCGTCCCAGGTGGCACCCAACACACACTTTACCCGTGATAGTCCAAGATAAAGCTACCCCCTTGGCGAGGAGGCAAATGGACCTTTAAACGAGAGAACTTGTTTTTTGAGCCATTAGTGACGCTAATCTCACTGTCCTCCATTAATCTCAAGCCTGGTGTTTATAGCTTGAGATTAATTCACGGGGTTAATTTAATTAATTTGTAATTAATTTAAATTAATTGAGGTTAGTTTACCAGCTGGGAAGCGCTGCGAGGTCGTAGACAACCTCGTAGCGCTTCCGAGCTCGTAAACTGTTTTATAAACGTAAACGAACCCGCCATGATCGAGAAAAGATGTACAGGTTTCGCCAGTGGATACGTAAATGATTGACGAATCCTATCCCAGGTGGCTAGAGCTTGACCAGTGTTATCCACCAACCCGTCCTCGCAATTCGTATAGTCAATATTGACTTATTAAATACGTGCATAGGTGATATACTAAACATTCCTATACCTATAATAGGTTAAGTAACAATTGTAATTACGAAGCTATAAGATGCTTGTCTTAACATACTAATAGGTTAGGTAAGGTCGGTGTTTTCTATGAAGCTTTTCAAGGTAAACTATTATGTTTAGTATGTCACCTATGCACGTATTTAATAAGTCAATATTGACTATACGAATTTGCGAGGACGGGTTGTATCCACACGGGCCATCCTCCAGTAAGTTCAGTAGAACTTCGGTTTCAACTCTTTTTAACCCTGTCGTAGCTCAGTCGATTAATGCAGTGTTGGGATGCTCCCGGACGCAGGTTCGAATCCTCGTCACGGCCCTTGTGGATTTGATCATCCTCCTCCTTCCGGGAAGCTGGCGGCTATATTTACTGGGAAATGGTTGCCAGGGCGACATCTCGGCAGTTAGCCAACTTAGGACCAGGCAATTGCTGCTTGAATCGTATGATCGGTGTTGAGAGTTGATTAGTTAAAGGTTTCATGTTTCTTGACCAGACCACACACTAGAAGGTGAAGGGACGACGACGTTTCGGTCCGTCCTGGACCATTCTCAAGTCGATTGGCTCATACGTCAACCACGTTATTGTGACTCATCGCCTTTCATGTTTCTCTTGACAGCTAGGGAGGAGGAGAGAAGACGAAAGAGGAGAGAGAGAGAGAGAGAGAGAGAGAGAGAGAGAGAGAGAGAGAGAGAGAGAGAGAGAGGAGGATCACGTTCAATAGGTTTATTGAGATCAAATACATCCCAAAATAATAGAGTAGTTTAATCTCTCTCTCTCTCTCTCTTCTCTATTACCCTCAAGGATGCTCACAGATTTATATAGTACACATTTTATAATCATATTTAATATTACATTTACATGATCATAGATAATAGTCTGCATTTATTTTTCTAATGTGCATTATTTGGTACTTTTGTGTTGCTCCTTGTTTGCCACAACGGACAGAAAATGGCGTACTAGAACACGAGGGGCCCAGATTCACGAAGCAGTTACGCAAGCACTTACGAACCTGTACATCTTTCCTCAATCTTTGACGGCTTTGGTTACATTTATTAAACAGTTTACAAGCATGAAAACTTGCCAATCAACTGTTGTTATTGTTATAAACAGCCTCCTGGTGCTTCGGGGCTCATTAACTGTTTAATAATTGTAAACAAAGCCGCCGAAGATTGAGAAATGATGGACAGGTTCGTAAGTGCTTGCGTAACTGCTTCGTGAATCTGGCCCCAGGTTCGTAAGTGCTTGCGTAACTGCTTCGTGAATCAGACCCTAGGTTCGTAAGTGCTTGCGTAACTACTTCGTGAATCTGGCCCCAGGTTCGTAAGTGCTTGCGTAACTGCTTCGTGAATCTGGCCCCAGGTTCGTAAGTGCTTGCGTAACTGCTTCGTGAATCTGGCCCCGAGAACCAACCGAGCGACTCGCACATAGAAAACGTGAATGTCTGTGAGCTGTTGTGATTCATAGGACGACATATTTTATCCGTTGGGGATGATTTTAACTTCAACATTCGAGAAGACAAGTTGGTCTACGAAAGTAAAATTTTAAATCTTAAATCGGCAGTAAATCTTTGTGGTAGGTCTAGTTTATTTTAGGCTTAAGTAGGCCTAAAATACAGCACACAGGCTGTATTTTAGGCCTGATTTAGTCGAAAGCTTTCCATACATCTCTGAGAGCGCTGTTACGTTAATCTATTTCCCCTCGGGGCTTAGGCTATGTGTCCATGTGTCTGGGCTACAGCTCGTGTAAACATCCACAAGGGCCGTGACGAGGATTCGAACCTGCGTCCAGGAGCATCCCAGACACTGCCCTAATCGACTGAGCTACGACAGGGTTTAAAAAAGGTTGAAACCGAAGTTCTACTGAACTTACTGGATCCCGCAGCCTATCCGTGGCACAAACCAGGCTTTTACACCAGTTCGTGTCGTGGATACATGATACAGACCGATGCTACCACTAATGTATCACCTGACACACGACAGAACCAAGCAGGGCCACGAATGTGTCACTTTTCGTAGACAGGAAAGATTACAGACGGAAACTCCGCCTTTGACAGGATGTGACGCAATTCTCGCCGGACGGAACGCTGTCTTAAGAGAGCCTAATAAATATTATTATTTTTGTTTTGTTTGAAGCAATGATGTAAGATTGAATTCCAGGAATAAACTGGGAAGCTCTTCCTTTCATTCAATTTGTGGGGAATATTTCCCACCTATGAACATAAATAACAGAAAGTACCTAAAGAAATTCCTGTTTCAAAGTCATAAATAACAGAACAATATATTTATCTACTAATAAATAGCCATGAGGACTGTTCTTTTATACTGTTTTATATTTTATTTTATATTTATTTTATAACTGTTCTTTAGTATTAACTTTAATTAAAATGTTCAATGCTGAGAAAAATTTCCTAAGGTATGAGGTCAGTCTTAACTCTACCAGAAACTTCCTAGTGTGATATCAGACGTTTAAGTAACTCAAGTAATTCTCTTTAATCTCGTTAGTGACCTAAGATGCTGATAACACATTTAATACCTTATACATAATTCAAATTCATCTATTTAATTAGAATTGTGTAACGCACCGAATGTAAAGATTCAACTGACAGTGGATGCTCGCACGAACGAGTGTGTGTGTGGAGAGAGAGTTTAGTGTCATTGCTGCCTAATGCCCAACCACTTTGGGACGGTCGGGGATTGAACACCGACCTGCATGAAGCGAGACCGTCGCTCTACCGTCCAGCCCAAGTGGTTGGGGACATGTTGATGGGAATGGAAGAAAATGTGGTGCCGAATATGAGGCTGCGATTCTCAAAACATAACCTAACCTAACCTAACCTTACACTAAACATTTACTAGAAAACAAAAACTAACTTCTTCTTCAGATAATTTCGGGGCTTTAGTGTCCCCGCGGCCCGGTCCTCGACTAGGCCTCCACCCCCAGGAAGCAGCCCATGACAGCTGACTAACACCCAGGTACCTATTTTACTGCTAGGTAACAGGGCATAGGGTGAAAGAAACTCTGCCCATTGTTTCTCGCCGGCGCCTGGGATCGAACCCAGGACCACAGGATCACAAGTCCAGCGTGCTGTCCGCTCGGCCGACCGGTTCCCCAGTGATAACTTAATGATAACAAGGAGATTGCAGATACTGCTTCACAATAACGTGACTGGAGAATGTCGACCAAACCACACACTAGAAGTGAGATTGTTGCATAAATTTGTGTATTTATCGCATTAGTGACAGTTTGCCGGCAGGAAGTCATTACTCACCCGGGGCCAGATTCACGAAGCAGTTACGCAAGCACTTACGAACCTGGGGCCAGATTCACGAAGCAGTTACGCAAGCACTTACGAACCTATACATCTTTTCTCAGTGTTTGGCGGCTTTGTTTACACTTATTAAACAGTTAATGAGCTCCGAAGCACCAGGAGGCTGTTTATAACAATAACAACAGTTGATTGGCAAGTTTTCATGCTTGTAAACTGTTTAATAAATGTAACCAAAGCCGTCAAAGATTGAGGAAAGATGTACACGTTCGTAAGTGCTTGGGTAACTGCTTTGTGAATCTGGCCCCAGGTTCGTAAGTACTTGCGTAACTGCTTCGTGAATCTGGCCCCAGGTTCGTAAGCACTTGCGTAACTGCTTCGTGAATCTGGCCCCAGGTTCGTAAGTGCTTGCATAACTGCTTCGTGAATCTGGCCCCATGTTCGTAAGTACTTGCGTAACTGCTTCGTGAATCTGGCCCCAGGTTCGTAAGTACTTGCGTAACTGCTTCGTAAATCTGGCCCCAGGTTCGTAAGTACTTGCGTAACTGCTTCGTGAATCTGGCCCCAGGTTCGTAAGTACTTGCGTAACTGCTTCGTGAATCTGGCCCCAGGTTCGTAAGTGCTCAAGGAGCTTCCGGATTTGGTCATATAGTTAGGGAAGACTTAGGCAAGACTTAGGCAAGACTAAACATCTTGCACTGTTTATAGTTTTATATTTTAGTTTCCTTGAGGTATGTAGTGATGTTAGACATTACCTAAGAATGAGAAGAGGCACTAGAACCCTAGCATAAGTATACCTTAATGACCGTTCCAAGGGAACCGAATCATCTCGGTGTGCTTAAAGCTGGTTTTGTTACGTTGAGAGCCGTCCGCTTAACCCTTACTCCAAGCGGCAGGATAGCAAACATGTCGACTACAGTGAAGTCATGTGACTGGTGGGGGAGGGGGGGTGGAGGGGGGATGGGGCTCCCCCCCTTTGCAGTGTGGCAGTGAATCAGCAAGTAGATCCGGGTGGATATAGAGGACGAGGGAGGGGGGCAGTTGGTGGATAGGAAGGAGGGAAGATATCTTGTAAAGAGGGATAGCAGGGTAGGAAGAACGTTGGGATGATGGTAAAAGGATAGCCAGGTGTTATACACACACGGGATACACAGTGTTGTATGTATGATTGATTGATAAAGATTAAGCCATCCAAAAGTGGCACGGGCATGAATAGCCCGTAAGTGATGTAAATTTGTGTTCAGTTTTCACTCATCACGGGAGACATCTCCTGTCCACGAGGCTAACCATAGCCCGTGCTTCTTGCCCCGCTCCTGTGCCAGGTAAGTTACGGGCTCACCATAGCCCGTGCTACTTGGAACTTGTTCCGAGTAGCTGAATCTATAACAACATTCACTCTCCACTTTTCACTGTATGTATGCGTAAGGGGAAGCTAGTATACGAGGAGAGAGGTCAGAGAGTGCTACACAACCTTGAGCCAAGGGTGACTTGTGACTGCTTTATTCAGAAGACTGTTGCTTGGAGCGGCCCGCAGGATACATAGGAATACATATAATGGATACATATATACATTACAAACCGCCTGGTCGGCCATTTATCGCGGGAACGTCTTGCCGTGATGATTTAGAAATTCCATTCGTTCAGCGGGTCTGAATCTTGTTAGGGTCTGGAATCCACGAAGCGCGCACCCACCCGCACGCACATACATGCACGCACCTGCACGCACATACACGCACGCACGGGTCTCACGGACGGGCGGGCAGCGTTGTGGATTACCCTTTCTCCACACGTACACTGCACCAAGCCATTACGACTATATAACACTTGGAAGGAGTCAGTATAAGAATTTGAGATGGGACGGAGGAAAGGAATGGTGCCCAACCATTTATTGGACGATCGGGGATTGAACGCCGACCTGCAGGAAGCGAGACCGGCGCACTACCGTCCAGCCCAAGAGTGGAGGAGGAACCTGTCATATACTTATTCAGCTCAACGTCATGTCGTAAGCTGCCAAGACCTGGAATTATCACCCACTGACGAAACCTGTACATCCTCAACCATAGCGGCTTTGTTTGCATACATTAAGCAGTTCACAAGGTTGAAAACACCACAACCCGAGGTTATTATTGTTATAAACAAAGTCGTAGGACCTCGGGGCTCATAAACTGTTTAAAAAGTTTCTCTTAATTGTAAATTTCTGAAGAAATTTAATAGATTTCTGATTGTTGAATGAATTTGTTCACAGGCGCGCGCGCTCATGTGTTTTTGTATGTATATATGTATGTATGTATGTATGTATGTATGTATGTATGTATGTATGTATGTATGTATGTATGTATGTATGTATGTCTACTTCTTAATTACAATTATTACTGAACCTATACCGTTGATAGGTTAAGTAATAATTGTAAATAAGAAGCAATAAGATGCTTATCTTAACATACTAAGAAGGTTAGGTGAGGTCGGTGTTTTCTATGAAGCTTTTCAAGGTAAACTAAAATATTCACAATCAATTAGTATGTCACATATGCACTTATTAAATAAGCCAATATTGACTGTAAGCAAGTGCGAGAACGGGTTGGTTTGTGGGTGGGAGTATACGCGTCAGTACATGAATGTGTGGAAAAATGTAAATAAATAAATATGTATATTTATAGATTTATTTATATAATATCAAGAGGAAGACATTACTCCAGAAGACAACCCGCATTACGCAGCAAGTCGAAACAAAAGTAGCAAGGAAGGTGTGGCCAGAGAGACGTAAGGCGACCCTGGACTGAGGTCAGGTAGGGAAGGAAGCGACACAATTGACTGCACTAAACAGCACCCTTCCCTTCCTTCCCGAGAGGTCAGAGGTCACGGCACGACGCGCTCCATGTGTTAAGGAACCCTAGTGAATTATAACAACCTGGCCGAGGTTAGTTGATCTTCAAGAAAGTGTTTTTAGGTGATTTAGTGGCACTAACGACAGGACAGGTCATTAGCCTTGTGTGAACTATATCTACGGGAATTCTGGACGTTATTCACACTATTCTGAACACTTTGCAACGTTCAAGTATCATAGCTTCGTTCTGTATCATGAATGAACGATTTGTTGTGTGTGTGAAAGTGCTGTACGAATTCGTGTAATGGCTTGGCGCTTTCCCCCTTGATAATTCACTCCCTTCTGTATCGGTTTGTACTATTTTAACCCTAATTTGACCTCAAGTGAACTACATAGTCTAAATGGAGACTTAACAAGTACAGGGTTATGCTTACGAGGAAGAGCTCAATAGTGTAGTTGTTGTTGTTGTAGTTGCTGCTGTTGTTGTTGTAGTTGCTGTTGTTGTTTTTGCAGTTGCAGGTATCGTGGGAGTTGGTGTTGAACGCGGTGGTGGCATCTGCTGTTGCTTGTCACAAGTGACGCACATCTGTCAATCTCTGCTACATACCGGAACCTGTAATATTGTTAATCCCATGTGCAGTGTTGCAAACCCATACACATTGCTGGTGTTAGGACGGGGCTCCTGTTATCTAGATACAGGTCTGCAGGCTGTATCTAGATATATGTTATCTAGATACAGGTCTGCAGGCTGTATCTAGATACATATTATCTAGATACAGGTCTGAAAAAAGATTCCCCCAGCTCACTTTGTACCCGGAAGGTGCCGAAAACTTAAGGATTGTAAGATCTTAATCCACTGTTTGGCAGTCTGATTCGGCGTTCAATCCCCGACCGTCCCAAAGTGGTTGGGCACCATTCCTTCCCCTCCGTCCCATCCCAAATCCTTATCCTGATCCCTTCCCAGTGCTATATAGTCGTAATGGTTTGGCGTGTTCCCCTGATAATTAAATAGAAATAAAAATTAACAGTGTTCATTTGAGACAGAGATCAAAGTGACAGGATGAACAACCCAGCGGGATTTCATAATGGGATGTGTTGTTCACACTACTGTGAGGGTGTGTCCACTCACAGCATGAGTGAACTCACAGCATGAGTGAACTCACAGCATGAGTGAACTCACAGCATGAGTGAACTCACAGCATGAGTGAACTCACAGCATGAGTGAACTCACAGCATGAGTGAACTCACAGCATGAGTGAACTCACAGCATGAGTGAACTCACAGCATGAGTGAACTCACAGCATGAGTGAATTAGCCATCTGGGACAAAAAAAATTACATTATTCTTCATTTACCATTGTATTTAATTTTGGCTCTCTGTGTCCTTTTCATGACACCGTCACAAAGATGTAGCGGTCTCGCCGGACTGTCACATGATGATGTACTCACCTATTTGTGTTTGCTGGGGGGTTGAGCTCTGGCTCTTTG
>WNGS01165751.1:2703898-2725382 GCA_020271785.1 Procambarus virginalis
AACATCAAGCACACGGTTACTGATCCTAAGTGGCCGTAACAGTTTCTAAATGTATTATTTCTATATCACCGTTTTGGGTTTAAATATAAAGGTTCCTTAGCGACGGTTTGCTAACTCTATATAGCTTTGTAAACCTATTCATCTTGGACCATTATAAAGTCGTATGGTCTTCGTAATGGTCCAGGACGGACCGAAACGTCGTCCTTTTTCCATCTTCTGATGTGTGGTTTGGTCAACAGTTGCTATACGTTCCATAATAATAGATAACAGGTTGCATCTATTATTATGGATGCATAATAATATATATTTTGTCAGAACCCTAATGCCAACCTCAGTCATCATAATAATATATCTATCTCTAACGTAATAGCACGAGGAGAAATTCACTGGAGTATGACGGGGACAGAACCACCATCTTGATGATGTTTCAGATTTAGCTACTCAGAAGGAAGTGTCCATGTAGCACGGGCTATGGTGAGCCCGTAAAGGCAGCATCTTTAAGTATATCCAGGTTATATACCCGTGTAGCATGTCGTGGCTCAGGGGTTAAGGCGAGCGTTTAAGATTAACCAGAGCACTGATTCGAATCCCCCCGGCCCGGATACTCGTCACGTCATTGCTACCTTGTGTATAACGATGAGAATATATGACAAGCATTTAAGTTTCTTTCACCCTGATGCCCTGTTCCCCTAGCAGTAAATAGGTACCTGGGCTGCTTCCTGTGTGTGTGTGTACTCACCTATTTGTGCCTGCAGGATCGAGCATTGACGTACGTGTGTATGTATTGTTTGAAAAATAAAATATATTGACAGACAATTGAGAGGCGGGACCAAAGAGCCAGAGCTCAACCCCCGCAAGCACAACCGTTGAACACAACGTGTATCCTTACTAGTGCAAGCAACAAGATTATTCATCATTCATTTTGCTTGCGGATATATAGGTATAAATAGGTTCTGGCTACTAACCATTTCCCAGGATGCAACTCCTCCCCCCCACCCGTTGCTAGACTCCCCGGGTACCTATTTGAACAGAGGGCATTTGGTCATAGGAAAATGTACCCAACCATTTCTGTCCCGCCTGGGACTCGAACCTAAGGCTTATCACCATTGTCGTGTAGAGAACGAAGGCAAGGTGTACAAGTAGACAACTAATTACTAGTAGTTAGAATGAGGCGATCCTAGCTGCAACCTGTACTATGCATATTAAATAGCCTAGCAGCAACCGTAGCATTAATAGTAATCACAGTAGCCTAGTAGCATTGATGGTAACAACAGTAGCCTAGTAGCGAAGAGACAAAAGTTTCATTAACAGTAGTGTCTCAGCAACGTAGCAGAAATAACAGTAGCAGTGGTAATAAAAGTAGTTACTGGTAACTTACACTAACAGTTGCAAATACTTATGGGGGGGGGGGAGGAGGGATTGAGTCTGCTGTTGCTACTGCAACACTGCATCAATAGTAACAACCCCAGCAGACATCAATAAACAATAGCAGCAGCAATATCAGCAAACATAAATACTACTATTAATACTAACAGCAGCAAGCAGCAGTTATTAAAACTACTTACTGCTCTTGTAGTTTATAATAGACACGAGAAAAAGGGGGTAGGAGAGAAAAAGAAAGCCCCTTTCTACTGTGATTATTTCTACCACTACGACACAAGTGATACCACAACTACCACGATCAATGTTGACCACGGCTAGTTCGCTACCATCTTAATAATGCACCACAATCACTGCTGTTGCAAACGCTATGACATTTTTTTAGTGTATCCGACCTATCCGAAAGTCTACTACGACTTTGTAGTAGACTTTCAAGAAATGGCGATATAGCGCAATAAAGAGTAAAGGGGTGAGGGGATGAACAATACAGTTCCTTTGTATAGTATATTCACCAATAGTTACACCGTCACTGTCTTAAATAGATTATGACTACACATATTACAGTGGTGTCACTTTCACGCAGGACACCTTTCACGTGGTAGTGTTCATCAACTGCCTTGTTTCCACCTTGTGTTTCGATACACATTGGCTAGCTCACCTGTTACGTGGGCCAGCTCACCGACAATATGTCGCGGTGCCTACACCCGACTTTCGCTCTCCAGCTCCTCACTGGCAGAGGACTTCAGCAACATGCTGACAGGGGGGTCACAAACCACCACATACAAGGAGGTAGCTAACTCCTGGCAGGCGCCTCTAGTAACCTGCTAATAGCACTTCACTATAGGCACCTCACTGTCGTCCGCAACTCTTTCAAGCCATTCCCGGGGTACGCAGATCACTTCGTATATTAGCAGCTAACACACTGCTCAGATCAACGGCGGATTACTTAGTCTTCTTCCAGGACCAAGCTGAGAGTACATGGACTACCCAAGTTAACTGCTTTCCTCAGTACGACTGCCTCCACACATCACTTCTGTGGACATGAAACGTCATCAGTTAAATAGACGGTACACTGGGGGAAACCAGGATATAACACTCATTTACCTAGGAGTTGACATTATGCTCCGTAGCACAACAGAGGGCGCTGATTGTGACACGCAATCCACCAGAGGTCATCCACGGCGACCTCTCTTAAGAACCCAGATTCACGAAGCAGTTACGCAAGCACTTACGAACGTATACATCTTTCCTCGAATCTTTGACGTCTCTGGTTGCATTTATTAAACAGTTAACAAGCATGAAAACTTGCCAATCAACTGTTGTTTTTGTTATAAATAGCCTCCTGGTGCATCGGAGCTCATTAACTGTTTAAAAGTGTAAACAAAGCCGCCAAAGATTGAGAAAAGGTGTACAAGTTTGTAAGTGCTGGCGTAACTGCTTCGTGAATCTGGCCCCAGGGCAGGAAACCAGAGCCATTTGTCGCTGCCACGTCACCACCAATAGATGGCGTTGTCCACGTAGCGTCCAATATCAGGGGGTTTGAGTGCAGACCCATAGATGGCGCTGGACTTGCCATACCCCACTCAGACGATGGTGGCGATACTGTAACAGAAACAATTACAATTATATAGCGTCGTAGAAACAATTACAATTATATAGCGTCGTAGAAACAATTACAATTCAACCCGTCCTCGCAAATTCGTATAGTCAACATTGACTTATTAAATACGTGCATAGGTGACATACTAAACATAATAGATACCCTTAAGAAGCTTCATAGAAAACTCGACCTTACCTAACCTTGTTAGTATGTTAAGATAAGCATCTTATAGCTTCGTAATTACAATTGTTACTTAACCTGTTATAGGTATATATTTATAATTACAATTTATAATTACTATTATAATTACAATTGTTACTTAACCTATTATAGGGATAGGTTAAGTAATAATTGAATTACGAAGCTATAAGATGCTTATCTTAACATACTAAGTAGGTTAGGTAAGGTCGGTGTTTCTATGAAGCTTTTAAGGGTATCTATTATGTTTAGTATATCACCTATGCACTTATTTAATAAGTCAATATTGACTATACGAATTTGCGAGGAGGGTTGTACAATTATATAGCGTCGTAGAAACAATTACAATTATATCACGTCGTAGAAACAATTACATTTATATAGCGTCGTAGAAACAATTACAATTATATAGCGCCGTAGAAACAATTCATTATATAGCGTCGTAGAAACAATTACATTTATATAGCGTCGTAGCCAGATTTTTCTTTCATTTGAAATATAATGAAGAGTTGAGGTTAAACTGACAGATGTTTACGCTTGTAGTTCACAATTTACTCGCAAATTTACAGCTCTGATGTAAATGAGACGCTGAAGGAGATTTCCTCGCGGTTTGCTGTAAACAAATAGGCTACACATTCCCTGGAAACTCGTTTACAAATATTTGTAAATAACCCCACTTCAGGCACGGCAGCGCATTCATGACTCTGTCCTAAACCAACCAACTCAAAGCTTTATAGAGTCATGAGTTAAACCAACTTCCAAGCTGCCAATTCATGCATTTTTAGTAGCCTAAACAAGCCAATTCATGCATCTTCGTAGCCTAAACTAATTTGTTTAGCTCTATATGTTTTAACTATATCATATATAATTCACTGGTCTTCCACAGCGAAAGTTATCAGTTTTTCAATCACTTCACATTAAAGTCTGAATGTCAAGAAATCATAATAAGGTTTTCAATCTATTCACGTCCTCAGTGAGGTACACGCCCCACTGTCCATATTCAAGGTTTGGTAAAATTAAATACGGCTTGCGTTTATATAACGCATGAAATACGTCTTGGGTTTAACGCATGGGATACGGCTTGGGTTTAACGCATGAAATACGACTTGGGTTTAACGCATGGAATACGACTTGGGTTTAACGCATGGAATACGGCTTGGGTTTAACGCATGGAATACGGCTTGGTTTAACGCATGGAATACGACTTGGGTTTAACGCATGGAATACGACTTGGGTTTAACGCATGGAATACGGCTTGGGTTTAACGCATGGAATACGACTTGGGTTTAACGCATGAAATACGGCTTGGGTTTAACTCATGAAATACGACTTGGGTTTAACGCATGGAATACGACTTGGGTTTAACGCATGGATACGACATGGGTTTAACGCATGAAATACGGCTTGGGTTTAACGCATGGAATACGACATGGGTTTAACGCATGAAATACGGCTTGGATTTAACGCATGAAATACGACATGGGTTTAACGCATGGAATACAGCTTGGGTTTAACGCATGAAATACGGCTTGGGTTTAACGCATGAAATACGGCTTGGGTTTAATGCATGGAATACGACTTTCATATTTATATTTACTTAGAAGTATTATATTGGTGTTGACCCGACTTGTTACCTAGTACGTCGTATTTTTTACGTAATCTACTAATCCGTTAAAACATGCAGCGTATTAGTAGACAAAGCGCCGTAAGATTGACGTTTTCAATGCGTCAGTCTCTATAGGTTAGGTGGGTTGGTTGGGTTTGTAAGTTTCTGGGTAGGGTAAAATTGCATTTTTTTTACAGTGTTAAATCAAGTGGATGCATGTGGAAAATGTCATGCAGACTAGGATTCATCAAACAATGCAGAGACGAAACCTGTACATCTTTCAGGTAAAGCAGGCTTTACCTGGTGGATGAGGTTGTACTCCCCGAGGCTTTGCTCGACTTGTGACAGCTTATCTTGAGGTTATCTTGAGATGATTTCGGGGCTTTAGTGTCCCCGCGGCCCGGTCCTCGACCAGGCCTCCACTCCCAGGAAGCAGCCCGTGACAGCTGACTAACTCCCAGGTACCTATTTACTGCTAGGTAACAGGTGCATCAGGGTGAAAAAAACTCTGCCCATTGTTTCTCGCCGTCGCCCGGGATCGAACCCGGGACCATAGGATCACGCGTCCAGAGTTCTGTCCTCCCCAGCCACCAGCCAGCTTGGTCCAACAGGCTGTTGTGTATACGTTTATTGCAGACGAGGAGTCACAATAACGTGGCTGAAATATGTTGACCAGACCACACACTAGAAGGTGAAGGGACGACGACGTTTCGGACCGTCCTGGACCATTCTCAAGTCGATTGAGAGAATTTACGTTCTATTTTTACGAGTCAATTTACGATTATTATTAAACAGTTTGAACTTTGAAGCATCAGCATGTTCAAATCCACATGGGCCGTGACGAGGATTCGAACCTGCGTCACGGCCCTTGTGGATTTGTTCATTTGATGCATCACGTTAGTGTGATCTCTGTGTATAGTGTCATCATGATGTTGTTTATAACAATAATAACCTGGATTGTGACGTTTTCTAAGCTTAGGGAGCCGGTCGGCCGAGCGGACAGCACGCTGGACTTGTGATCCTGTGGTCCTGGGTTCGATCCCAGGCGCCGGCGAGAAACAATGGGCAGAGTTTCTTTCACCGTATGCCCCTGTTACCTAGCAGTAAAATAGGTACCTGGGTGTTAGTCAGCTGTCACGGGCTGCTTCCTAGGGGTGGAGGCCTGGTCGAGGACCGGGCCGCGGGGACACTAAAGCCCCGAAATCATCTCAAGATAACCTCAAGCTTGTGAGCGCTTTAATGAAAGTAAACAAAGCCTCGCTGGTTAGGGGAAAGATGTTCGGGTTTGTTAAATACTTGCGTCACTGATGATGAAGCCAGACTGTGGAGCGTGGCGTGGGAGTGGCTCCATCAAGGCCACCCACAGTCCTGGGGACTCCTGGGCTTCACGGGATCACCATAGCCCGTGCTACTTGGAACTTTTTGTTCCAAGTAGCGAATCTTAAAAACAACAAAATCCTTGTCTTCACGCCACATATACCTGAGATATGTGGCGTGCGAGCCACGTGTATGAGAGCCATACGTGTGTGTGTATGTCATGATCAGTGTGTATGTTCGTATGCTGGGCCAAGGTGTATAGCCTAACTCCACGGACACAACACACACACACACACACAAACCTCAATTAAATTATTAAACCTTTGAGGAATTAAACCTCACTTCGTTGGAAGACAGAAGAGTTAGGGGGGACATGATCACCACATTCAAGATTCTCAGGGGAATCGACAGGGTTGATAAAGACAGGCTGTTTAACACAAGGGGCACACGCACTAGGGGACACAGGTGGAAACTGAGTGCCCAAATGAGCCACAGAGATATTAGAAAGAACTTTTTTAGTGTCAGAGTGGTTGACAAATGGAATGCATTAGGAAGCGATGTGGTGGAGGCTGACTCCATACACAGTTTCAAGTGTAGATATGATAGAGCCCAATAGGCTCAGGAAACTGTACACCTGTTGATTGATAGTTGAGAGGCGGGAGCAAAGAGCCAGAGCTCGAGCTCAACCCCCGCAAGCACAACTAGGTGAGTACACACACACACACACACACCACACACACACACACACACACACACACACACACACACCACACACACACACACACACACACACAAACACACACACACGCGCGCGCGCGCGCGGGCCCAAGAAAGCTCAAATCCACAAGGGCCGTGACGAGGATTCGAACCTACGTCCGAGAGCATCCCAGACGCTGCCTTTTATGTTTACTAATACGTATAGCATTTCAACTGATCGTTAACGTAAACAATGTGATGTATTAGGCGAGCGGACAGGAGAGAAAGCACCAGCTGTGTTTCTGAAACATTTTCAGAAGCACAGGGCTACTCTACCGCCAAACACACACCGAAAATACGACGTTGGTACAACGTTCGAACGAGTTTTTAACACCTCCTAACCAGTTATAACAACCAATATAGCAAGTTGTAACAACGTTCTAATACGTCATAAACACGTTAAGCCAAGATGTAACAACTTTATTACAAGTTGTAACAAGCGGAAAATAGAGACAGTTTCGGTTTGTGTTTCCAGGGTAATGCCTCCTTAAAGGTGTGCATCAGGCAGCGAACTCCCAGCCAATAATCAAGTTACGGGCTCACCATAGCCCGTGCTACTTGGAACTTTGTTCCAGGTAGCGAATCTTTAACAACACATCCCAGCCAATCACGTTCCCCCCAGAACTCTGACGTCACGCCAGCTAATGAGTTTTTACCCGACATTTACCCGTGCTTCCTTAATATGCTTGTAGAGTTGAACGTTAGCTCTTGCGTCCCGCCTTAGGAGGACTAATGATCGCTGGCCCCTGCGTGTCAGTAGTGGCCTGTGGTACTTGTATGGTGGCTTGGTTGTGTGGAAGGTGATCGAGCGTAAAGTCCGGTGTAATCACCTGTTTGTATTCGCCTGTTGGTGACTGCAGGATTGAGTGTTAGCTCTTGGGCCCCGACTTTCTACCATCGACTGTGTAGTATACTCGCANCCCACCTCCCCTGCTATACTGTAAGGTAGATAGGTATCAGCCAATGTAGACGTTCACATGTAGTCCCATACGACCTGTTTACCTTCCCTCCATGGCTGCAGGGTGACTCCATCTGGCCGTTTGTGACTGTGTCAGGTCTGCAAAACTGAGGTTCCCTTTGTGCTGGTCACCCAGCAGTAGCCAAATTTCTCTTAACGATGTCATTGACTGCTTCATGTCTGGCAATCTTTCCCGGTAACTTATAACAGATGAGACCATGGCTGCCGGTGTTCGGTGGAGACAGGGGCAGCAAGGCGCAGGGCAACACCAATACTTAGGGCCCGATGATCCAGGCGGGCGCCCAAGGCGGAATTAGGGACAGCCAACAGGAAGTCCCTAGCATGTGGAGCTTGCACAGTTAGGAGACGCGCTTTGTCCTTCCCAGATGCTGCCTCCAGCAATACTGTAGCAATGTTCTCCACTATTGGGGCTGTCCCATTTGGCCTGTGTGCAGTCGTTTAGAAAAGTTGGTTGAAAGTGAGGGTTGGCAAGATTGTCTCACTGTCAGGTTCCGTCAGCGAATTTGGTATCATGATCATTCTCAAAAAGTTGAAAGCATTTGTAAAGAAACATTTTTAAAGTTTCATTAAATAGAAATTGCCAGAACTAGTATAGTTAAGTTAAATATGTACTGTCAAACTAACAGTTTCGTTAAATATGAACTGCCAAATGAGCAATTTCGTCAAATAGAAACTATGGATGCAGTACGTGTAATCGCCCCTCGTAACGAGGGGTACAAGATATGCAAGATCATATCCTGATTAATATGCTGTATACCCCCAGCGCTCCGGAGAATACATCCTGAGCCAATTAGAATCGGCCACAGATGGTGTACCTGAACATGATTGGTCAGATTTTTAGAGAGGGAGAGCAATGGGTTGCATCAGGAGTGAGGCGATGGCATGGCTAACAGTGATGAATATTATTTATTTGAATATTTTCGAACTCTTGTATGCCTACATAGTGTCATAAGAAGGAAATGCAATAATATAAAGTTAAGGTGTTTATTGCATTATTTATTTCGTAAAGAAATGTAATTTTGATCTGGTTTTCTTTTGGTTGAGAACATGTTATGATTGTCATACCGAATTTTAAGACTCGTGCGCGTGCTCGCTCGCTTGTGCTCTCTCTCTCTCTCTCTCTCTCACTCTCACTCTCACTCTCTCACTCTCACTCTCACTCTCACTCTCAGTCTCAGTCTCAGTCTCAACACACACACACACACACACACACACACACACACACACCACACACACACACACACACCACACACACACACACACACACACACTGTCCACCACCTCAAACATTCTCCCAGATTGATTGATTCTCCCCTGAAACATTAGGGGAGACAATAAATCATAAATTTATGAGCATAAATCCTCATGCTCTTAAATGTCAGTTTTACACAGCTTCATTAGATGTTGCGTTGTAAACCTGTACCGTAACAGGTTTTAGACTAGTCGTATATGACTTAGAGTGGTCGATCAACCAGGTATCAACAAGACTATTGGTTTCAAGAACGCGCGCGTCTTGCGTCATTTCTACGGGCTCACCATAGCCCGTACTACTTGGAACTTTATGTTTCAGGTAGCGAATCTTTATCATCATCTTGCGTCCGTTCAGCGTTGCCTGCCCCAGAGGATGTGCTGCTGGCAGACGGGTCAACATCCTCTTCCTATATCCCTCTCCCCCCCCTCCCTCCCTTCCTCTATCCCTCCCTCCCTCCCTTCCTCTATCCCGCCCCTCCCTTCCTTTTCCATCCTCTCTTCCCTCATTCACCTTTCACGTATTTTTTTACCGTGGTTCTTCCTCTCTCCACTCCCACACTGCTCTCCCTCGCTCATCTTTCCCTGCTGATACCGGAAGCAATTTTGTCATTATCCTTGTAATGTGTGCTCCACAGGGCGAAGGTTTACCACTGTTGGTGTTCCCCAATCTGACCCTCCCTCTCTCTCTCTCTCTCTCGTTCCCCCTCTCTTCCTCTCCCTCTCTCTCTCTCTCTCTCTCTCGTATACACATCAAGATAGAGACCAGAAGAATAGAGACAGGCCTTGATAACGAAATACTAACACAGATTAGGGTCAGCAAAACCTGTCTCGCAAAAGATAGGCTTCAATGACAAGACGAGGTCGAACAAACAGGGCACAAAAAGATGAGAAGATTGCATATTTCGGAACGGTCAGAATATCTTCAGTTCAACGGCCCAACATGAGAGTTCTCAAGTTGGAGAAACCGGAATGACGTGGCTGCTGGAGTTCATCATTAATAAGTGCAATGTAATGAGGTGGGGGGCTGGAAACAGGAGGATACAAGGTACCAAACCTTTCGTGTTAGAGAAATAGCCTTCCGGACCATCTGTTGAAGCCTGTATTTAGTCCACCTACATGTTCCTGCAACCCGTCCTCGCAAATTCGTATAGTCAATATTGACGTATTAGTTACGTGCATAGGTGACATACTAAACATAATAGTTTCCCTTGAAAAGCTTCATAGAAAACACCGACCTTACCTAACCTACTTAGAATGTTAAAATAAGCATCTTATAGCTTCGTAATTACAATTGTTACTTAACCTATGGCATAACACATGTGGAATGTATGCACCGAGATACCCTGTATATATATACATTCCCTGGTTATCAATGTATATACACACAGATTATTTAGTTCTGGGATATGTTCAGGATTAAAGTATACTTGCTTGTTGGTCAGTAAAAAATTTGTTCTGACCTTAATAACTCTCCAGAGGCTGATAGGCCTTAAGCCCAACACCAAACCAAATGGTGTAAAATAAGACGGTAGTCGGGGTCAACTTACGGGCTCACCATAGCCCGTGCTACATGGACACTTCCTTCTGAGTAGCTAAATCTGAAACCACAACAACGGTGTCAACACCATATCCCAGTGGACACAGTAGCCAAGGATGGTGTTGGTTCGACGTTCCTGCTAGATATAACGACCACTGGGTAAGCAGTGAGATAATGAGTATTGACCCTTGAGGGGGGGGGGGGATTGTCAACCCTCCCGAATCCCGTCGAATACCACCTGGTGGATGCATCTTGGAATGTACATTTTAGGTAGAAAATCCACCAGTACACTTTGGTTGCATGTGTTCTGTGCTCAAGCTGGCTACAGGTGTTCTATGCTCAAGCTGGCTACAGGTGTTCTGTGCTCAAGCTGGTTACAGGTGTTCTATGCTCAAGCTGGCTACAGGTGTTCTATGCTCAAGCTGGCTACAGGTGTTCTATGCTCATGCTCGCTACAGGTGTTCTGTGCTCAAGCCGGCTACAGGTGTTCTGTGCTCAAGCTGGCTACAGGTGTTCTATGCTCATGCTCGCTACAGGTGTTCTGTGCTCAAGCTGGCTACAGGTGTTCTGTGCTCAAGCTGGCTACAGGTGTTCTGTGCTCAAGCTGGCTACAGGTGTTCTGTGCTCAAGCTGGCTACAGGTGTTCTATGCTCAAGCTGGCTGCAGGTGTTCTTTGCTTGAAGAATACAATGCTAAGCGAGTCTCGAACCTAACCTAACCTAACCTAACCTTCGAATGTGGGCGTGTGTGTGTGTTTCTACTTGCGGAGTCGAGTTTTAGCTCCTGAGTCCAGCCTTTCTAGCTACCGGGTGTTGAGTTCTGCTTCACCTCTTTATCTAATTGATTGATTAATGAAGATTAAGCCACCCCAAAGATGGCACGGGCATGAATAGCCCGTAAGTGGTGGACCTTTTGAGCCATTACCAGTATCAAGAGCTGATACTGGAGATCCGTGGAGGTGCGACTGCACCCTACGTGACGGGAGATGTCTCCCGTCTCTTATATATCCCTATATAATGCTATAAATAATCCCGACTGGTTATCTATATTACCTTGGGGATTTACCTTGAGGTGGTTCCGAGAATCAATGACCTCTTGGGCCGGTCTCTGATCCCCGTTCTTGACCGGGACAGGAAGCCTGCTTTGCTTGGCTTGTCAAGATCTCCTTAGACCAGTGACCTGCCTTCCACGACAGTTGCCCAAGTCTCGAGTGTCAATTTACTGCAAGGTGAACAGAGGCATTAGGCGTAAGAAAACATCATGCTCTGCCTGGGAATCGAACCCGCCACTATTCGGTTTCCAGCAAAGTTCCTTAATCCTTCAGTTTTCTCTTTCAACCGTTGTTTATTTGTCGTTATTACCTAGTCTTATGTAGTCATGTTCCATTTTTCCTCTTATGTGTCACTGTAAACTCCCCGTAAGTATGAGGAGTTTACTGTGTATTACATAATGTATACTTAGGGGGTAGAAATAGCCTAAGCTACTCTATCCCTTTGAAATGTATTTCTTTGTCTCAATAAACATACTTCAACTTGATGTATACTTATACATTATACAGTGTGTACAATACTTACACAGTGTGTATAAGTATTACACCCACAACACACACACACAAAACAACTATAATATCTCCCCTAACACAACAGCAAGAGCCACAAAAACTATTAAAACAACCACAACAGTGCCTGTAGCTCACTATATTTACCTTGTGTTATCTCACAGAATGATAAAAATAGTCGCCTTGAAGCAGCGTTATGAATGATAGATGGACGAGGCTTCCTCATCGCCCCGTCAAGGTCGGCGCCTTGCTTGCCTAGGCTTCCCCGTGCTAATATTATCGCACTTAGGGCTGCTGAGGTCCTGAGGCGGGACCCAGGAGCCGGAGCTCAACTCCCGCAAGCACAACTAGGTGAGTATCAGCTAATTTCTTCACCCAAAGCCTAGTTTGTGGTAATATTATCGCATATTGAACGTCAGATAACGTGTTGAAACACGTATAATTATATGCTATTTTAGTATAGTCGGCTGTGTGTTTATCTGAAGTTCGATCCCGTTGTATAGCTTCAATATTTACACAGCTATATGGAGCTGTGAAAATTCACAGCTTCAAGGAACTGTGAAAAAAATAGCTGTAGGAATTGTGAAAAAAATAGCTGTCTTTTTTAACACTTTAACTATATAAACCATAAGTCATTAAATAGTATACATATACAGCCTATAATCCAACAACAATGATATGCATAAATTTACCAATGAAGCTTCTCAATCTAATATATTAAACCGTATTTTCTAACCAACACACGCTAAGCTAAGCCCCAATATTCCTGGAGCCAGATTCACGAAAGCAGTTACGCAAGCACTTACGAACGTATACATCTTTCCTCAATCTTTGACGGCTTTGGTTACATTTATTAAACAGTTTACAAGCATGAAAACTTGCCAATCAACTGTTGTTATTGTTATAAACAGCCTCCTGGTGCTTCGGAGCTCATTAACTGTTTAATAATTGTAAACAAAGCCGCCAAAGATTGAGAAAAGATGTACAGGTTCGTAAGTGCTTTCGTGAATCTGGCCCCTGACCCCTTGGGAGGGAGGGACATGTCTTGTAAGACTATTAAACGCGCTATGGGAACGAAAATCGATGGATACAATAGGTCAGTGAGGCGAGCCTAGCACAGCTGTTAGGCGGTCAATAATTTGCTTATTTTGAGTGAGGGGGGGCGGGGGTATATGTGTGTGTTATTGCCATGAGGTATAATGGCGGTAATGGGGTGAGAGAGAGCGTGGTAATGAGAGAGTGCGCGATAATGTGCATGAGAGAGAGAGTAAGAGTGAGAGAGCACTATAATGAGAGTGAGAGCAAGAGAGAGCGCGGTAATGAGAGTTAGAGCGAGAGAGCGCGCGATAGTGAGAGTGAGAGCGAGCTCTATAATGAGAGAGCGCGCGATAATGAGAGTGAGAGCGAGAGAGAGCGTTATAATGAGAGAGAGAGAGATAATGAGAGAAAGAGCGCGATAATGAGAGAGAGCAAGAGAGTGCGATAATGAGAGTGAGAGCAACAGAGAGAGAGAGAGAGCGGTAATGAGAGTGAGAGAGAGCGCTATAATGAGAGAGAGAGAGAGAGAGAGCGGTAATGAGAGTGAGAGAGCGCTATAATGAGAGAGAGAGCAAGAGAGAGCGCGATAATGAGAGTAAGAGCGAGAGAGAGCGCTATAATGAGAGAGAGAGCGCGAGAGAGAGCGCAGTAATGCCTGGCTCACCAGCATGTTACCCTCATAGTAGATGTGTGGCGCCGGTTCGATGTTTTGAACGAACACCACCACAACATTTCTCACCACTTACGTCCTCTTCCCTCTAACCATCGTCCACCCCCCATACCTCCTTTCACCATCAATACAACCCAATACAAAATACACCAATCTATTCCCCTCGCTCAATACATCAACCACCACACCAACATATATGTAGACAAGTACACATATGGCTGTAAATATGTGAAATATATATATATCTGGCAACTCTGATGCTTCCAGCTGCAGTTCGCTCATCCAGGAAACGTTCCAGACACCGCCAGATGGCAAACTTGAAGTTGCATCCACGTTGCAATTCATCACCGGCAGGCGATATGATGAATGATATTGATCAACTCCGCGGGATTGATGATCCCCGGGGGGTGATTGAGCGAAGGAGGGAGGAGGAATAACGAGATAAATAAAGGGAGAGGGAGAATGGGTGTAGGAGTGTGCGCGCGCGCGGGTGGAGGAGGGAGAAGGTGGAGCCCGCGCGCGCCGCCGCCGCAAGTCGCCATGACCGCTGGCGAGGCCCAGACGCGTCGCTTCTGGCCACTATTTCCACCGTTTGCGTGCGGGGAGTGAAGGGCATTGGGGCTAGACACCCCCTACTGGTCCACCCGCGTGCCCCACGGAGCCGCACGCGCGTGCGGCGGCCAGTTTGAGTGCATTTTCGAGTGGAAAAACCTCCCGGCCGAAGAGTCGTTCGGTCGATCGAGTGTTTTGGTGCCTTTTTTGGACCCCGTTAACGACCGCACCGCTTGTTAAAGCGGTGCCATTGGCACCGTGGAAGCCCAGTGCCAAGTTGCCATCCGCCAGGTGTGGATACACCGGGCACGCAAGATGCCAGTCCGGAAGCAAGGTGAGTATATAACGAACGCCCGCACCCAACGGCCGTTCCTTATATCGAGGCTCGTTAGAGAGAGAGGGGGGGAGGAAGCCCCCCCCTGCCCCCCCCCTCAGCTGGTGTCATCCACCTTAACATTCTCTCTACTTTATTTACATATTTTTCTGGCCCCTCCTGTCCCTTCCCAGAGTGCCACTTGGCACCCTTGTAACAACCTGCATTGGAGACGGCCATGTGACACCTGAAGTGCCATTGGCCTGGATGGTAGTGCCATTGGCCTGGATGGTAGTGCCATTGGCCTGGCTGCTGGATGGTAGTGCCATTGGCCTGGCTGCTGGATGGTAGTGCCATTGGCCTGGCTGCTGGATGGTAGTGCCATTGGCCTGGCTGCTGGATGGTAGTGCCATTGGCCTGGCTGCTGGATGGTAGTGCCATTGGCCTGGCTGCTGGATGGTAGTGCCATTGGCCTGGCTGCTGGATGGTAGTGCCATTGGCCTGGCTGCTGGATGGTAGTGCCATTGGCCTGGCTGCTGGATGGTAGTGCCATTGGCCTGGCTGCTGGATGGTAGTGCCATTGGCCTGGCTGCTATCTGACAGTGCCATGGGCCTGGCTGCTATCTGACAGTGCCATTGGCCTGGCTGCTATCTGACAGTGCCATTGGCCTGGCTGCTGGATGGTAGTGCCATTGGCCTGGCTGCTATCTGACAGTGCCATGGGCCTGGCTGCTATAACAGTGCCATAGGCCTGGCTGCTATAACAGTGCCATAGGCCTGGCTGCTATCTGACAGTGCCATGGGCCTGGCTGCTATCTGACAGTGCCATTGGCCTGGCTGCTGGATGGTAGTGCCATGGGCCTGGCTGCTATCTGACAGTGCCATTGGCCTGGCTGCTGGATGGTAGTGCCATTGGCCTGGCTGCTATCTGACAGTGCCATTGGCCTGGCTGCTATCTGACAGTGCCATTGGCCTGGCTGCTATCTGGCAGTGCCATTACCCTGGCTGCTATCTGGCAGTGCCATGGGCCTGGCTGCTATCTGACAGTGCCATTGGTCTGGCTGCTGACAGTGCCATGGGCCTGGATGGCAGTGCCAGTGGCCTGGCTGCTATCTGACAGTGCCATTGGCCTGGCTGCTATCTGACAGTGCCATGGGCCTGGATGGCAGTGCCAGTGGCCTGGCTGCTATCTGACAGTGCCATTGGCCTGGCTGCTATCTGACAGTGCCATGGGCCTGGCTGCTATCTGACAGTGTCATGGGCCTGGCTGCTGACAGTGCCATGGGCCTGGATGGCAGTGCCAGTGGCCTGGCTGCTATCTGACAGTGCCATGGGCCTGGCAGCTGACAGTACCAATGGCCTGGATGGCAGTGCCATTGGCCTGGCAGCTGACAGTGCCATTGGCCTGGCTGCTATCTAACAATGCCATAGACCCATTGCCCATTGCTAACAAATATTTATATTTGCAAAAAGTTCCAAAAGTGATCAGAGTTGCCACTGATGCCTTCTGTCACTTAGACATCACCTAGACACATTCAATAGATTTCTCTTCATATTCTTACCTAGACTTTAAACATACAGCCAATGGCTTTTAACATACCCAGTTCCTATAATATTAATCAACTCATTAGGTTAATCAAGGTTAACCAAGCTAAGAATGTCATTAGTAACCGCAACAGATGTATTTGTATTGTATAAATGTATTAGCACACACTTGGCAATCATCGTTTAAATATTAAATCTTCCTATTTCATTCTAATCGGATTTAAGCAAATCTGAAATATATAATTTAAAAATAGGCAAGAATGAGGTAAATTGTATTAGTAATACAAAATACAGTGGTTTGGGTGGATAGTCAATCGATAAAATGATAATATTGTTATAGTTCTGTAAAAGATAGTTGAGTAAATATATATACATTTTTACAAATGTAAGAATTTGATATCCCATTCAAAATAAATGGGTAAAATAGACTAGTCTATTGTAGCTTCTGTTGTAGCCTCTATTGTAGCGTCTATTGTAGTTTTGGTCTGGTGTAGCCTAGCCAGTTAAAGTAGCCTAACATAACATATATCAACTATTTACTCTGATGTAGAAAATTGTAAAGGTTATCCATAATTATAAAAATATAATCGTACTATTGAATTAACTCATGCCTTTTATGCATATTTTTTTTTGGGGGGGGGGGGACAGTTTGTAACATAATTGACAACACCAAGAAAAAATCTTTATAATAAACAGTTTACCACCAGCCGCTAACCTTACTGAGCGCTTCAAAGTTGAAGCAGCCTGCACAGAATTGCTAATCTGAAACTGGTCAGTACGGCCAAAATATCGGTAAACTTAGGAGTAATTAGTTGGGTAAATATTTGGTAGAGGAATAGCGTGGACGGTGGTTAATTCTTGACCTTGGTGGAGGAGGGAAGATTAAGTAAACGGGGTGTTGTGGTGTGTGTTGTGTGTGTGTGTGTGTGTGGGGGTGGTGGCTTGTGGTGGTTGTGGTGTGTGTGTGGGTGTGTGTGTGTGTGTGTGTGTGTGGGTGGTGGCTGTGGGTGGTGTGTGTGTACTCACCTATATGTACTCACCTATATGTGTCTGCAGGATCGAGCATTGACTCTTTGATCCCGCCTTCGAGCATCAGTTGTTTACAGCAATGACTCCTATCCATTCCCTATCGTACCTGGTTTTAAAATTATGAATAGTATTGGCTTCCACAACCTGTTCCGTAAGTGCATTCCATTTTTCCACTACTCTCACGCTAAAGAAAACTTCCTAACATCTCTGTGACTCATCTGAGTTTCTAACTTCCAATCCATGTCCCCTCGTTCTGTTCTATTCCGTGTGAACCCTTCGTCTATGTCCACTCTGTCAATCCCTCTGAGATTTTTATACGTTCCTATCATGTCCCCCCTCTCCCTTCTCTTTCATATGTGTCGTAAGGCATAGTTCCCCCAGGCGCTCCTAGACCCCATCCTCGTAGCTCTGGGACGAAGCTCGTTGCAAACCTCTGAACCTTCATTCCAGTTTCATTATGTGCTTCTTTAATGGGGACTCCATGATGAGGCGGCATACTCTAAGAACTGGCCTCACGTAGGCAGGTAAAGAGCCCTAAATGCCTCCTTACTTAGGTTCTGAATGATGTTCTAACTTTTGCCAGTGTAGAGTACCCTGCTGTCGTTACTATTATATGTGCCTCAGGAGATAGATTAGGTGTTACGTCCACACCCAGGTCTCCTTTCGCGCGTCGTCACAGGTAGGCTGTTCCCCTTCATTGTGTACTGTCCCTTTGTCTCCTATCTCCTAGTCCCCATTTCCATAACTTTACATTTGCTCGTGTTGAATTCCAGTAGCCATTTCTCTGACCATCTCAACAACCTGTTCAGGTCCTCTTGGTGGATCATGCAATCCTCATCTGTCACAACAATTCTCATCAACTTTGCGTCATCCGCAAACATCGACATGTAGGGACTCTACACCCGTAAACATGTCATTAACATATACAAGAAAAAGAATTGGTCCCAGCACCGATCCTTGATGGGTACTCCACTTGTACTGTTCGCCAGTCCGACTTGTCTCCCCCTTACCGTAAGCTCTTTGGCTCCTTCCTGTTAGGTAGTTCCTTATCCATGCTAGGACCTTTCCCCTACCCCCGCCTGCCTCGCGAGTTTGAATAGCAGTCTCATGTGCGGTACTGTATCCAAAGGCCTTTTTGGCAGTCCAGAAATATGCAGTCTGCCCAACCTCTCTGTCCTGTCTTATCTCGTATTTTATCATAGAATTCCAGAAGGTTTGTTAGGCACGATTTCCCTGTCCAGGTGTGTGTGTGTGTGTGTGTGTGTGTGTGTGTGTATGTGTGTTGTGTGTATGTGTGTGTTGTGTGTATGTATGTGTGTGTTGTTGTATGTATGTGTGTGGTGTTGTGTGTGTGGTGTGTGTGTGTGTGTGTGTTGTGTGTGTGGTGTGGGTGGTGGCTGTGGGGTGTGTGTGTGTGTGTGTGGGTGTGTGTGTGGGTGTGTGGGTGGTGGCTGTGGTGGTGGGTGTGTGTGTGTGTGTGTGTGTGTGTGTGTGTGTGGTGTGGTGGCTGTGGTGGTGTGTGTGTGTGTGTGTGGGTGGGTGGTGTGTGTGTGTGTGTGTGTGTGTGGGTGGTGGCTGTGGTGGTGTGTGTGTGTGTGTGTTGTGGGTGGGTGGGTGGGTTTGGGGGTGTGTGTGGGGGGGGGGGTGTGGCTGTGGTGGTGGTGTGTGTGTGTGGTGTGTGGTGTGTGGACTCACCTAGTTGTACTCACCTAGTTGTGCTTGCGGGGGTTGAGCTCTGGCTCTTTGGTCCCGCCTCTCAACCGTCAATCAACAGGTGTACAGTTTCCTGAGCCTAATGGGCTTATCATATCTACATTTGAAACTGTGTATGGAGGTCAGCCTCCACCACATCGCTTCCTATGCATTCCATTGTCAACCACTCTGACACTAAAAAGTTCTTTCTAATATCTCTGTGGCTCATTTGGGCACTCAGGCTTCCACCTGTGTCCCCTAGTGCGTGTGCCCCTTGTGTTAACAGCCGTCGTATCAACCCTGTCGATTCCCCTGTAGATATCTTGAATTGTGGTGATCATGTCCCCCCTAACTCTTCTGTCTTCCCACGAGTGAGGTTTAATTCCTCAGTCGCTCCTCGTATGTGTGTGTGTGTGTGTGGGTGGGCTGTGGTGTGGTAGTGTGTGTGTGCTGTGTGTGGTGTGTGTGTGTGGGTGGGTGGTCTGTGTGGTGTGTGCTGGTGGTGTGGTGGTGTGTAGTGGGTTTTGGGTGGGTTGGCTGGTGGTGTGTGATGTGGGTGGCTGGGGGGGGGGTGGTGGTGGTGGTGGGGTGTGGTGTTGTGTGTGTGGTTGGGTGGTGGTGTCGTCTGCTGTGGTGTGTGTGTGTGTGTGGGTGGGTGGTGCGGTGGTGGTGTGTGGTGTGGGGGGGGTGGTGTGCTGTGGTGGTGTGTGTGTGTGTGTTGGGGTGGTCGTGGTGGTTGTGTGGTGTGTGTGTGTATGTGGGGGGGGGGGGTGTGCTGTGGTGGTGTGTGTGTGTGTGGTAGTGTGTGTGTGGGTGGGGCGTGGTTGTGTTGGTGGTGGTGTGGTGGGGGTGTGGGTGGTGAGCTGGTGGTGTGGGTGGTGGTGTGGGTGGTGGTGTGGTGGATGTGTGGTGTAGAGGTTGGTGGCTGTGGTGTGTGTGTGGTCGCTGTGTAGTGTGGTGTGGCCTGTGGTGGGTGGCTGGTGTGGCGTGGTTGGTTAGTGTGGGTGGTGGTCGTGGTGGTGCTGTGTGTGTGTAGGTGTGGGGTGTGGCTGTGAGTGGTGTGTGCTGGTAGTGTAGGTGTGGCGTTGGGTGCTGTGTGAGTGTTGTGTGGTGTGTGGTGTGATGAGTGTGTGGTGTGTGTGTGTTGTGGTGTGTGGTGTGTGTGTGGTGGTGTGGGTGGGGTGGGTTGGAGCTGTGATGGTGGTGCGAGATGGCTGACGATGGGTGGATGAGTATAGTGAGCATGCGCGCAAGTGATGGTTCTTGTGGCGATAGTGGAAATGATTTAGGTGACACGACCAAGATGTTAGCACCATTGAAGACGATGCAGTATTGAGGAGGAACTAACAGCAGCAGCAGGCAGCGTTTGCAACAGCAGTGATTGTGGTGCATTATTAAGATGGTAGCGAACTAGCCGGGGTCAACATTGATCGTGGTAGTTGTGGTATCACTTGTGTCGTAGTGGTAGAAATAATCACAGTAGGAAAGGGGCTTTCTTTCTCCTCTCCTACCCCCCTTTTTCTCGTGTCTATATAAATACAAGACAGTAAGTATTTTATAACTGCTGCTGCTGCTGTATATTAAAGGTATTTAGTTTGCTGATATTGCTGACCGCTATTGTTTATTGATGTCTGCTGGGGTTGTTACTATTGATGCAGGTGTTGCAGTAGCAACAGCAGACTCAATCCTTCCACCCCCCCCATAAAGTATTGCAACTGTTAGTGTAAAGTTACCAGTAACTACTTTATTACCACTGCCTACTGTTATTTCTGCTACCGTTGCTGAGACACTACTGTTAATGAAACTTTTGTCTTCGCTACTAGGCTACTGTTGTTACTATCAATGCTACTAGGCTACTGTGATTACTATTAATGCTACGGTTGCTGCTAGGCTATTTAATATGCATAGTACAGGTGTACAGCTAGGATCGCCTTCATTCTAACTACTAGCTTAATTTCAGTGTCTACTTGTACACCTTGCCTTCGGTCTCACACAGCATAGCGTGAAAGCCTTAGTTCGATCCCAGGCGGGACAGAAATGGTTGGGTACATTTCCTATGACCAAATGCCCTCTGTTCAAATAGGTACCCGGGGAGTCTAGCAACGGGTGGGGGGAGGATTGCATCCTGGGAATGGTTAGTAGCCAGAACCTATTTATACCTATATATCCGCAAGCAAAATGAATGATGAATAATCTTGTTGCTTGCACTAGTAAGGATACACGTGTGTTCAACGGTTGTGCTTGCGGGGGGTTGAGCTCTGGCTCTTTGGTTCCCGGCCTCTCAACTGTCGAATACATTTTATTTTTCAAAACATACATCACGTACGTCAATGCTCGATCCTGCAGACACAAATAGGTGAGTACACACACACGGAAGCCAGCCCAGGTACTATTTCTGCTAGGTGGAACAGGGCATCAGGGTGAAAAGAAACTTAAATGCTTGTCATATTCTCGTTGTTATAC
>WNGS01165751.1:2746343-2760066 GCA_020271785.1 Procambarus virginalis
TTCAGAGGCTAGACACTCCCCGTAGCCAGGCGGAGTGGAAACACACAAATTGAAGCGTTTATAAAAACCCTTAAGTACCGCCGAGGGGCTGAAGGTGTTTCCGTTTCACATGAAATTGAGGCCAGGAAAATAATTCAGGGTTTACCCCGGTCAAAAGTGTAGGGGTGGTGGGGGCAGGGAGAGCAACCTCTATTACAACTGGATGAATTCGGGGGGGGAGGAGGGCGTTGTTAAGTATATTAGAGTCCAGGAGGTCCGTATATGAATATTCCCTTCCCCCCATCCCATTTTACCCGTTCCACCCGCTCTTAGTTCATGGTTTGTTGGTTGGTCAGGTGAAGGGATAGGGGGGTGTGGTAGGGGTGAGCGGGAGGGGTTTAGCAGCTCTATGGGGACCAACCAGAATTGTTACTATGGGAGGGGAGGCACATGGCTGTTCAGGTCAAGTAGAAAAAAAAAAATAAGAGAGAAAGAGCCAATATACTAATCATAAGTCAAACACAGACCCTCCGCCCGCCCTCCCAGACCACGCCAGCCAAAATTCACAAAGAAGTGAGGTTGGCAGCGCACCAGAAACGGGTCCAAGGGGCTCCTCCTCCTCCCTTTTTTTACCTTTTTTTCGAATTATAGTTAATTAGCGGTGTGAGAATGAAGCAGCTTCCCTCGTCGAGGGGCCGGTCGGTATATATGATTATATAGCCTCCCATTAGGCGCATAATATACAGAATAAACATGGAGAACTCTACCCATGATAAGTACGGACTCCTAACTTTATATCCCAATACAAAGCCCTGTCGTAATTCTCGGTAACCCTGACGTGCATACTAAATGAGTAATACACACACACACACACACACACACCTAGCCTCTTTTGTGTTTTTTTTATAAACAAGACTTCCACGGGGTTAAGTCCATTTTGATTTGTGTGTTTTTCCGTTCATTACTCTATGCAAACATGGGAGTGAAGGAAGGTGGGATGGAGGTGGGAGCGAGGCTAACCATCCCACCTGATATGGAATGCCGGCGTTCTCCATTATCTGAGGCACAGAGGCCATATAAAAATTTATTATTCCCCCATCCCCTTTCCCCCCTCTCAGTCCTCCCTCTCCCACTTCCCCCCTTCCGCAAAGAGCTCCATCGCGGTAACCAGTTTGTGTTTAGTCGCTCTATTAGTACGCGGGTTTGCGCAGGCGTGCTGCGTATGGAGTGGTGCATTTGGAACGTGTGTGTGCCGGTGTTGGGGTGTTGTGTGACCAGACTCGTCCTGGGCGTCAGGGTTGGGAAATATTGGATAAAGTTATCGTGTCTTGAGCCAAATCAGCTGGGTGGCCGCATGTTGCTGCCGGTGGATAGGAAGCGTGTCGTACGTTCGAGATATTCCCTCACAACTTTTCACAACGGCCTTGATCTCTGCAACGAGGCTATATATCCCCGTATAATCCACTTTAACACCGATACCACCGGGCATGACCCCAAGTTTGCGTGCGAGGTGAGGGAGTTTAGCGTGCATAATCTTGCGTGTGGCGGAGAGGTGTGTTGTTAGTGTCGCTGGCGGCCGTCAGGGGGACGGTCGGACGGAATATTTTTGAGCAAAAAATTATCTAAATAAAATTCGAAAGGCGCCATAGTGACGGGGTTCAAGGTAAGCGGAGGATTTCGGGGTCGGAGCAATTGGGCTGGTGTGGTGTGCTGAAAGGAGAAGCGAGTGCTAATAGTGGTGTAATGAGCCTTTGAGTGAAGCGGGCGGTTGGGTGACCCTCTTGTGTGTGTACTAACTCTTTGGACCCCAAAAAGCTTCGCCCCAAACACGCCCCTTCACCAGAGAGGAAATGAAAGCCGTCGACGATTATCCGATTTGAGGGAGTATTGGGCCTCGCCGGACCGCAGTACACCATCAGTTCTCTCCACTATTTATGTCTCCAAAGGTACGTGCCCTTGTCATGAGCAATTAGAGGGAAAAAGGGGGATTTAAAGGGTCATTTGGGTCTCATCAAACACCTAAATTCTCTTTTTCCTTAAATGGCTTAAAAATAGTAGGAAGAGGTGTCCCTCTTCTTTTCTCCCTCTCGCTAGTGCCTTCTAGGAAGCCAGGGGGCACTCCCACTCCCCCTTTTGGCACCCCCTACACAAGGGGGGGCATAACCAGTGCCAAAAAGTACTTGTGTGGGGCACTCGGTGACTTTTGTCTAGCTGCTAACTTATGCTTTTTTTTTAAATCTTATCTTTCACTATTTTTTGCCGTTAGCGTCATCTATTCTGCCTCTTGTTGGCCTTCAGCAGCACCTATTCTTTCCTGCCCGCCTTCAGCAGCACCACCTATTCTGCCTCTTGTTCGCCTTCAACAGCACCTATTCTTCCCCTTCCCCCTTCATCACCACCACCTATTTCTTCCTCTGTTCCCCTTCAGCAGCGCCTATTCTTTCCCTACTCCCCTTCAGCAGCACCTTTTTTGGCCTATGTTCGCCTTTAGTGCCACCTATTCTGCCTTCAGCAGCACCTATTCTGTCCTATGCCTGCTTTCAGCAGCACCCATTCTTTCCCTGCACGCCTTCAACAGCACCCATTCTTTTCCTGTCTGCCTTCAGCAGCACCTATTCTTTCCCCTGCCCGCCTTCATTGGCACCTATTCTTTCCATGCCCGCCTTCAGTGGCACCTATTCGTATGTGGCACCTATTCTTTCCATATCCATCTTGAGCAGCACCTATTCTTTCCATGTCCATCTTGAGCAGCACCTATTCTTTCCATGTCCATCTTGAGCAGCACCTATTCTTTCCATATCAGTCTTGAGCAGCACCTATTCTTTCCATATCCATCTTGAGCAGCACCTATTCTTTCCATGTCCATCTTGAGCAGCACCTATTCTTTCCATGTCCATCTGAGCAGCACCTATTCTTTCCATCCCGTCTTGAGCAGCACCTATTCTTTCCATGCCCGTCTTGAGCAGCACCTATTCTTTCCATATCCATCTTGAGCAGCACCTATTCTTTCCATATCCATCTTGAGCAGCACCTATTCTTTCCATGTCCATCTTGAGCAGCCCTATTCTTTCCATGTCCATCTTGAGCAGCACCTATTCTTTCCATGTCCATCTTGAGCAGCACCTATTCTTTCCATATCAGTCTTGAGCAGCACCTATTCTTTCCATGCCCGTCTTCAGCAGCACCTATTCTTTCCATGCCCGTCTTGAGCAGCACCTATTCTTTCCATGCCCGTCTTGAGCAGCACCTATTCTTTCCATGCCCGTCTTGAGCAGCACCTATTCTTTCCATGCCCGTCTTGAGCAGCCCCTATTCTTTCCCTGCCTGTCTTGAGCAGCACCTATTCTTTCTATGCCCGTCTCGAGCAGCACCTATTCTTTCAATGCCCGTCTTGAGCAGCACCTATTCTTTCAATGCCCGTCTTGAGCAGCACCTATTCTTTCAATACCCGTCTTGAGCAGCACCTATTCTTTCAATACCCGTCTTGAGCAGCACCTATTCTTTCAATGTCCGTCTTGAGCAGTACCTATTCTTTCCATATCCATCTTAAGCAGCACCTATTCTTTCAATGCCATCTTGAGCAGCCCCTATTCTTTCCACGCCCGTCTTGAGCAGCACCTATCCTTCACCCCAGCCTTCAGCAGCACCTATTCTTTCTCTTCCATCCCTTTATGACGTCTTTATTCTCTCCTTCACTTCCCACTCTTCACCTCTCCTCTCCCTCTTCCCACATTCCAGTAGTAACTTTGTAGAATATTGGGCTAGCCCGTCTGGCTAGTAAAGTGTTAGTCATTAAGGGATAGGTCAGCCTTGCCTTCCACCTTCTGGTCGATAGGATTTAGACTTCACAGTCGTTAAAATTTAGACTTCACAGTCGTTACGGTTGAGGATTTTGTAAGTCTGTTCCAGTTAATGGATACGGTGACCGCTGCCCTTCATACTGAATGGATAGTAGGTCAGCTGATGTTGTTGTTGTTGTTATAGATTCAGCTACTCGGAACAAGTTTCAAGTAGCACGGGCTATGGTGAGCCCGTAGTGGACCTACCTGGCACAGGAGCGGTCCTGTCAGCTGATCCAGTCCCTTTAATGGATAGACTAGTGGGATCAGCTGATCCAGTTTCTGTGAATGGGTGGTGGGATCACCAGATTGCATAGTGGAATCAGCTGGGCCAGTCCCAAATATAGGGGAATTGAACAATCTGTTGTGAACTCTCGTAAACCAATAGATTACGTGGGGTTCAAAACCTTGTGAATAGATAGGTCTAATGGGCTTAGCTGGTTCATCCCCCATTGAATGAATAGTAGGCTCATTGATCTCTTCCCAGTGAATGGAGAAACGAATCAGCTGACCCAATTACTCTGATTGTAGTTTTAGTTGATTTGTTTCAATCTGTGATTGGGTGTAGGTGATTCTGATCCGATCCCCATGATTGGATGGTAGGCTGTTGGTCCAGTCATGTAATCTGTGATTAGATGGATGGCCTAGACTTTGCCTAACCAATCCCTGTAACTAGATCTGTGAATCATCTGGTCCAATCTCTGCATGGTTAACTATCCTTTGTGGATTGTATTAAATGATTGTTTCTGTTATGGATTGGTGTTATCGATTCTATCCTCTATGGATAGTTGCTGCCGATTCTATACAGGATGTAATAGTACACTGAGAGGGAATTCTATCAACATACTTTTGATAGATTTTGATTGATAATTTTGATATTGAGGGGGCCCAGTACTTTTCGGCCCCTCACGATATTCAAGAGAGAGAACTCGATAAACACCTCCAACGGATACCTGATCAACCAGGCTGTGATTCATACGTTAGGTTGCGAGCAGCCGCGTCCAACAGCCTGGTTGATCAGTCCAGCAACCATGAGGCCTGGCAGAAACCGGGCCGCGGGAACGTTGATTCTCGGAACCACATTAAAGTACATAGGTAGTCTACCCTCTGTGGATATTGGGTTCATATGACTTAGCCTAATTCCCTGGATGGATCAGGTATCCAGTTTTTGTTAATGGATAGATGGGTCAAGGGATTTAATCCATGTGATTAAGTGTGATGTGAATCCACGCGAAGGGAATTGTCCATGTGAATTCATCACTGATGAATGACTGGGTACGTATATACCACCACACACACTCATGGATGACGGGGGGTTGGTACCTGACCTTGCGATGATTTCGGGGCTTAGCGTCCCCACGGCCCGGTCCCCGACCAGGCCTGGTGGTTGTTGGACCGGTCAAAATATACAATCCCCTCTCATGAATGACTAGGTTGCCTATTCTTTCTTGACTGAGGTGCACAGGAGGGTTTTTGGATAGTCTTGGCATCTTTGTATCGACTATCCTGATTGCTAGTGAATAGTTAGCCCACCATTGCGTTAATGATGAAGTCAGGTCACCCCTTCATTAATGACTTGGTCATACCACCTCTGGTCCGGTTGTCTGACCTGAATGACAAGGTCAAATCACCTTGCTTGTAACCTTACCTTGCGATAATTTCGGGGCTTAGCGTCCCCGCGGCCCGGTCCTCGACCAGGCCGCCTGGTTGCTGGACTGGTCAACCAGGCTGTTGGACGCACGTGGCTGCTCGCAGCCTGACGTATGTATCACAGTCTGGTTGATCAGGTATTCTTTGGAGGTGTGTATCCACCATTCATTTAAGCCCAACCCTGTGGTGAATGACAGGTCAACCCACCCTGTGATGAATGACAGGTCAGCCCACCCTGTGATGAATGACAAGGTCAACCCACCCTGTGATGAATGACAGGGTCAACCCACCCTGTGATGAATGACAGGGTCAACCTACCCTGTGGTGAATGACAGGTCAACCCACCCTGTGATGAATGACAGGGTCAACCCACCCTGTGATGAATGACAATGTCAGCCCACCCTGTGATGAATGACCAGGTCAACCCACCCTGTGATGAATGACAGGGTCAACCTACCCTGTGGTGAATGACAGGTCAACCCACCCTGTGATGAATGACAGGTTCAACCTACCCTGTGGTGAATGACAGGTCAACCCACCCTGTGATGAATGACAGGTCAGCCCACCCTGTGGTGAATGACAGGTCAACCCACCCTGTGATGAATGACAAGGTCAACCCACCCTGTGATGAATGACAGGGTCAACCCACCCTGTGATGAATGACAAGGTCAACCCACCCTGTGATGAATGACAGGGTCAACCCACCCTGTGATGAATGACAATGTCAGCCCACCCTGTGATGAATGACCAGGTCAACCCACCCTGTGATGAATGACAGGGTCAGCCCACCCTGTGATGAATGACAAGGTCAGCCCACCCTGTGATGAATGACAAGGTCAGCCCACCCTGTGATGAATGACAGGGTCAACCCACCCTGTGATGAATGACAATGTCAGCCCACCCTGTGATGAATGACAGGGTCAACCCACCCTGTGATGAATGACGGTCAACCCACCCTGTGATGAATGACAAGGTCAACCCACCCTGTGATGAATGACAGGGTCAACCCACCCTGTGATGAATGACGGTCAACCCACCCTGTGATGAATGACAAGGTCAACCCACCCTGTGATGAATGACGGTCAACCCACCCTGTGATGAATGACAAGGTCAACCCACCCTGTGATGAATGACAGGGTCAACCCACCCTGTGATGAATGACGGTCAACCCACCCTGTGATGAATGACAAGGTCAACCCACCCTGTGATGAATGACAAGGTCAACCCACCATGTGATGAATGACAGGGTCAACCCACCATGAGGCAGCATGAGTCAGCCCACCCCGCATGAATTTGACCTGAGGAAACCCACCCATTAGGGATGGGTTGACCTGACCTATCCCACCCCTAATGGGTGGCAACTCACCCATTAGAGGTGGGTTACCCTAGCCCTAAGTGGCTAGGCTAGGCGGGTAGGCTGGGCTGAGCGGCTATTTGAGGCTAGGCTAGTAGGAATAGCTAGACTAGACTTGACTGAACATCAGTGAGTTCATGCATGACTGACATGATCTATCATGCCTCCTATGCTTAAAGCAGCTTTCACTGTCAGTTTTGAACAGTGATTTTGAATACTCGAGGAAATTTAGGCTAATGGCATATATTATTATATAATGACTCATATTTCAACATTTTACATGCAAGATAATGAGAAATTTATCATTATCTTGCAAATGAAACGTGCCCTTCCCTCACAGCCTAGCACCTTACTGTCAGACATTTGAATATGTTCAATCCACGAAGGCCTATTGATCTTTTCGGGGCTTAGCGTCCCCGCGGCCCGGTCCTCGACCAGGCCTCCTTTTAGTTACATACCCCCAGGAAGCAGCCCGTAGCATGCTGTCTAACTCCCAGGTACATATTTAACTGCTAGATGAACAGGAGCATTAGGGTGAAAGAAACTGCTCATTTGTTCCCGCCTCCACCGGGGATCGAACCCGGAATCTCAGGACTACGTATCCAAGGCCCTGTTCTCTCAGCTGCCAGGCTTCTTTGTAGAGTGGTATGGACTAAGAAAACTTTTAAAACAACTTTATTGTTATGAAGATGGAGCTAACTGGTCTGACAATTGCAAGTTATGACCACTATGCTTCCCCCTCACAGTCAAAAGGACCCTCACAGCTAAGCTTGCAAGCATAGTGTAGTTCATAACAGCAAGCATTCCTTCTGTTGCAAGCAAATTGTAGTTCAAAACAGCAAACATTCCTTCCGTTGCAGGCAAAATCGTCCCGCACAAGCTCAGACATTGTTTACCCACTTTTTTTTAATGACAATCACCACCACAACAATCACCTCCCCTCCCGTCAATGACTAAGCTTGTTGCAAGCTTTCCCCCTTGCAGCTTGCAATAAAACATAGCCTCTCCTCTGCAATCACAAGCATTAGCGCAAACACAAACATTCCTCCTAATACAGGCAGAGGCCTAAAGCATCCCCCCCCCTCATTTGCCCCCAAGTTACCCCCCCCCCTCCCTCACCACCCACTAACAGGCATCCACTCCCTCAGTACCTTGCAACAGGCATCCACTCAGTGCCTTGCAACAGGCATCCACTCAGTGCCTTGCAACAGGCATTCACTTCCTCAGTACCTTGCAACAGGCATCCACTCAGTGCCTTGCAACAGGCATTCACTTCCTCAGTGCCTTGCAACAGGCATCCACTCAGTGCCTTGCAACAGGCATTCACTTCCTCAGTGCCTTGCAACAGGCATCCACTCAGTGCCTTGCAACAGGCATCCACTCCCTCAGTACCTTGTAACAAGCATCCACTCAGTGCCTTGCAACAGGCATCCACTCAGTGCCTTGCAACAGGCATTCACTTCCTCAGTGCCTTGCAACAGGCATCCACTCAGTGCCTTGCAACAGGCATCCACTCCCTCAGTACCTTGTAACAAGCATCCACTCAGTGCCTTGCAATAGGCATTCACTTCCAGTACCTTGCAACAGGCATCCTATCAGTCATAATTATAACCTATAATTCAGCATTTACGCTTGCAACCGTATAAGAATTCACCCTCAAAAAATGAGTAAATCATCAAGTATCCCGCGACTCATACTCATGACCTCCCTCATAATCACATAGATTTCCCCCCTCGTACAACTAGAAGCTCCCTTCGTCCACCAAAAAAAAACAATTAGATGAGTACTCGGTCACATTTATACTTTAGGCTTCTTCACAGCTTCAAGCATAACCTCCCTCGTAGCCCAGCCCGGCCTCCTAAGGTGCCCGAACGTTCAGAAACTGTCATAGTAAAGTGCCCTTATCCTAACCTACCTGAAGACCCAAAACAGAAAACGGGACACAGTACGTCAGTTCCGCGAGCCAGCTGCCATTTTCTAGTACGCTGATTTTTGGCCTTAGAGTATACGTCAAAATGCGGCGACGTGTTGGGAGGACGGAATTCATAGTCTGTCTTCGTGGTTTAAGACGTCCTCATTCGTAATCATAAGCATCTTTTTCTTAATACTAAAACTACCACTAGCATCCCATTTTCTATAACCACTGGGGCCGCTCCAAGCAACAGCCTGTTGGACCAAGTTATCACAAGTCGAGCCTGGCCTCAGGCTGGGCTGGGGGGGTGTAGGAGAACTCCCAGAACCCTCTCCAGGTATACTGTGATGAACACATTGGGATCCTGGGTTCGATCCCCTGGCAGGACGAAAATGGTTGGGCACATTTCCTTTCACCTGATATCCCTTGTTCACCTAGCAGCAAACAGGTACCAGGGAGTCAACCTACCTACTCTGTGTAGCTTTAGGGTGTCTTATTGCTTACCCAAGTGAAAGACTTGGGTAAATACTGGTTCGGTAACAGGGTTGTTGATTTGTGGAACCAATTACCGCGTAACGTGGTGGAGGTGGGATCCCTCGATTGTTTCAAGCGCCGGTAGGACATGTATATGAGTGGGATTGGGTGGTTATAAATAGGAGCTGCGTCGTGTGGGCTAATAAGCTTTCTGCAGTTGCCTTTATTCCTATGTTCTTATTTTGTGTAGCTTCCGGAGATCAACCGCACTGCGGCCCGGTCTCCGACCAGGCTTCCCGGTTGGTCGTCTGGTCAACAAGCTCTTGGATGCGGCTACTCGCAGCCAGACGTATGAGTCACAGCCTAGTTGATCAGGTATTCTTTGGAGATGTTTGTCGAGTTCTCTCTTGAACACTGTGAGGGTTCGGCCAGTTATGTCCCTTATGTGTAGTGTGTGTTGAACAGTCTCGGGCCTCTGATGTTGAGGTTATCTAAAGAAGATTTCGGGGCTTAGCGTCCCCGCGGCCCGGTCCTCGACCAGGCCTCCATCCCCAGGAAGCAGCCCGTAGCAGTTGTCTAACTCCCAGGTACCTATTTACTGCTAGGTAACAGGGGCATAGGGTGAAAGAAACATTTTGCCCATTTGTCTCCGCCTGCACCGGGGATCGAACCCGGAACCGCAGGACTACGAATCCGAAGCACTGTCCATCCAGCTGTCAGACGCCCTTGATACTTCTCCCTCAGCATACATATTGCTCTTCAACGGGGGTATTCTGCACATCCTGCCATGCCTCCTGGTCTCATGTGATGTTATTTTTATGTTCAGATTTGGAACCAGTCGGGGAGCCGGTCGGCCGAGCGGACAGCACACTGGACTTCTGATCCTGTGGTCCTGTGTTCGATCCCAGGCGCCGGCGAGAAACAATGGGCAGAGTTTCTTTCACCCTATGCCCCTGTTACCTAGCAGTAAAAGAGGTACCTGGGTGTTAGTCAGCTGTCACGGGCTGCTTCCTGGGGGTGGAGGCCTGGTCGAGGACCGGGCCGCGGGGACACTTAAAGCCCCGAAATCATCTCAAGATAACCTCAAGATAACCTCAAGATACTTCTCCCTAAGCATACCTATTGCTCTTCAACGGGGGTATTTTGCACATCCTGCCATGCCTCCTGGTCTCATGTGATGTTATTTTTGTGTTCAGATTTGGAACCAGTCCCGCTAATATCTTAAAGAGGGAGTTAGACAATGTTAGTGGAGTTGTACCCTGGAGGGATGTCAGGGACCTCAATACATTCCTAAAGTAACTGCGTGTGCGTGTGTGGGGTGGGGAGTGGGGGGGGGGGTTGTGTGTGTATATATATATATATACTTACCTAGTTATGCTTGCGGGCACGGGAGAGACATCTCCCGTCAAGCAGGGTGCAGTCGCACCTCCACAGATCTCGTGTATCATCTATTCATACTGGTAATGGCTCAAAAGGGCCACGACTTACGGGCTATTCATGCCCGTGCCACCTTTTGGGTGGCTTAATCTCTATCAATCAATCAATCTGCTTGCGGGGCTTCGTTTCGGGGCTCAAAGAGCTTCGACTCTCGGTTCCCGCCTCAACTGTCAATCAACAGGTGTACAGGTTCCTGAGCCTACTGGGCTCTGTCATATCTACATTTGAAACTGTGTATGGAGTCAGCCTCCACCACATCACTGCCTAATGCATTCCACCTGTTAACTACTCTGACCCTGCAAAAATTCTTTCAAGTGGTTGACCAGACCACACACTAGAAGGTGAAGAGACGACGACGTTTCGGTCCGTCCTGGACCATTCTCAAGTCGATTGAATCGAAACGTCGTCGTCTCTTCACCTTCTAGTGTGTGGTCTGGTCAGCATACTTTAGCCACGTTATTGTGACTCATCGCCTGCATATGGATTTCAAGTGATTGTTGTTTTAGACTCAGCTACTTAGAACAAAAGTTCAAAAGTAGCACGGGCTATGGTGAGCCCGTTGTGGACTTACCTGGCACAGGAGTGGGGCTGTAACTCGTCTCTCACTTGTTTCAAGTGGTTGTGTGGCCCATTTAAGTTTTTAAGTCTTCGCGTGTGGCGCCTTGTTCGTGTTACGCCCAAACTGAATAGTTTGTCTGTCCACCCGGACGCGGCAGGCTGCTAACAGCCGCGTCCAACAGCCTGGTTGACCAATCAGACAACCAGGTATCAACCAGGAGGCCTGGTCGGGGAGCAGACCGCGGGGATGTTGAACCTCGAAATTAACGCAAGGTAAACCTGTCAATTAAAAGATTTTTATGGGTGGTGATCATGTCTTCCTTTACTCTTACCTTGATTACCTTGAGGCGATTCCGAGGCTCAGCGACCCCGCGGCCCGGTCGTCGACCAGGCCTTCTCGTTGTTGGACTGGTCAACCAGGCTGTTGAACGCAGCTGCTCGCAGCCTAACGTTAGATTATGCTGTTCAGTTTTTAGTCGCCATACTATAAAATGAATATAAATTCACAAGAACAGGATGTTCTTGTGAATAAATTCACAAATTAAATTAACAGCATAGGATGACAGTTAATCCCGCAAATTAGAAACCTTTCATACGAAGAGAGAGATTGACAAAGCTTAATTTACATTCTTTAGAAAGGCGAAGAATTAGGGGTGACATGTTAGAGGTGTATAAGTGGATGAATGGGCAGAACAAAGTGTATATTAATAGGGTATTAAAAGTATCAACACTTAATAGAACACGAAACAATGGGTATCAATTAGTTAAGTTTAGATTTAGGAAAGACCTGGGTAAATACAGGTTCTGTAGCAGAGTTGTTGATTTGTGGAACCAATTAATCTATAACATATTAGAAGTATGATCCCTTGATTGTTTCAAGCATAGGTTAGACATATAAATGAATGAGTTTGGGTGGATATAAATAGGAACTGTCTTGTATGGCCCAAAAGGTCTTCAGTAGTTTCCTTGATTATTATGTTAACATAAGAACATAAGAATAAGGGTAACTGCAGAAGGCCTATTGGCCCATACGAGGCAGCTCCTATTTATAACCACCCAATCCCACTCATATACATGTCCACCCATGCTTGAAAGTAGGATTGGGTGGTTATAAATAGGAGCTGCCTCGTATGGGCCAATAGGCCTTCTGCAGTTACCTGTATTCTTATGGTATGTTAACATATAATCAAGGAAACTGCTGAAGACCTTTTGGGCCATACGAGGCAGTTCCTATTTATATCCACCCAAACTCATTCATTTATATGTCTAACCTACTCTTGAAACAATCAAGGAAACCCCACCTCCACCACGCCAAGTGGCAACTGGTTCCAGAAATCAACAACCCTCTTACCGAATCAGTATTTACCCAGGTCTTCCCCAAATCTATGTTCTGTCTTCCAGGGATGTGAGGTTTAATTCCCATAGCATTTGTTAACCAAACCACACACTAGAAATTGGACACAATCGACTTGATGATGGTCCAGGAAGGGCCGCAACATCGTCGTCTCTTCAATTTCTAGTGTGTGGTTTTGTTGAACATTTTTCAACCACGTTATTGTGACTTTTCATCCCGTAGTATTTCCTCGTACTCATACATCTCAGCTCTGGGACTAGTCTGGTGGCATACCTCTGAATCATCTCTCTAGCTTTATATTAGGTTTAACTAGATATGGACTCCAGACTGGACTATGGAATTTGTCTGACATATCTGGTATACAAAATTTTAAATGATTCCTCACAAAGGTTTCTAAAGGCAGTTCTTACATTGGTTAATCTGGCCTATGCCACTGCTGATATCCTTTTGATGTGGGCTTCTTGGGACAGGTTCGGTGTGATGTCAACCCCCAGATCTTTCTCTCTACTTGATTCTTGCAGGATTTCACCTCACAGATGAAACCTTGTGTTTAGACTCCTGCTCCCTTCACCTAATTTCATTACTTTACACTTGCAGTACTTAAGTTAAACTTTATGACCATTTTTAGACTGGTTGTCATGTAATCTTCCTCTTGTCTTGATTCTAATCATAATTTTTGTATCAACAAATATTGAAAGGAATGAGTAGCTCCTTCTCTCGTCATGTTCTACAAGCTCTTTCCTCATGGTCTTCGCCATCACCTTGCATGGTATACAAGTTAAGGAAACTTACCTATTGTTCAGGCCAATAGGTATAAACATGTTCCCTCCATCTCCCCCCCTCTCTCTCTCCCTCCCTCCCCCCTCTCTCTCTCATTCCCTCTCCCTCCTCCCCTCCTCTCTCTCCTTCCCCTCCCTCTCTCCCTCCTCCCCTCCTCCCCTCTCTTCCCTCTCTCCCTCCCTCCCTCCTCCCTTCCCTCTCCTCCTCCTCCTCTCTTCCCTCCCTCCTCTCTTTCTCCTTCCCTTCTCCCCTTCCCTTCCCTTCCCCTCTCTTCCCTCCCTCCCTCCTCTTCCCTCCCTCCCTCTCTTCCCTCCCTCCCTCTCTTCCTCTCCTTAATCTCTTCCTCCACTCCCCCTCTCTTTCCCTCCCTCTCTCTTCCCTCCCAT
>WNGS01165751.1:2760091-2810759 GCA_020271785.1 Procambarus virginalis
CCTCTCTTCCCTCCCTCCCTCCCTATCTTCATATATCACCCCGATCCCCTTTCACCCATATCTCCATTTCCCATCACCCTATGTCCCCATCTCGTCACCCATCTCCCACTCCCCATCACCCATGCCCCTATCTCTCCCCCCTCCCCCTCGTCACCCTCCCACCCTAATCATCCAGTCCTCCCTCCACGAGTGACTGCGTATATATGCACCCCCCCCCCCTCCCACACACAGCTGTTCCCACTCTACATGTTCATTCTCTCTCAAGCTCAAATGTTTTCCGCTCATCTCTATCTCAAAGAATGGTTTAGTAACATGTGTGTTTGTGCTTGCCTACGGGAGGGAGATTTAGCTCTTCAGTCCTGCCTTTCAGTTAATGAACAGTAGCTGCCAACACCCACCACATCGTGTCAGCAAGGCGGACAGCCCGCCTGCTTTCATTCCTCTCACTGTATTTCCCACTTCTAAACTTCCTTCACCTATGCTTCTCCTTCCTCTTTACTCCCCCCCTTCCCAAAAAAAAAACAAAAAACTGGTGGTACCATTTCAAGCAGTCTAATAACCTGTGTCTAAAACTAATTGTACGTTAATGGTAACCATAGAGTCCGTTTCCTCGAGCATTCAAAATGTCACTGAAACTGAACAAATCCACAAGGGCCATGTTGAGGGTTTGAACCTACGTCCGAGAGGATCCCAGACTCTGCCTTAACCCTTGGGGATTTGTTCATTTGATGCATCACGCAATTGTGATTTGTGTGTGTAATGTCACTAAACTGTTAAGTATACACTGGCGCCTCGACTTACAATGCTAATCCGTTCCCAGAGAAGGATCGTAAGTCGAAATATCGTAAGTCGAAGCGATTTTTTCCATAAGACCATAAGAAATAAAGGGATTTGAATTAATCTGTTCCCCACCCTCCAAAATATTAACATACAAATACATTTTATACTGAATACAATGTTTTTTTCTAACTACAATACAGTACCAAAGTTTCACTTACCTTTATGGAGGGCTCTTGATGGTGTATGAAAGATGGTGATGAGGGGGGAGGAGGAGAGTTGTTACTGTTTGGAAGGGGAGTCCCCTTCCATTATCACATCAGGCAGTGATGTTTTCTCTAGGGTACTCTCTCTCCTACGTTTTGCCTGAATACCACTAGGACCTGGTTGTGGTTCAGTGCTTGTTTGTCTCTACAAATTTGTCAAGAGAGACATTTGTTTTTCCGTTCTTTTTAATGTTAGTTGGTAATGATACATCACTGTGTCATTGAATAGGTTAAGGCAACGACCTACTGCAGCTTGATTTGGGTGAGTCGTTTCAGCAAAGGTTTGCAATTCTTCCCATGCTGCACACATTTTCTTAATTGTTGAGGAAGAGACATTCTGTACTCTTGTTTCTGCTCTATGGTCATCCTTACATGGATTTTCATATGTTTATCCTTATCACTGACTTTCCTGGGACTCATGGTGTGATATATAATAATTACTTTAATGTTCAAAATGCAAAAAAATCACCACAAACGCGAAATTTCTTATAGGCGCGATCGTCACTAAGCGGGCAGCTGTAGTAAACTGAGGCAGGGCAGCTGCGTGAACGGGAACCACGCGCTCAGTCGACCCGAACGTGTACCAACAGATATCGGATGTCAAGTCACATTGTCGGTGAAATTTATATCGTAACTCGAAATTATCATAAGTAGGGGCAATCGTATGTCGAGGTGCCACTGTACTAAATTGCCCAAAGCTAATCTAATGAAGTCAGTTTTACTAGCCGCCATGATTTTTAGTACTGTGCATCGTTTTTTGTGTACATCATTTACAGGTCAAAATTTACGGGTTATTCATGCCCGTGCCACCTCTTGGGTGGCTTAATCTTTATCAATCAGGTCAAAATGCTATGTATTATTTGAGAGAACGGATTGTAGCAGATGCGACTACTCTGAAAAGTAGCGGCTCACAAACATCCATGTTTTTTGTGCATGGATATTTGTGACTCACCATTTGTGACAAAATCATTTGTGATTTTGTGTTAGTTGAGTCGCTTGGATTGGTATGTTTCTGGTTAAGGGATGGGGGTTTTAATAGAGCGGCAATTTGGACGTAGGTTCGAACCCTAATCACGGCCCTTGTGAATATGTTCAATTATGGATTCCAATCTCTCTAAAATACTACATACAGTATTAGAACAAATTAAAGCAGTGTAATATTGATGTTTTCTATACATGGGCCTCAAAAAGTTAGGTGGGTTGCTGATAAAATTCTTGTTATGCAAAATTAGAGGCATTTTTACATTTCTGGTTAGGAAAAACAGCTGTATATACAGTATTGTATACATTTCCGGTTAGGGGGATTGAGGGAGGAGAGAGATTTTAGGGGATTGGGGGAGGAGTGAGATTAGGAGAATTGAGGGTGGAAGTGAGAGTTAGAGGCGATTGTATTGTGAAGGGCTTTTGTGGGGAATTTTAGAGAGATATTGTATATTTGTATAGATTATCACTAATGGCTTTTATGGTCACTTCATTGGGTTTTATGGTTATTCTAGGAGCTGTTGTATTTATTCTAGGAATTTATGTTTACTGTAGGGCTTTTCTTGTTCGTTTCTAGGTAGGGTGTTTCTTTTTAGTCTAGGGGTCTTTAATGTTTGCTAAATGGATTTTTGGTGTTCATTCTATGGGGGGCTATGATGTTTACTATAGTGATTATCATGTTCATTATATTGACGTGTCTTTGGTTTTCACATTCATGGTGAAGTCTTTCATGGTTACTCTAGGCAAAGGAAAAGATCATACTTGAGTGAGTTATCCTGCTATGCTTACTCATTTTCTCTTGTATGTTTTGTTTTTCTTCTCCATAGCTTTTTATCATGTTCTCTGTTATGTTTCCATAGTATTCTTTAATATGGCATGTAACCCTTGGTGCCTATGATATATTTATTTAAGCAAGAAGAGGAAACTAAATTTTTTAATGAAACACGTCAGAATAAAATTGAGGTCAAACTGTTTACATTCTTTTGCTTAGAATTGCACACATTTTAAGATCCCCTTACCCCCCATATTGTTTTTGTTCGTGTGATGATGTCTCCTTGCCCCAGATACCGCACTACGTTTCTGTCTTCAATAACAAACCACAGCCAGACGTCATCAAGTATTTACGTTTCCACTTAAGAAACCTGTACATTTTTCCTCAATCATGTCCATTACGCAGTTTATGAGCTCTGAAGCACTACGAGGATGTCTGTAACAATGATGACCTTGGGTTGTGAAGTTTTGAAGCTCATAAATTGTTTAATAAATACAAAGCTACCCTGATTGAGGAAAGACATACAAGTTTTGTAAATGGATATGTAACTGCTTGATACATCAAACAGTATATCAATCAAGCCTATACCTGGATGGGGTTCTGGGAGTTGTTCTACTCCCCAAGCCTGGCCTGGGGCCAGGCTTGACTTGAGAGCTTGGGCCAACAGGCTGTTGCTTGGAGCGTATGGAGCCTGGTTGGTATAACTCAACAAGCTTTGGGTTGTATAAAAACCAGCTTAAAGCACACGTTATTTCTTGATTCTCACTCCCTAAGTAATATATACATTAAGCCACATTCCAAAGAATAAGGCATATTACTTGCCCATGAAATTTTGATTTCATATACAGTATGTACTGTACATTAATGGTTGTAACAAGACTTTGCATATTATACAGTACAGTACCATATTACATACATGATGTTAGCTTTAGATTTTCTTTATTAAATAAAGCTAAAACATCTTTACCTACATTGCAGTGAATGCATATTAGTTTATTTAATTTATCCATTAATAAGTATACTATATGTTTATACAGTAATTTCAAATGTCGAGGATAGGAAGCCTGTACTCAAGGTCCCGTATAGCCAACTACAGACCTGCTCTTGATATGCAACCAAACTGCAACCATCTTGGACCTTAACCCAAGATGCAACTCACAACCATCACCTAAAACCCAAGTACCTATTTTACTGCTAGGTGAAAGGAAATGTGCCAGACTATCCATGCCCTGCCCGGGGATTGAATCCGGGCCTCTCGGCTGTGAGCCGAGATGTGTTTTTACATTGGCTTACAATTGCTAGCTTATAATCTACATATTACATCTAAGTTATTATATATTTTATTTGTTTTATTATACAGTGACTAACCTGACTTAAATTAATGTTGAACACAGAACACAAAAATAACTGGGCTTTTCTGTTCTGAGGTGGAAAGTTTAAAAAATGAGGCACATTGTATACTGTAGTAAATTGTAAATTTATATTTTTTGTGCATTAGGACAATTGGAAAAGGAATTTGGTAATAAAATAAAAATTCAGTGTAATCCTGCTTGAAGAGATTGGCCTATTTGGGACCAGACTTCTTAAAGCTCTCTGGAATTCTGGTTTTCTTGTGTGTTCAACCGGGCTATTTATTATTGAATGGCCCTCCTTATTGTTACATTGTATGCTGATTTTATATTACAGATACTATTGATACATAGTGTACATGTTATTCAGAAAATGTTCTTTTTAAAACTAATATGTATGCTATTGCCATGCACTTGATTATATTTAAGCGGCATTGTCCATGCATCACCTTTCCAAGAAAGGCATCACTTAAAAGCTAATTGCAGTTGATCAATTGCAAGTGACTTAAATGTAGGTTATTGTATATATGAAATTTATCTGTGTATTATTATTATTATTATTATTATTATTATTATGGATTATGTATTATATCACTGTTTGATGTTTTTACAGATAACAAATTTTCCAGCATAAACTTTTATGAAAAAGTGATTTAGAGGTTTGCAGCCTATTTAACTTCTATCACACCTTCCAGCAAATTACCCTCTTAGGAACTTTCATGATTGTTATTAAAAATCCTTTCATTCTCTCTCTTCTGTATAAGGAACATGAGCATCAGAGAGGGTAAAGCTGGCAGGCGGAGTGATACTGTATGGTCCCACTTTAGCAAAAGATGGACAGACGAAAAACATTATGTTGTGATTTGTGTTCACTGTAAGCAAAGGGTTAGTGCTAAGGTTGACCGGCTGAGGAGGCACTTGAGGAAGTGTGTTCCATGTTACCATATCACAAAGCCTGATATAGAGGGAATGGAGGATTCCCTAATGGCCAGTACAAGCAGTAGTGATCCTCATCCAATATCCTCCGAGTGTCCCTCGGGTCTACCGAATGTAGACGCTTCATCCTCTCCGCTTTCTCCATCGTGGAAACTGGAAAATATTCTTATTGATAGTAAGGTTAGTGAGTGTCACTCATTCAAATCACTTGTTGGGATGAGCAAGTTGCTAAACAAGCTTCCTGAGTCACATTACTGCCACTTTACTGCTTGGAACACCCTTCCTTGCTTCTATGATCACCGAGCACTAGGCTGAGTCGTGCAAGTGCAGGTGTTGCAGCTTTTTGCTTCTGTGAGGGTTATAGGAATGCACTGTTAGATGCATCCTTGTGTGTTATTTATGGATTATGCGATGATTTTTACTTTTTTTCAAGATCTGTATCATAATAAAATCACAGTGTTATTTAAATCCCAACACCTTAGTAGACATACCAGAAGTAGTAGGGGTGTAGATTATGAAACTGGCATTGATAATTTTAAGCTAAATTCCCAATGAATCTTAGATCCCTGTACAGTTAAAAGAAATTTACTGGACATTGTTCATCTAGATTTTTGTATGCTTATTACAAAAATGATTTATGATTAAAATTAACTGAAGCCCAATTAGGCTATTGTGTAAATATAATTAAGACCCAGTTTTGTAAGTACAGTATAGTATTTTGTATTTTATTGTAATAAATTGTTGGATATTTAGTACTGTAGTTTCTATAAATTGATTGTTACCTGCACTTTGTAGTTTGTTATTTTATATTTTTTGTATTGTGTTTTGCATGCTTTGATTATATTGTGTAGTGTATGGATGAATATAAATGTAAACAAATTGTTTATGTTGGGTGTTGCTGTCATGAGCGTTCTCCAGCCGTGGGTGGGTGGATGAGTATGTGGCAATTGTTGTACAGCTTATTGTCTAGCTCACTTTTTTGTTATCACTCAAAATTTGATGCCGTCACCGCTTCTTTGCTGCTGTATGCTATTGGGACTCTGATTATGTGATTTTTTTTTTGTCCATATTGTTATACTGTGTGTGTATTAGAATGTTTTATGATTATTCTGGCCATTAGGAGTTTTGAAGATTATCTTGTTCTTGTTCTGCCCGCAGGATTCACCGCACTCCCCGTCCGCAATGGCGAACCAACAATACTGCCTCAAGTGGAACAACCACCAGTCAAACCTTTTGCGAGCCTTCGACCGCCTACTGCAGTCAGAGTCGTTTACAGATGTTACCTTAGCCTGTGAGGGCAAGTCACTTAGGGCACACAAGGTTTGTAAAGACTGTATACAGTTTTCTTTGGTTGTAGTTAGGCTTCCTGGAGTCTAATTGGTATTAATTTCAATATGTATTACTGTCCTTGTTATCTGTTACATTGAGTAGGCAGAGAATGTAACAGAACATGTGTACATGGACAAGGCTGCTCGCAGCCTGATCTAACAGTCTGGTTGACCAGTCCAGCAACTATTAGGCTGGGTCGAGGACCGGGCCGCAGGGACGTTGAGCCTGAAATCGTTGCAAGATATATCGTATGTGAAAGTGACAACATTTTGGTTTGTTTGGAATCCTTATCAAGGCATGACTGAGTAAAGCTAAAGCTTAGTAAACTGAATTAACTTAAAAGGTTCTTGCATTAAGCTAAAAAAGAATATGTGATAGACTATTTTTTTCAGGTCTACGTTATATTTTTCTTGTCTTGGGTCCAGGTTTTATCACGTGCAGTTTGTCATTATTATTATTATTACTTTCAACTGAAAATTTTACCACATTTCATCAGTGTACACTAATTTCTGTACAGTTCTGTTCATACTTGTGTATATGTTGAAACTGTTCATACATTTGAACAAAAACATTCAGTTTATTTCTTAATTTGAAAAAAAACTGTTATATTTAATTTCTAGTATCAGTTTAATGCAGTAGTGAACACTCACATGTAATTATGGTAATAACAAACTTGTTTGCATTATATAGTTTGTATATAATGTGCAGAATGTTTCATTATATGTGATGAATGTTTCATTATATGTGATGAATGTTTCATTATATGTAATGAATGTTTCATTATACTGTATGTGCAGAATGAAAGCACAAGAACATGATTTATCTATGGATGTGCAGGTTTTATCACATCAAACAGCCTTGATATTTCTTCAACATATTAAGGTATTAGTGAGACTGATTATAATAATAATAATAATAATAATAATAATTTTTAATGTCTGCAGAAGGAAGCCTGTGTATAAATATACTTTAGGTTTGAATTGAGATCTCCCCTCAATGAAATTACAAGAACGTTATATGTACCTGAGAAAATATTGAAGCCATACATTGGGATTTATCCCTCATCTCTGAACACCATGGGCACATCATAGTCTAGTCGGCAGTAACTGCTTAAGTGTAGTTACAGGATGAGAGCTACGCTCGTCATGTCCCATCTTCCCAGCACTCTTTCGTATAACGCTTTGGAATTACTGTACCGAAAAGGCGATATTTGACAGAGTGCTGGGAAGACAGGACACCACGAGTGTAGCTCTCATAGTCAGTGTACTCGCCTAATTGTGCTTGCGGGGGTTGAGCTCTGGCTCTTTGGTCCTGCCTCTCAACCGTCAATCAACAGATGCACAGGTTCCTGAGCCTATTGGGCTCTATCATATCTACACTTGAAACTGTGAATGGAGTCAGCCTCCACCACATCACTTCCTAATGCTTTCCATTTGTCAACCACTCTGACACTAAAAAAGTTCTTTCTAATATCTCTGTGGCTTATTTGGGCACTCAGTTTCCACCTGTGTCCCCTAGTGCATGTGCCCCTTGTGTTAAATAGCCTGTTTTTATCTACCCTATCGATTCCCTTGAGAAAGTGTGTGTGTGTGTGTGTGTGTGTGTGTGTGTGTGTGTGTGTGTGCACGCGCGCCTGAGACGTTTAGGGGTGTCGGGGTTCAATCCCATCATATGGCTTCAGTATTTTCACACAGTTGAAATACTGTTTACATTGTTTGGCAGATCATGTTCTGGGGGAGGGGAGGGGGGGGCACATGATACTGAAAACCAATTCCAATAACTTACCTGGGCATAAATCCCATGTCTGACAAGACAAAACATGTAAACTTGTATACTCTAGTGCAGCGAAGGTTTGGGTATGTTAGAAAAGATGTTTGGATGTGTTGTTTGGCAATGTGAGGTGGGATTTTGTCATTAGGTTATGTGTTGGTCCATAGCTTTTTGACAGTACTGTATGTTGTATATGATCTGGCAACCTATTGTCATGTTGTTTTCTGTGATAAAATATAATTCATTACTCTACGTAATGGTATTGTATACCATAATTGCAGATAAATTTAGTATCTCGAATGTCATTTGGACCATGAACATTTCGAGTGCTCCACAAATAGGTCGGAAAGTAAAAATATTAATTAGTATAATTTAAAATACAGGTAAATTCATAATGCAGATAATACTGTATTAGTCTGCAGGCTGTAGCTAACAATTGCTTCACTAAAGAGACCCTCACCAGGAGAAGCTGACCCTAGGCAGGGCTGTGCAATTAGAAAAGTTAAAACTGGTCGTGTGTAAATATGAAGTCGGTGATAAACGTTAATCCTTCACCATAATATTGTTCAGTTTACATTTAATAAGAATTTTGGCTTAATAATAATACAGTAAATGTTTATTCGGTATATACATACTATGTATGTATATGTATGTATGTAGGGTGTGAGTTTTCAGTTACATACTATGTATGTATATGGTACATATTTATGGTACATACAATGCCCAAAGCTACTAATATGCACAGCGTTTCGGGCAAGTTTAAAAACAACAGAATGATGATGCAAAACCAAAAGACTGACAATGTTTGAAAATATGCATTTTGATATTAGCAATGTGAAGTGAGCTTTTGGATGTAAATACTGTATTTTAGAGGAAACGTAGAGTGGATAAAAGTACTACACCAGTATATAACACTATTAGTAGAGGGGGACAGGAGGCCTATACTTAAGCTTATAAAAGTCCCCCTAGGCCAGCTACTAACCCTTCCTTAACATGCAACCCACAACAGTTGCCTAACTCCTATGTACCTACAGTACTCTTTTTTTTTTTTTCTTGATGTTTTCTCTCTGTTTACTAATGTTTCCCTTGATGACGTTCTCTCTTTCCTTAGTCAGAAGGCGACTGAGGGCCTTCTTCATCTCGAGCTCCCCACTGACGTCTTCCTCGAACTCATCAGACTTTGTATTGACTCTAACTCCTTCTCTTTCAACGGTAAATACTTCTCTCAAACTTTCGGTGTCACTATGGGCTCCCCTCTCTTCCCTGTTCTTGTCGGTCTCGATATGAAATACTTCGAAACCATTCTTCTATCCTCTATTGATACTCGTCTCTCTCTCTGGCTTCGCTATGTTGATGACGTTTTTGCTTTATGGCCTTATGACCTTAGACTTATCCAGTCATTCCTCTCCTCTCTCTTAACAATCTGACTCCTTCCATCCATTTCAAAGTTGAATGGGAATCTAGTTCCCTCCTTCCTTTTCTTGACATTCATGTTCACAGCTCTGTGTCTGGGTTCTCTTTCTCTCTCTACCACAAACAAATGCATAGTGGTGTGTACATTCACTTCTTTTCCTACCATCCTCCTTCTGTTAAGAAAAGTGACCTACTCTCTCTCTTCCTTCGTGCTCTACACATCAGTTACCCTCAGTTTCTTGATTCTGAAATTTCCTTTATCTACACATCTCTCTTACCTTGGTTACCCCTTACAGTTTATCAACTGTGCCTATTCTCAAGCTAAACAAAATTTTTTTCATCCTAAATCTGCTTCCAACACTACTAGCACTGTGCTCTGCCTTCCCTTCATATCTGAACTCATTCCTCTTACTAATACCCTTCGTGCTTTTGACATAAAGCTTGCCTGTCATCAAACTACCACTCTTCGTACTCATCTTGTTCACACTTCTCCTGTTTCTAATGCTGCTGGTGTCTACTCTATTTCCTGTTCGTCTTGTCCTCTCCAATACTATGGGGAAACTGGCCGTACACTTAATGACAGACTCGAGGAATATACAAGAAACGTGAAGTCTGCAGACACAAACAATGCTCTCTTCTGTCATGTTAGGGATTCCAATCATCCTATTGATTGGTCTTCTTCTAAAAATAATCTTTCCTGCCTCTTACTCATCACAGACGCCGTCTTGTCAAATCGGTCTGATACACAACCTTCCCAACATGAACTGGATTCCTGACTTTATTGCTGTTGACTTCCCTTTCACAGTACATACTAAATGTTCTAAACCTTCTAACAAACATGACTAACATAAGCCTTCCTTTCCTTTTCTCTTTCTCTTTCTATTACTTTATCTTTTGTTCCCATTTAGTCCTTTTATTACCACCTTTATTACACCTATCTCGCATTGCTTTTACGTTCCTCTAAGTTTTCCTCCTTCTTCACCTCCTCCTCCTCCTCCCTCCTCCTCGCCTCTCCTCCTCCTCCCCTCCTCCTCCCCTCTCCTCCTCCTCCTCCTCCTCCCTCTACCTCCTCCCTCCTCCCTCCTCCTCCCTCCCTCCTCCCTCCTCCTCCTCCTCCCCTCCCCCTCTCCCTCCGTCCTCATCCTCGTCGTCCTCGTCCTCCTCCTCCTCCTCCCTCCTCCCCCTCCTCCCTCTCTCCCCCCCACTCCTCCCTCCTCCCTCTCCTCCCCCCTCCTCCTCCCTCCTCCCTCCTCCCTCCTCACCTCTCTTGCCTTACCCATGCCTTTCTCGTCTCATCACAGTTGACTTGATGATGGTCAGGACGGACTGAAACATCTTTTCATCTTCTAGTGTGTGGTTTGGTCAACATACCTACAGTATTTACTGCTAAGTGAACAACCTTAGGCATAGAGTGAAAAGAGGCATAGGGTGAAAGGAAACGTTGCTTAAACACTTCTGTCTTGCCTCAGAAATTGAACCTCAAACTTTTCAGCTGTAATCCCGCCTGTATTACCAAATGGGGCAATAGGTTTGTATTTTAAAGAGGAACTTGTATGCACAGAACTCTTAAACTTCACAAATGAGATGGTGGAGGTACAGTACTTGGAATCAAAGTAGAGAACAAAATCCTTCAATACACAGAGAGATCAAATTAACATGATGTATCAGTGAACAAATCCACAGGAGCGTTAATAAGGGTTGGAACCTCTTTTTACCATGTCGTGGTACAATTGACTAGAGCGCACCTGGGAACATCCAGCGCATAGGTTCGAACCCTCATCAAGGCTCCTGTGGATTTATTCAGAAACCTTATATTGTAATACATATATTAATCTGCAGACAATGGTTATCTTGAGATGATTTCGGGGCTTTAGTGTCCCTGCGGCCCGGTCCTCGACCAGGCCTCCACCCTCAGGAAGCAGCCCGTGACAGCTGACTAACTCTCAGGTACCTATTTACTGCTAGGTAAGAGGGACATCAGGGTGAAAGAAACACTGCCTATAGTTTCTCACCAGCGCCCGGGATCAAACCCGGGACCTCAGGATCACTCGCCAGTGTTCTGTCTGCTCAGCCACCGGCTCCTTCCATGGTTGAGGAATTCACAGAATGGATGAACAGAATTGAAAAACCTACAAAAAGTAATACTGATTATCATCATCCCAGGAGACTTTAATTTGCATAGTTTAAATTAAGGCTTAACAAAATACAGTGCTACATTATAGCAGGAAATCAATATGGAAATAACCGAACACAGGTCCAAGAGTTCCTTAGGCTATGTGACTCGGCAAATAAGAGTCAACTAGGAAAGAAAATACTCTTGATTTGATCTTCAACTAAAGAAATAATCAAAAACATTACTATCTCAGGTATTTCATAATCAGATAACAAACTCGGTGAAGTCCACACTAACGTTAATACATTGTAATACGTTGAAGATAAATGACAAGTGGGAAGGGCTCCTCAGTAAATACAATTTCAACAACACAAAGATTAATTAGAAAAAATGATAGAACTAGCAAACATCCAATTGGAAACCATCCTGAGTACCAAAACTCCCATGCAAGGAATGGACACTTGATCACCAAAGTGTACAAAGTGTACTTGTGGTGTATATTCCATTGTAAAAGACCAAAAAGAAAATGAACTTAGACAATTAAAAAGATATGTTAGAAGACAAACTGGAATGCTGAAGTGGGAATGAATATCTCAACAACCATCCAAAAAAAAAAACAGTAGAAACAGCGAGAATGAAGAAATAGAGCAGAAAAAATCTATGATACTCATCAGACAATAGAAAGTCAAATAGAACAGAAAGCCATACAAGAAATAGGAAAAATATTATGTTTTTCCATATATAAAATATAAATAAAAGCTCTCCATCAGTATTGGACTTGTACTGATGAGGGACGGTCCATACACAGAAGATGACAAAGAAATTGGTGAAATCATGAATCGACCGTATAGTATGATGTTTAACACCACAAATAAACAGCATGAGAGTTGAAGAACCTGACAGCTTCTTCATGAATGATACCCGTAACTTAGATATTACAGCATAACTGATATTACACAAATGTCGTAACCTCTGAAAATGAAATTGTCAATATACCCATGCACTTGGTCTTGGGTCTTGACTCCTGCAATACCATATTTATGGTGAAATGCAAAGTAACTGCAGCAGAGTGCTCAGTGTAACATGGAAAAAAAAAGTTTGTATGCTTGGGAGATATATACCAAAGGCAATTTAATTAGCTGATATGGTGCCACTCCACAAGGAAGATAGCACAGATTGGCAAAAAATTCTAGACTAGATGCACTTAATCACATTATTAGAGTCTGAAAGTGTGTTTAGGAGTCAAATCTCCAATTTTATAGAGAATAGTGAATTAATACAAATCGGGTCAATTTGAATTTAGAACAGGAAGATCCTGCCTTTTGTGGTTGCTCAATCACTGCAACAAAATCTTGGAAGAATTAGTAGTAGTAAATTACAGATGCTGTATGTACATGGACATTGCAAATGCATTTGATAAATGGGATTATGTAGTGATTGCCTATAAAATGAGGTCCAAAGGAATAATAGGTGTAATTTCTGTAGTCCTGCCTTAATAGGTCATGTTCACATTCTTCCCCATGAGTCAGTTCTCATATTGTATTCATCTAGTTGTATTTACCTAGTTGTGCTTGCAGGGGGTTGAGCTTTGGCTCTTTCGACCCGCCTCTTAACTATCAATTAACTTTTTTTTTTTTTTTTTTTTTTTTTTTGCGCCAAGCCTTGCAGCACATCTAGTTGCTGGAGCAGGTTTGGAACACACAATCTGATTTCCTCTCTCTCTTTTGGTGCCTGCTTTGACTCATCTTGCCTCTACATTCGGCCATTGAAAATGTCATCTCTGGTTAGAATTATGAACACCTGTTTAGTTGCATGAACTTTACGTGCATTGTGTTTTTCCTAGGCATGGTTTGGCACAAAACCCTTTGCAATTTTCCAATTTGCAGCCTTTGCTGGTTTGGGGATCACTTTGTGAGTTTCCCAAGGATTCTAAGGAATCTGCTTCACTGGTTTTTCCTTCAGGGTTTGGATCTGTGGTACCCTGCACCTTTTTCCCTCTAGCTCAGTGCTTCTCAACCTTTTTTGGACTCATCACCCTATTCTTTTGTACTCAAAAGACCTACAATCTCCTGCCACACATTCATAATTGACAAAAATTGCCTGATCAGGTTACTTGCCATTTCCTTATTCTTGAAGGCTAAGAATTTAGGTTCCACAATCCACCAGTTGGGAAGCACTGCTCTAGCTCCTTTCCGACACATTTGGCAAGGGGTGGGGCTTCATGTCCAGCTTTCATCATGTTGGGCAAGGCCGGTGGTTCTTAGAGTTAATGTGTGCTCGACTCCATCTCCAGCCAACTACATCTCCAAGAACCGCAGCCTTGCCCAACATGATGTCCCACCCCATGCCAGTATGTGGGGGATTCAGTTTTTAAAAGGATGGGTTAGTAAAAAATCCGTTACCATTTGTGTAGAAGCTAAGATTTATTAATTTAAAAACTTCTCAAGATGTGGTTATCTTGCTCCGATTTCTGAGGACCACTGTCCCCGCAGCCCAGTTTCTGACCAGGCCTCCTGGTTGGTGGTCTGGTTAACCAGGCTGTTAGATGCAGGTGTTGGTCAGGTTCGTTTTCGAGAGGTTTTCATTGAGAGGTTGGACAGTAATGATCCTTATGGTTAGAGGGAGAATGTTGAACATTTTGGGTCCTTGGTGTTGATGAAATTCTCTCACCATACCTATTATACCTCTGTTCTTCAACAAGGCTATTTTGCACTTTGTGCCATGTCACCTGGTCTTGTGTGGTGTTATTTCCATGTGCAGATTTGGTACCAGGCCCTTTGATATTTTCCAAGTACAGTATAAATTATTATATATTTCTCCCACCTGTGCTCTAGGGAATACAGATTAAAAAAAATGTAGGGGGTCCCAATGATTACATGTTTTATTGAGTGGATTCTAGCAGTAAAAGATCTTTACACATTCTCCAGGTCAGCAATTTATCCAACTTTGAACTGGGCTGTTATTGTGCAACAATATTCCACACTAGCATCTAGAAGTTCCATCATTGGTATGGTATCTCTTGTTTGAAAGGTTCTTGGTATCTAACCTGTCATTTTTCCTGCAGTTGTGACAGGTACTGTGTTCTTTAATAGTAATGTCTTACAACATGATTACTCTCAAATATTTTATATAGTATTGCTTTTTCATTTTATAGTGTGATTTGACGGCATTTTAAAAGTGGTTTCCGTTTTTAGATTTTTTAATTTTTTCGTAGCGCTGAGGCTGGAACTTACCTTTATTAAATAGCGCATTATTTTCTGTGACCCATTTAAAGACCTGATTTACTTCAGTTTGGAGATTTGCTGTGTCCTCTATGTTGTCTACTTTTGTGAAAATCCTAGTGTCATTAGGAAGGGATGGTACGATACTATACATTGTATTGTATAGTGCATTGCATATAATGCATATACTATACAAACATTGTATCCCAGTCAATGTCCAACATGAAGATAAAAAAACACAGTACCCTGGGATGACTGAGCTTCTCACAATGGAAGATACAGATTTTACTTTGATGAAATTATGAATTAATTTCAATTAGAGTACTGAATAAATAATTTTTTTTTAAAGCATGAGAATTTTATGTATGTAATTTAGTATATATTGTACTGAAAAATAAATAAGGAATGTGGCTAATTAAATTTACAATGCAAAATAATGGAGCTTGTAAAATTAGATGCAAAACTGAAGTGTAGAATGTGTGTATAACATCTTAATTATAGAATGATTAACACTAAATTATAGAATGGGTTTTGCTAGGAGAGGATTATGTGTACAGTACACGAGTGAGAGTAAAGCTAGGCTCTAGAGCACTACAGTGTGTGAGTGGGAGTAAAGCTAGACTCAAGAGCACTACAGTGTGTGAGTGAGAGTAAAGCTAGGCTCTAGAGCACTACAGTGTGAGAGTGAGAGTAAAGCTAGGCTCTAGAGCACTACAGTGTGTGAGTGGGAGTAAAGTTAGGCTCTAGAGCACTACAGTGTGTGAGTGAGAGTAAAGCTAGGCTCAAGAGCACTACAGTGTGTGAGTGAGAGTAAAGCTAGGCTCTAGAGCACTACAGTGTGAGAGTGAGAGTAAAGCTAGGCTCTAGAGCACTACAGTGTGTGAGTGAGAGTAAAGCTAGGCTCTAGAGCACTACAGTGTGTGAGTGAGAGTAAAGCTAGGCTCTAGAGCACTACAGTGTGTGAGTGAGAGTAAAGCTAGGCTCTAGAGCACTACAGTGTGTGAGTGAGAGTAAAGCTAGGCTCTAGAGCACTACAGTGTGTGAGTGGGAGTAAAGCTAGGCTCTAGAGCGCTACAGTGTGTGAGCGAGAGTAAAGCTAGGCTCTAGAGCACTACAGTGTGTGAGTGGGAGTAAAGCTAGGCTCTAGAGCGCTACAGTGTGTGAGCGAGAGTAAAGCTAGGCTCTAGAGCGCTACTGTGTGTGAGTGAGAGTAAAGCTAGGCTCTAGAGCACTACAGTGTGTGAGTGGGAGTAAAGCTAGGTTCAAGAGCGCTACAGTGTGTGAGTAGGAGTAAAGCTAAGCTCAAGAGCACTACAGTGTGTGAGTGAGAGTAAAGCTAGGCTCAAGAGCACTACAGTGTGTGAGTGAGAGTAAAGCTAAGCTCAAGAGCACTACAGTGTGTGAGTGAGAGTAAAGCTAGGCTCTAGAGCACTACAGTGTGTGAATGAGAGTAAAGCTAAGCTCAAGAGCACTACAGTGTGTGAGTGAGAGTAAAGCTAGGCTCAAGAGCACTACAGTGTGTGAGTGAGAGTAAAGCTAAGCTCAAGAGCACAACAGTGTGTGAGTGAGAGTAAAGCTAGGCTCTAGAGCACTACTGTGTGTGAGTGAGAGTAAAGCTAGGCTCTAGAGCACTACAGTGTGTGAGTGAGAGTAAAGCTAGGCTCTAGAGCACTACAGTGTGTGAGTGAGAGTAAAGCTAGGCTCTAGAGCACTACAGTGTGTGAGTGAGAGTAAAGCTAGGCTCAAGAGCACTACAGTGTGTGAGTGAGAGTAAAGCTAGGCTCTAGAGTGCTTTACAGTAGACTAGTTACAATTTATTTAATTTAATACAATACTTATATTTAGCGACTGGAGTGGCGGGATGTGAAGTTGAGTTTAGTCAGTGTTAAAGAAATTATACAGCTGTTGAAGAATTATATTATTGTCTTGTGAAGCAGACATACATGTAGAGGAAGGGAGAAAATTTAGGTATCCATATGCAAGCGATGAGTCACAATAACGTGGCTGAAGTAGTTTGACCAGACCACACACTAGAAGGTGAAGGGACGACGACGTTTCGGTTCGTCCTGGACCATTCTCAAGTCGATTGCGTGCTCAAGAGTACTCTACAGTGTGCTCTTGAGGACATGACTTGAGAATCGACTTGAGAATGGTCCAGGACGGACCGAAACGTCGTCGTCCCTTCACCTTCTAGTGTGTGGTCTGGTCAACAAAATTAAGGTGTAGGAGAAGAGAAACGAACAATTATGCAGTGAAATGGTAAATGTGTATGAGAGGAGGAGGAGGATACCTGTTGACTACCTGGTGTTGGTTTTACGCAATCGACCTCACCGCAGCCCAGTCTCTGACCTGGCCTTCTGGTTGGTGGTGTGGTCAAAATTGTTTAAAATGTTCAAAATTTATTATGCTGTAGTGCATAAATTAATGTACTAAAGATTGAGGGGGGGGGGGGGTAGGATTGTTTTGAGATGTAATACTTTGGAAGTTGTATTTGATTGTGTTGCTTTAAAGACTTGTTGGTTGGTGGATGGGTGAAACATTGTTTCATTATTCCATTATAAAATATCAAATTCATTACATTTAGTACAAGTACAGTATGTAACTGGTAATACATTAGATGGAAAACAGAATTTTTAGCTGTAGGGCATGCTAAACTTTGTTTTCACTTACATCAAACTCCTGTGGAACAATTGCAGTTTCAGTTGAGTAAACGGCTTACCTGATAAGTTTCATTATTATCAAAATGCAGTGAAAAAAATTATACCTCGACATTAGACAATAAATTTACAATTTTTTTTTTCTAAAAAATATTCCAGCATCAGGGGAAATCTGGAGATACAGTACTGTAATGTATGGAAGATACAGGTAGATGATACATGAAACATGAATAACATGAATTCAAGATGTATGAAAATGTATGGAAGTTGCAGATGCTGTTGTGAGGTGTTCTGAACTAGCAACACCTGCTAAAAATGTTCATTCTATACCCAAGTGATGGCAACACCTTGTTTGTTGTTGTTGTGTTGACATCTTAGTGTGCCATTAATTTAGATCAACGTCTTGCTTTTTTTTTCGGCACCAAACTAATTTTTGTCATGTCTGTTGTTTGCCTCGGTATTATGACACTTATTGCATCAAAATTAAAGTGACACTTTTAAAGTTACCAGTGTATAAATGATATTCCTATGTAAATTCTACATTGTTTACATTTCTGTCTGTACAGTACTTTACCAGTGTATAAATGATATTCTTGTGTAAATTTTTCATTGTTTACATTTCTGTCTGTACAGTACTGAGAGCAAATTTGTACTAGAGGTCCATTATGTTCCAGACAGTTGTCTAGACACATTTCTTCAATCACTTCTACTAGAGTAATAGGATATCTTAACAAATTATAAATGTGTTTATAAATAATGATTATCAACATGCTAAAATGGTAAGTCATTTATTTAAGGTATATACCCTGTATATACCTTGATATCCAGTATCTCTCTTTCTTTGGAAAGTGTAATCATGTCCTGTTCGAAATTAAACATACTTGCAATATAATCTAGAAGAGAATGGGGACATTGAAGCAGTTGATAAACTTGATTTCAAGAGAGGATACTACGGGACTCTTAAAAATTCTTTGAATGAGTTTAATTGGACAGACTTGTTGCTAGGCAAAAAAATAAATGAGATGTATGCCAAATTTTGCAAAATATACAATGTTAAGATACACGAACATTCATACCAAAACAGAGATGCAGGACCATGAAACAGGATTGGTTCAACAGAAATTGAGAGAGGGCCAGATAGGATAAGACGAGAAAATGGGTTCAATATCAGAAGAGGCCTAACGCTCAAACATCCCAGCACTACAAGCAAGCAAGAAACAATTACACAGCGGTGAGGAGAGAAGCAGAAAGGAACTTTGAGAAAGGTATAGCGGACAAATGTAAAACAGATTCAGGCCTTTTCTATAAATTCATTGAAAGCAAGCTGCACGTAGAGGATGAAATGCAGATTGAGAACGTTGAACAGGACTACTGAGAATGAAAAAAAAATTGTAAAATGCTAAGTGAGCCGTTCCAAAGTGTGTTTGTACAAAATGAGGATTTAAGAGAGCTGGACCAAATACCAATTCTAGAACACAAAATTGAATACATAGAGGTATCTCAAGATGAAGTGGAAAAATTACTCATGGGGGTAGGAAGAAATAAAGCGGATCTGATGGAGTTTCACCTTGGGTGCTGCGAGAATGTTCAAATGAGCTGAGCTTTCCACTCCAATTAATATTCCAGACATCCTTGTGCACAGGAATCTTAGCAAATACAGTATATGGAAAAAGGCAAACATATTACCAATCTATAAAAATGGTAGTCAAGAGGAACATCTAAATCATAGACCCGTATAATTAACAAGCGTTGTAATCAAAATACTAGAAAAAATAGTTAAAGCCAAATGGGTTGGACACCTAGAGAGTAATGGCATAATAACGGACAGACAGTATGGTTTTCGAAAAGGAAGGTCCTGTGTAACAAATCTTTTTAGTTTTTGTGATACTCTAGAGCCACAGAGATACTACAGGAAAGAGGTGGATGGGTTGACTGCATTTATCTGAACCTAAAAAAAGGCCTTTGGTAGTCCCACACAAGAGGCTGTTCTGGAAACTGGAAACATGCAGACGATTGTAATGCCCTTCATATTGATCAACATAAATTAAGTGCTTGGAGCAACAAATGGCAAATGGAATTCAACGTGAATAAATGCCATGTTATGGAATGTGGAATTGGAGAAAATAGACCACACACAACTTACAAATTATGTGGAACGGAATTACAGAACTTTAATAAAGAAAGAGACCTAAGGGTGGTTTTGGACAGTAAGCTGTCGCCAGAGGAACACAGTCATAGCTATGGTGCCATAGTCTGCATTTATTAAATAGCTTGAGAGTCCGGACTCGACAACCTACGGTTATTATTGTTATAGATAACCTCGTAGTACTATGGCACTTGAAAACCATTTAATAAATGTCAACAAAGCCACCATGATTGAGGAAAGATGTACAGGTTTTGTAAGTGGACTTGTAATGCTTGACGAATCCCAGCCCGGTCGGCCGAGTCGGACAGAACGCTGGACTTGTGATCCTGTGGTCCCGGGTTCGATCCCAGGCGCCGGCGAAAAACAATGGGCAGAGTTTCTTTCACCCTGTGCCCCTGTTACCTAGCAGTAAAAAAATAGGTACTGTACCTGGGTGTTAGTCAGCTGTCATGGGCTGCTTCCTGGGGGTGGAGGCCTGGTCGAGGACCGGGCCGCGGGGACACTAAAAAAGCCCCGAAATCATCTCAAGATAACCTCAAGCCCCTAGTGGGGTTATACTGTGGCACAATTTAAGCAGGTTTGCCTGCAATACATGATTTTATACACATTTTAGCAGTGTCCAAAATACATCAGCACCTTTCTAATTATATGTGGGTATTTATGCATTTACTTATATAATTTACATATTTATCAAAGAATATTATTGATGTCTCCCTTTAGGTGGTATTGTCAGCGTGCAGCAGTTACTTTGAGCAATTATTTGAAGAGCATCCAGATAAATCTCCGATCATCATTTTAAAGGATATGAAGTTCACTCACGTCTCCCAGCTGGTCAACTTTATGTACCGTGGAGAAATTAACATTACTCAGGTACTGTATTAGGTATTTGCTAAGCCATGGAATATTTTTGTCGCAATACACTACTATGTATAGTTTGTTGATAAAATGTTTTGTTCAAATGGTTCTTAGAGGTATACTTTGCTGTTAGATCAGTAGTTCTCAAACTGATGTACATATACCCCTTATACACTTGTGTTTTATGTTCCAAGGTTGCTCCAATGTTTATATAAGTATAATCCTAGTTTGGAAAAACCCTGTTTTTCAAAAAATACTGGAGGGCCAGGTCCCAAATCTACACAGTAAATAACAACGTACTGGAGTGAACGATTTGGAAGAAAATGCAGAATAGAACCAGTGAAGAGCAGAGGTGCCATAGGCACAATCAGAGAACACTGTATAATCATCAGAGGTCTGCAGTTGTTCAACATCCTCCCAGCTACTATAAGAATACTTCCAGAACAACCGTGGACAGCTTCAAGAGAAAAGTAGATTGTTTTCTAAATAAAAGTGCCGAACCAACCGGGCTGTGGTGGGTATGTGGGCCTGTGGGCCGCTTCAAGCAACACCCTGGTGGACCAAACTCTCACAAGTCAAGCCTGACCTTGGGCCGGGCTTGGGGAGTAGAAGAACTCTCAGAACCCCATCAAGCAGGTATCATAGTCTGAATTCTCATGCATCAACAAGGATTAAATTCAGTGGTTTTCATCTGTGGATGATGTACATGTTACTTGCTTAGTTAACCCCTATGGATCATGTCAGTATCTGTTCCTGACAATGGTTTACCAGGTCGAAGAGAAAGTCTCTCTTCTCATCCACACGCTCTGCTCTGAGAACCTGCACTCGAGTACAATCCCTAGCCCCCATAATCTGAGTCAACACTTTACCCCTGTGTTTCACCAGAAACACAGGGACCTTAACAGCTGTCATGGGTTTATTGCCATATAGATGAGAAATCATCACCCGTTTTCTGTCCTACATTGTGGCTTGTTAACCATGAGACTGTTACCCTCTTATGCAGTACTTTGAACCCTTTTAAAAGAGAAGTCTGCATTTGTAAGGAGTTGGTCAAGTTATGCTAATTTCTACAACTGGTTTTTGTAAAAGAAGTACCGCATGTGTGCAGGCGATGAGTCACAATAACGTGGCTAAAGTGTGTTGACCAGACCACACACTAGAAGGTGAAGGGACGACGACGTTTCGGTCCGTCCTGGACCATTCTCAAGTCGTTACCGCATGTGTGTACGAGTTAATAATGTAATGAGTGAGTGTTTTGACTCTGCATTAATGTTGGTGGGTGTCATGATGGCATTGTCACCATGGTTATTTAATAAACTGTGTGTGGATGGAATTATGAGGGAGATCATGATTAACATATTAGAAAAGGGTGTAAACATAGTGTATGGGCCTAATGTGTGAAATTGAAGTAGGTCATAACTGTACCATACCTGGAGAGGGTTTTGGGAGTTCTGTTCCCCGAGTCTAGCTCGACTTGTGATAACATGGTCCATGAGGCTGTTGCTTGGAGTGGCCCGCAGGCCCACATATCCACTACAGCCTGGTTGGTCTAGCACTTCTTGCAAGAACATGTTTAAGTGCCTCTTGATTACATACACCTTTGATTCGGCAATATTTCTAATGCACGTCAGAATTGATGGGTGCAGAAAATAAATCTTTTAGCAGAAAGTGATAAAGATTCATGTAAATTAGTTGAAATTTTACTTGTGTGAGAAAAGATTATTAAGTGAAAATGCAATGAAGTAAAGTTTTGTTGTATAGAGAGGACATTGTGTGTGAAATTACAGTAATGTGTGTGGTGAACTTGTTGGTCAGTTTACCTAAAATATGTGATTGATAAAAAAGGAATCTGAGCAATCGATGGCTAGAGTAGGACAAGTCAGGTCAAGAAATTGGCTGTTGCAGTGAAGGCTCGGGCTAGGAAAAACAATATGGGAATAATAATTCTGTAATAAATATAATTTTTTTTTTTATCTTGAGTGACTGTTTTAAAGTGCTGTTACAAATTTATTTTTGTTTATTTATTTATATATACAAGAGTTTTTACATTCTTGTAAAGCCACTAGCCCACACAGCATTTCAGGCAAGTCCTTAATCCTAATTTTCACACAGACACACGTGTGCACACATCCCCAGGAGCATAAGGGTGAAAGAAACTGCCCATTTGTTTCCGCCTCCGCTAGGGATCATACCCGGACCCTTAGGATTGTGAACCCCAAGCGCTGTCCACTCGGCCATTAGTTCCCCTCGCTCGAACATGAACGAAAATGCTCTAACTTCCTGCAGCATCCCAAATACAATAAAATATTGTACGACCTTTAACCAATTTAGAGAGAAAAAGTACCTAGTTGATATTCTATTGTCAGTCTAAATCCTGTATCTACCTCTCTACATAGGCCTAACATACCTTCCCCAAGAGCTTAAATTATTAATAACCTAATAATGTTTGCTGTTACTTTGCCATCATTCTGTATTTTCTCTTAAAATACTGTGTGTAGCTGAAATTCTCAGCAAAACCATGTTTATCAACAGTAATAAAATTTTCAATAAAGTAGGCCATTTAGTATTAAGTATAGACTAAAGTAATGGTAAGTATTAGCCATTTGCCACAAAACCCATAAGTACAGTACAGTACCTGTAATTTGTTAATTACTGTACTATTGTCAGGGACAAGAAGCCTGTACTTAGGCTTGTTGAGGTGCCCCCTATGCCGACTTTTGACATTTCCCAAGATGCAACCCACAACAGTTGCTTAAGTCTTGGTTACCAATTTACTGTTAGGTGAACAGATAAATCCAGTGAAAGAAAAAATGCCCAACCATTTCTCTCCTACTCGGAGATCGATTCTAGGATCCTCGCCTGCGAGTCGAAAACGTAGATTGTTAACAATATCAACCTTAATTTTACATTGGTATTTTTTGTAATAAAAAAGCTGTGTAGGTGCTAGTTGAATAGGCTAAGAAATCATTAAGCAGTAAGAATATTATAGAACATCTTGTAATAAAGCTCTAGGTTTCACTTGGACTCAAATCATTTCATCCTAATTGATAGTTAAGGAATATTGACTAAGTTAATTATACAGTATTAACTTGTTATATATATATTTCAGGACATGCTATCTGGGCTGCTCAAGACAGCAGAAACTCTCAAGGTGAAAGGCTTGGCTGAAGTGTCGGGTGATCAACCTGCAGCACAAGTTGCCAACCCTATTCCGCCCATCTTACGGCTTGGAGTAAGATGCCGCTGCACATTTATTCACTAATATACTATTTTCATCTCCTGTATCAAATTTATTTACAAATCAGTAAAGTCACTTTGAAGCACAGTCAAAGTTTCTATATATTAATTTTCAATAATAATAGCTGTTAACCCTTAAACTGCTCCTGTCCTCTTCGAGAGGTAGACCAATGATGCTCCACTCGCCTGTGGGAGATTTAATGTGTCTTGTAATATTCAAAAAATCTAAAAATTCTGCGGGGGACATCATTCAGCACTCGAGACCTGGAAATTGTTTACCGTTTTGCTAAAAAAAAAAAAATCCTTTTTTGCCCGCCTTGGGGATTAGTACAATAACTGACACCGTATCAGGTGTATCATAATCCATTTACTGAAGGATGTGGTAGGAACTATTGATGATATGCAAAATTTCAAGGATTTTTCTTTTTTTTTTTTACCAGGAAGATATTTGTGATGACAAAAAGGTAAGGTAATTATCAGGAGGAAGCACAAAGTGTGTAATGACAAGAAATTTATTACATAGTTTACTTAAATTAATTCACAAATAAATGTTTTATGATATAAATTGGAAAACTATATATTTTTTTATGCACACCAGGATATTGACTTAAAAATGAATGTGCAGTTTGTGGGTTACAGAAAGTACAGTATAGTGGTTAGATGTTGTGGGGAATGAGCCGTAGATGTATTAGTCTGTAGTACTTATTAGAATAAATTAATAGACCATTTTCATGTAAGTAACCCAACCCACACAGAGGAAAAGAAAGTGAGGATGTTTTGGTTCATCCTCGAACCCTATCACTACTTGATAAGGGTCCAGAATGGACTGAAACATCATCACTTTCCTTTTATTTCATGTGTGTTGGTTTGGTTATTCATTTTTTAGCTGAGTTATTATGACTTATTTTCTGCATTTTTCATGTTGATATCAAGTATGGGCTGTTGTTGATTGTTGTTTTAGATTCAGTTACTCAGAACAAAAGTTGCAAGTAGCACAGGTTATGGTGAGCCCGTAGTGGACTTACCTGGCACAGGAGCGGGGCAAGTAGCACGGGCTATGGTGAGCCCGTAGTGGACTTACCTGGCACAGGAGCGGGGCAAGTAGCACGGGCTATGGTGAGCCCGTAGTGGACTTACCTGGCACAGGAGCGGGGCAAGTAGCACGGGCTATGGTGAGCCCGTAGTGGACTTACCTGGCACCGGAGCGGTGCTGTGACTGCCAAATATGGGCTGTTTTCGACATTTAGGTGGTCCCTGTTTTATGAACGCCCTTTATGCAAACACTTGTCCATTCGAGCATCCTCCCAAGTCCCTAGTTTTGTGTCCCAATCCATTATAAGTATATATATATATATATATATATATATATATATATATATATATATATATATATATATATATATATATATATATATATATAATAATAAATATAATATTTTAATATAAACATACATACATACACACAAATCAATCAAAATGTCAACATGATACACAAGTGTCACACTGTAACCCACATTTTCCCAGTCAGTAGTAATAGGATTACTCCCATAAAGAGCTAATCCTCTTTTCTCCGAGTTGTAAAAAAAAAAAATCAAGGCGATTTCACGTGGAAGTGTCGGTGCAGTTAGTATTGGCAGCAGAATAGTTGTGGTGGTCTTTTCCGTGATGCTTGCCATCCCACAGCCATTGGCACGTTTCTTGTAGATTGTTTATTCCTTCACCTATTCCATAATTGGTTTTTGCATATTATACAATATTGCTATTGTATAACATGGATAGGCAGGCAGACAGGCATGGAGTCTAGCATGCAGTCTGTAAAAGGCTGCATCTGTTACATGAGTAATAATAATTGTATAATAATAATGTTTATTGTACACATACAAAATGTGTTACAAATGGAATGTTAGATTTCTGGATAGAGCTAGTATGTACTATGCCTAAAGCCACTAATAAACACAGCGTTTTGGGCAAAATGCATGGTTGAGCCAGGAATCACAGCCTAGTTGATTATGTATCCTTTGGAGGTGTTTATCGAGTTCTCTCAAACACCATGAGAGGTCAGCCAGTTACGCTTCTTATGAGTAGAGGAGCGCGTTGAAAACCTTTGAGCCCTCCTTGATGTTAATAGAATACTCTCTTAGAATATTTATTTCACCTTTACTTTTCAATGGGATTATTTTGCACATCCTGGCATGCCTCCTGGTTTCATATGGAGTTATTTCCATGTGCAGATTTAAGAGAATTAAACTAAAGGTAATGAAACAGTTTAAACACTTTTCCTTGATTTCACATTTATATATCTCATACGTATTTAGGTTTCATTCTTCAGTAAGTGTTTGAGTATATGTTTTTAACACCAACTATCGTATTTTCTGGCATAAAACACTTGCCTATTTTACAAGGATATTTTTTTAGTATATTTCATCATACATTTGTTGAAAGTGATTTTCAAGTGGTTTTGTATGAGAAACTGTATGATTTTGTGCATGTAAAAATACAATATATATTTATTTGGTGGTGGACTATAAGCGTGTGTCCTATCTACTAGAAAAATGGTATATGCTGTATTTTTTATTTGATAATCAATGTGGCTTTGAATTTTATGTATAATTGAACATGGAATTAAATAAATATATAATAATTTAATAAACCAGGTACATGATAATGGATTAGACCTAAAGAATATATAATTTGATCAAATTTAGTATGATGCTGAAGGCAGCCTTCCCGTCTCTATGATATACCATTTTACAGATTGTCCCCCATATCCCACGTTCTCAAGAAATCTTACAACATACCCGGCAGGCTACACTCCCTCAGATGGCGCCACCGAACAGTTCTCCTTTAACTACTGCCCTCAACGCCCCCATGGTCACGCCGCCCACAGTCACCCCACTATCGGCACTCCTCAACCCATATGTAAGTTAATGATTTTGTCTCTCGGGTGTTACAATGTAGATTCACATAGTTGTTACTCTTTCTCTTTCATTCAACCCTTGCTTTTAACTCATATCTGTGAGTCTTTATCTTCATAAATTGTTATTACTCCTGTTATTCTTTCGTGCGGTAAAATTATTTTCTAGAGTATGCTATTCGATACAGTACTTACATTGTATCATTGTATTTCTTTGGAAAGCTCCCCCTCAGTGGCTCCCTGTTCAAACCAAGAAGATGCTCCCGGTTCTCCCCCCCCCCCCCACCATTGTTTTCTCCTGGAGGAAACATGCTGGGTACAGGGAGTGTGTTCTTGGTTTAAACAGGGAGCCACAGATGGAAGCCCTCCTAGAACAAATAAAAAAAATGTAAGTATTGGATAGAATACCCTGAAAACAGTTGGGTGCATTTCCTTTCCTGATGCCTCTTCACCCCAGCAGTAAAATAGGTACCCGGGAGTTTGACAGCTGTTGTGGGTTGCATTCTGAGGAAGGTCAGTAGTAAGCCTAAGGGGACCTCAATAATCCTAAGTACAGGCTTATTGTCCCAAACAATGAGAATTAATATGTTCAGAGGTGCATCATTTTGTTTGGGTTGTCTCTAGACATTGTATTGTTAAATATTAATATTTTCTTGATGTTGTCAAGTGATAAATTACACACACATGAATAATCTTATCCTTCCAAGGAATGGCTGTGTTGAATGGAATTCCTAGGAATTCCTTAAATTCCTTCCTAGGAATTGCATTGTTTATTTGTTAAGAGTTGATAATCATGACAGGAGCCACTGTAGTGATATTAAAATGTTAATTTTTGTTCTCTGCATGTCAAGTGTCGTATCATCTGTTTAGTAAATCTTGAAGTACCTGTCTTGTATGTTTAAGTAATACACCAGTAGGAATTGGTCTAGAATCTTAGACTTTTAAAATATTTTTCTCCTCAGGGTATTGCCCTCGACGAGCGTAGAGTGAACCTTCTGAAACGCATGAGTCAGGAACACGAAGCTGAAGTTGGGAATGGAGGAGGAAGTAGTGGCGGTGGCAGAGGTGGTGCTGGCGATGGTGGCGGCGGTAATGGTGGCAGCGGCGGCAGTGGTGGAGGCAGCGGTAGTGTCGGCGGTGGAATCAACAGTGGGGGAAGTCATGAGCCACCAACAAAAATGGCAAGGCATGAACCAGAAGAGCAAGAGTCTCCCCAGCTCCCACATGGCTCTATTTTTGTAAACACTCCAGAGAAAATATCTGTCAATTCCACAATGCAGAATGTCCTTACGCCGATTCCACATGAACTGACCGTCAATGCACGGCAAGAGCTACGTAAGTTTTTTCTGTTGAGCTTGTATTTCAAATTTTCATTTAATTTTTGGGTACTCCAATTAAGATTTCCTTATATCTCTTGTAGTATATTTTTTTATTTCTCTGGAGATGTTTGTGGCATATCTTGATCCCTGTGTGTGCAGAGAATAAGTCACAATAACAAGTTGACTTATTATTAACTAGGCAGTTATGGCTGCCTATGGAGACCTCTCCTGTTTGATAATGATCGAAATATATCAAGTTAATCGCCTATTTTTTAATTTCTACAGCTGACTTCTTGAAGTCTTACACCATCTTCAAGTTAAATGACTATTTGGGATTCCGGACCCGACAACAGTTTTGGGAAGAATCTGCCGTCCGACGTATTCTCGAGGGTATCAAGAACAAAGAAATAGACATGAAGAGTGCTGCTGAACTACTGGGCGTTTCTTATGGGACGCTTTACGGAAGATATCGTGAAGTGTTCGGCTACCTCAAGCATGCGTGGGTAAGTTGATCAGGAAACTTTGGTTAAATTTTTATATAAATAAAAGTTAAATAAAAGTTTGGTTAAAAATTTTGTACCACATTATACTTTTTAACAAAGGTTTAAGTGTAAAGATTGATTGATTTACACTGTCCATTTTATGGGCCTAACACCTTTTCTGTGGAGAGCTCCTCTGGCTCCTCGGAGCTTACCAGGCTGATATACAAGTATTGAACTGTGGCAATGATCAATTCGATTGGAGTTCTTGCCTACCAGGGACCAAAAGCCAGAACCTGGCCCCCTCAGAGAGGCACGAGGAGCAATGGCCTATAGAAACCCCCTTGTGGTTGGAAGCATTCCATGTCTGCCATCGACCAGGTTAGACACCCAGAAAGGTAGGCATCCTAAAACAAACTCCACCTGGTTAAAAATTGATACCGAAAACCGAACTATCAAGCAGAACTCCCCAATTTGAAAATGAACAAACAAGCATGACGTCACAACCGCCGCCTCTCCGCTGTTTATGCAGCTCCCTCCAGATCCCTCCCTCCCTCTCCAGAAGAGGGAAGGGGGAGCCCCAGATCCCCACACTGGCCATCTAACCCCAGTTCTGAGGCTGATGTGTTGAGCGGCGGCCGACAGGAAAGTCAGATCAGCAGCGACCTCTTTCCCTTCTCAGCCCTTCCCCTCTGTCTTTTGGCCCTCCTCACCACCTGTCCAAGCCATTGTCCATCCTCCTCCCAGGGTTTATGTTGACCATTCCCGTTCTTCTCCTGTTGAGACTAGAGGCTGTCGCACAGTACATTGTTGATGGTGCGCGTGTCTCCATACATCAGAAACGCAAGGAGCCCCGATGGATAAGAAGGCTTCAATATATTTCGCACCTTCTGACTCCGACACTATCCATGCTTTCCCTCTCATTTTAGTGACAGAGTCGCCGGTCCCTGCTATGGATGTTCCCTTGATCCTTGATTGTCTTGGATGCTGCCCTTGATCCAGTGCATTCTCTTGTTTCTGTCCTTCCTGGCCAGGATTCCCTTGACTGCCCCCCTCTCTGATGCCTCCTCCCACTCCGGACTCTCAGTCTGCCTCTGGTCCGTCCTCCCGCTTCCTTGCCTCCATTATCCTTGCAAGTAATTGCCTATGCTCCGTCACCCCGATTTCACTGATCCTGGTCCTGATCTTCCTTAGTCTAGCATGTTCTTCTTTGCCTTTGTTTCTCCCTTGTTATCTCTGTTTTTGTTATCTTTTTTTTTTTGTCTATGTCTGTTCTTTAATGGAATATTCATGGTTTTTATGCTAACTTCCATGAACTCCAACTTCTGATCACACAATTTCCACCGCTTTGTGTTTGTCTCCAGGAGCTGATGCTTGGCACTCATCCTGGTCACTTCCATGGTTATTCTTTTTCTCTCTCACCCTCCAGCTTTTTGTTGGGGCACATAACTCTACTGCTCTGATGATCTGTCATGATACCTTCGTCTCCCTACTTTTTCAGTTGCCTATTCAGTGTTCTGCATCCCGTATCTTTGTGAGTAAATGGTATATGGTCTGTTGCGTTCATCTCCCCCCAAATGTCCTGCTTTCTCTTCCTGATCTTAAATACTTTTAACTCTCGGCATACCTCTGGGGAGATGTTCTGACGAACACTCGGGGCTGCCTTCTTGAACCATTTGTCCTCTCTTCTTCTGTCTCTTCCGAATTCTGAATTCTGGTGAGCCCACTCATGTTGACTTCCACACTCTCACCCTTTCCTGTCTTGATCTTACTCTGCTCATCTTCTCTTTATTTCGACATCAACTGGCAGGTTCTTGATGACCTACATAATGATGACCATTTCCCCATCCTTCTCACCTTCTCTTTTCACCCTCCCCTCTCCTTCCCTAGGTGGTAGTTTGCCAAGGCTGACTGGAACCTCTTCATCTTGCATGCTACTCTTTCCAACCTCTCTGATCTGCCTCTTCCCCAAGCCGCTCCTCCTCCTCACAGTTTTTGATGGTACCCTCCGCTCTGTTCCTCACTCTACCTCCCAGTGCGTGCAAAAGTGTGTTCCCTGGTGGCATGCAGACTGTGATCGGGCTGTCCACTATAAGCGTGCAGCCTGGAAGACACCGTCGCCAATGGACGCCCGATTCTTTTATTTTGTTTCGGAAGGCAAGTGCATTGGCATGTAGGGCCATCCATATGGCTAAGCTTGAGGGTTAGAATCTTTCGTTTCCACCATTACGTCTTAACACTCCTCTGCCCCTGATCTATAAGAAAATCTGCAAGATAGGGAGTGAGTAAGTTCCAGATATCTCGCCAGTCCTTCACCTCCATGGTTCTAATGTGGCAAATCCGGTGTCGGTCGCAATTGAACTGGGTTTACACTTTTTGACTGTTAGCTCTGGTTCTCATCTTCCTCCATCTTTCATTACTCGTAAGCCCCCCTTCTTGAAACTAGTCTCTTAGATTTTCGCACTCATCTTCAGCTTCCCTATAACGATCCTTTCTCTCTCAGAACTCCAGTCTGCTCGGTCCTCTGCGGTTCTATGAAGGTGGCTCAGAAGATATTAATTATGAAATGCTTTGCCATCTCTCAACATGCACGTTTCAGCATTTACTGAAAGTTTATAACTATGTCTGTGTTAACTCACAGACATTTAATGGAGTGCCACCCTGCTCCTTATTGTCCAAACGGCATTGTTCTTCTTACGGTCATGCAAATCCTTGGTGAATGTCCTGATTTCCAGGATGAGTGTGCATCTTGCTTCCTGACTTCCCCACTATGCATGCAACATCACAAGAAATAGTTGGGGCCTTGGGGAAGCCACTGAGCATAAGAAAGCCATTTGGTGCATATAAGCACCAAATCCTCTGCTTTTTTTGTGTGTTAAATTTGTACAGTAGTTGCAGAGGGTTTTGTTCAATAAAATATGTGCTCTTTATTCTTTGAAAATGAGATTTCAAGGCTTGCATGTGGGGAAATTTGCTGGATTTGTTGCAACTCTGGTTGCAATGAATTGGATTCAGTCCCATACAGTTTGTTGAATCGAGGTTGTTCTGTATATGCAATTAACACTTTGCCTGGCCCAAAGTCAGCCTGGTGTTTCTCGTGAGCGCGCATCCACACTAAAGTGTGTATACTCTTCAGTTTTATCACCTCAATTTTCATGTTATGTTGTTAATTTTGGTATAAAATTGTTCACAATAGAATTCTCTAAAGGGATATATGCATCCAAGGTAAAAGCAAACCCGGCGTGCCACCCGCAGCAAACCCGCAAATCAGCCAAGCGTTGCCTGTGAACGTGAGCATGCAACCGCACTAAAATGTGTATACTCTTTTTAGTTTTCTCACCTCAATTTTTGTGCTTCATCATTGGTTTTGGTATCAAATTGTTCGCAATAGAAGTCTCTAAAGGGATATATGCATATAAGGGCAAAATGCCCAGCATGCCACCCACAGCAAACCCAAAAATTCGTCGAGCATTACCAGTGAGCAAGCACCCATCCACACACCCACAACTCCCACACTAAAATGTATATATTCTTTTCAGTTCTATCACCTCAAGTTACATGATATGTCGTTCATTTTGGTATCAATTTGTTTGCAATAAAATGCTCTAAAGGAATATATTCATATAAGGGTAAATGGAAGAACAACATTACCAATACCTTAAGAATAAAGTCCATTGTCATGTGAAAAATAACTGCTTTTTGTCATTATTTATACTCGTTATTCGTTCCTGACATTATTTGTTACACTTTCATTTGTTTTTGTCTTGCTTCCTTCACACATGTGTTTGTACCACAATATCATATGTATAAAAAAATTAAGATGTCTGTACTTACCACCCAATGATGTTTGTCGAGCATGAGTTGAGCATTAGGTTGAACCACTCCACCTGCTCCTGGAAAATATTTCCTGAAGTTTCTCAACCCATGTTTTATAGGAGTGGATGGTGGGTAAACATTACTGCTTATCCACCTAGTATGTCCTCGTGCGATGGTACAAGCCAGAGCATGGTGCAGGATTGAGTGCCACACCACATACGACTTGCACTTATACCTGCTGTCCTTCCTTTTACCAAACTCGTAGCAGACACCACACTTTAGACCTTTCTCTATGCAAACTATGGAATGGTTAAGTTTCTGTTCAGACAATTGGGTTTATCCACAATGCTAGGGTTTTTTTCTAGCAGCAGCAGCAGCACTAGGAGTAATCTGACCCTCATCTTCTAAGTCAGATGATGATTATTCATTTTGAAGCGAAGAAGGGAAGAGTGGCCGCCTCAGACCTGATGGTCCTTGGGCTGGAATGTTGTTGCCAGACGCTCTGCTCTCATCATCATGTACATCACCAGCATGTATGATTTTGTCATTTTGGAGAGGCCAATTCTTACACTCAAAGTTCAACAGTGACCAAATTATTATTTCATGGAACTGGAGCAAAGAGAGTTTCTTTGTATCAGTTGTGTAGTACTTCTATAACACAAAAGCATTATGGATAGCCATTGGCAGGAAATAGAATGTGATTTTCTTCGTTCACTTGTGACATTTTCATGTAATTACCTAAGTGTAGTTACAGGATGAGAGCTACGCTCGTGGTGTCCCGTCTTCCCAGCTGAAATGATAATACTGTATTTGACCATTTGGCCAAAGTGATCAACACCTTTCATGTTATTATTGTAGTCACAGATTGCCTTTGGTTTGTTCACAATGACCTGTTGAAATGAAGATGTTCCGTCAAGTTTGCAGACGCGTTTCCTTCAGTCCACTTCTTGTGTATCTACATTGTGGCAAGTTGTGACGAGTGAAACAACTTATCTTTCCACAGGATTATAAAAGTATTGTCCTTCCATCTGAATGCAGTTTTATCTACTGGCAGTTTACCCTTTGCTTGTAGCTGAAGATCTTTTGGTGCACCAAGCTGCAATCTGAGAGTACCACAGGTGTATACACCTTGTTCAAGCAGCTTCTCACTAAGTTGAACTGTGTTACAGTAGTTATCCATATATAAATGGTAACTTACGTTCTTGAGTGGTTCAATCAAGCCCGTAACTGTTTGAATTGTTGTCTTCCCAATTCCAGCATACATTTCAAAATCATAGATGTAACCAGTATGCGATTCAGCCAGCATGTACAGCTTTACTCCATACTTATCAGGTATATTTGGATTATAAACCTTGATAGCTAGACGGCCCCTCCATGACATTGTGCCGTCATCCAAACACACACTTTTCTGAGGAATGTATAATGTTTTACATTTATGTGTTAGATATTCCATTATTGTTCTAACTTTTATTAGTTTATCTTGATTGTCTTTGGGAATGGCATTATTGTTATGAGTATGAAAATACATTGCAATCGTTACATATCATTTCGCCGTCATAAATGTATTGAATGAAGGTTCTGCCACAATGTAGCTGTTTGCCAGTACATAGTCATTTCTGGTATCTTCACAATGCCCATCAACATTGTCAGTCCCAAATATCTGGCAAGCTCTTTTACACTCATTTCATTATTGTTTTTGTTGTTAGGAGCATTGGACATGCTTTGTGATGCATACAAGTTGGTTCCTATACACAATAGCATATATTTCAGCCAATCTCGCATAATAAATAAGTGTAAAAATCCCAGAGGAGTTCTTGGTTACTGGTACAGTCAAGTCTGGTGTTCCAGTAAAACTGTCTACAAATGGTGCAGTGTTGTCAGTATACCAGGTTTCACCAGAACTGGTGCATGGAGTACGTGCGGTATGAGCTGTAATGGCAGGGCCTGCACGGGTGGCAGTATAATCATCACCACCACCACCACTCCCCTCACTTTCAATTTCATCCTCACCTGCTGTTTCAGTTTCAATCACCTCGCTTTCTACATCACTGTCACTTTCGGCACTTTCAAGCTCATGATCAGAAAATTCGTCAACTAAAGCTTGGAATTTTGTTGGTGTGAGTTTCACTTTTCTGCACTTTTGGCGAACACTACTTCTTGATTGAAGTAGTGAAATAGCGAACACTACTTCTTGAAACACTACTACCCTGAGACGTGTTTCTTTCCCTGCTTTCGTCATGGAGTGGCTCTGTTCTTTGATAACTATCCATTTTGGAGTAACTGTAGTATTTATAAAGGCATTAACAAATATAGCTGAGGAAAAGTAACCAGAATGGGCACACGTTTTTGCGCGAGGGGAGGCCCCCCTCGCGCCGCAGCAGTCACGAGCGTGAACACAATAACAATAAGCCTATTGCATGGGTGGTGGTGGTGGTGGTGCCATAATGCCACATGGACCATCACATAAAATGGGAGGACATTGGCGCACTTTTTAAAACGTCCCATAATCCGGGGGGGGGGGGGAATTTAACAAATATTTTAATTGGAACGCAGTGTGCGTCCTCACCTGGACTGAGTATATTCATATACGATCGCATTATGAGTTGTCAGCCAGGCAAAGTGTTAATTTGCTGTATGTAGATGATAGTTCTTTTAGCAAAACAAAAAAAAAAGAGTTGAGTATACTACCTAAACAATTTTATTGATGTGTCTGAAAGAGCACGTGAATGTAGGCAACAGTAAAGGTATTACATTATGGTGGAGAGAGATGGAAATTCTTTGTCCTATAAATAGTACCGATGAAGTATTGGAAGTGGCAGAGCAGCTTGAATACTTGGGAATTATGACTGATAAAGAGAAATTTGTGCATTCAAAGTTTGGCGCAGAGTCAGTCGGGGAAGGAAGTGGCTGTTGTAGTGAAAATCCCTATTAGAAAAAACAAGATGGGAGTTCAGTACTTACATTTGGATGCAGCAAGTGGACTGCAAGGTGGAATTGCCAACTTACAAACCTTTGCAAGGTGATGGTATGTTATGAATAAGTAAGAGATCTTATTGAGTGACTCCCTTGGTTAAACCTCACTACTTTTGTTAGACATGTTTTCTACTTGTACATGATGCATAAATACATACACTGTAGTCATTACGGAGGTGTCACTGGGTGTTAGGGTGACTACAGATTTGGTGGACTGTTCTGCCATGTAAACCTTCTAGAAAGCCTAGAGAGATTTTACAGCATTACCTTTTGAAACAAAACTGTTCAAAATTTGCCAGCAATTATGACATTAGTAGGCGGGCCTGACAGCTGAGTGGACAGCACTCTGGATCGTATACAAGTATACTTGTAAGTATAAGACGATACGTATATATAACGTCTGTATGTAGTGAATAGAAGCAAAAAACAGTATAGTGGGAGGAGGAATTTGACTAGTGAGGAGTTTTTGAGGAAATGAGTGGTGGGGAATGGCCTGGCTGGCAGATGTGGCCACTCATCGTTGCTTTTTGACTCGCATTATGAACTTAGTGGTTTGTTATGGTGAACGAAACATGTAGATAATTATATACAACCTATGTATATAATGTAATAACCGACAAAGCATTTGTTCACTGTTTTATGAACGTAATATTTGAATCAATAATATGCACACCATAATTTTAAGTACAGCGATGATTCACACATTTTATTATAAAAATATATCACACTACACTATTGAATAATATTACAGCAAAAAAACGAGAAGAAATCAATCGGAGACATTGAAATAGTAACGTAATTATATCTTTGTGGCAACCCCTCCCCCCCCCCCCCCCCGCCTGACAGCTGGGGCGAAGCAGAACTTCCCCGACGCACGCTGAGTCAGCGTCTCTTTTTTTTCTTTTTTTGCCAGACTTCCCTGACATATTGCAGCCAAAATATGCCACTTTTTTTTTTATGCACCTGTGGGTGACAAAGGCCAAATAGCCCTTAGCAACTCAAAGGTTAAAGGTGATGATGCATGGACACTGGTGAACCACCAACATGTATTTTAATGCATTAGTTGCGCTGTTCATAATGTGGATACTTCAAAATTGGTTTGTATAGCAGTACAAGGGACTAAAACGTGGACTAGGACCCCCCTGTTCACATGATTGGATCCATTGTAAGTTGGATGTTTGTAAATTGGGAGCCTTTATCCTATTACAATAAAGCATTTATTACAAAAACCTGTTATCTCAAATTATATTTATTGCTAAAAGCATAATTTTCTTTTAATATACTTGGCTTGCACAGTGTACTATGAGAGCCGTGTAATCCTATTTCCGTTCGCCCGAATTTAGGTAACCTGAATGAATTCATGTTCGTCATTTTCTGGTAAACAGTGGTATTAAGTAGGTAAACCATGAAAATGTATGGGTAAATGGCAGTATCTTATCTTGAGGTTATCTTGAGATGATTTCGGGGCTTAGTGTCCCCGCGGCCCGGTCCTCGACCAGGCCTTCACCCCCAGGAAGCAGCCCGTGACAGCTGACTAACACCCAGGTACTTATTTTACTGCTAGGTAACAGGAGCATAGGGTGAAAGAAACTTTGCCCATTGTTTCTTGCCGGCGCCCGGGATCGAACCCGGGACCAGAGGATCACAAGTCCAGTGTGCTGTCCGCTCGGCCGACTAGCTCCCCAGTAGTATACAGTTGTGGTACACCAAAAAAATAAAAAATCATTCCTGGTAAGAAATTCTGGCAAGTTTAATGTTTAGCTAATTACAAATAGGGATGAACCCCCATATAATTTAAATTACTGAGCTTAGACAGTATTCAGATGTCAAGTAAGTTTGGTAAATTGATGTCATTGTTTATATATGGACAGCCCGTTCAATGTGATCAAAGTTAAAGCAAGTAAATTATTTACACTTTATAAAGTGTTCAATTCTGTCATGATTAATTTATAAATTATATTAAATTCATCAGTGTTTCTATTAGGAAGAGTGTTTATATATTTTATATTGGCTAATGCTATAATATTTTTCAAAATACTGTATTCAGATTCTTTTATACATCTCTGTAAAAGGTTTGAACATTGTTTTTATGCTGTATTGCATGTTGTATTGTTTTATTGGGATTTTATTTTTGTACATGGTTATTGCAGGTCAATAAGCAAGGACGTGGAGGCTCGTCACAAAAGGAACGTTCAATATGGGAAGAGTCCCGAGCCCAGGAGCTCATCCAGCATGTTCTCAACAAAGAGCTCTCTCTAACAGCAGCAGCAGTCAGACTCGGTGTGGACACAAACACTTTCTTTGCACATCTTACAGACAATGGTAAAAACAAGAGTCGCGTGGCTCTCCTCCTTGGCACGGACACCAACAACTCGGATAGCTCCTTCAATGTGAACACAAATACTAATCACAGTGAAGATTCAAACTCTGCCAATGCATCCTCAGTCGATCTTGTGGGCGAAGATTCCAACCCTGCTGATAATGGTGGTGGACAAGGAAGTGATGACAGCAACATGGAGTGCCTAGCAGAAAATGGACGAATCGAATCTGAAGTGAACGGAGAGAAAGACGACAATGAAGACCCCGAAGTTATTGACGATAATAACCAGACAAGATCCACAGAGCAGCAGATTCTTGGACTACAGGAGATGAGTGCAGATGAAGGTGTAGACGAGCAGATGACTGAGGATCAACAGGAAACCACACAGCAATCCTTGGAAACCTTCCAGTCCATAGTTGAGGATGATTCCAACAATTTGTATGCGGATGCCTCGTAAATTTTGCACCGGAGTGTTTTTTGCCTTTAGACTCAAAGCAACCTGGCACAAATATCTTCATAGTTTTCTCTTGATTAAAAAAGTATTTTAAGTGAGCTTTAAGGTCAAATTGTGGTTATAGAGCAAGTACAGCTCAACTATTTAAAACCTGCAATTGTGTTGGATGAGAAGTAGCTTCCTCAACACCGTGCATTAAGGTGTGTAAATCTGAGGGCTATTGGATATCTGTGTTGGAATTCTGCATGGCAAAGCAAAAGGCATTTTGTTAACCAAAAGTTATACAGAAATAATGAGTTGAGTAGGATGTGAGCAAAAGCGTGTTTTTGATTAGATGTGTTGCTACTAGTTTGTTGAGTGTTTATTAAAGCGTTTGACTGTTGGAAAGTACTTTAGAATAGATTAATGCAAAGTTTATGTATTGTTTATTAAGGTTGGGCTCAAAATGTGACTAGATGAAGCTCAGAGGCATTATCCTCACGCCATAGAGTTTGTTATGGTACAAGTAATGGTACAAGGCTAGACGTTTTGTGAATGGATTTTGTTTTACCTGATACAACAAAACTAGTTTTACACTAAGAGACCTAGATAGAAACTTGGCCCTGTCTTTTCACCATCACAGTGAGTTGATGGGAGTTGTGAATGAGGGTAGAGTCAGGCCAAAGTATAGTTTTACAATTGTGACGGCGTAAATCAACCGAAGATGTGAAGGAGTGCCATGATTTTCATAATGATTTTCATTATCAGGTCATAGTGTATAAGGTGATGGTCACTGATATTGTGCAATTTAGTTGTGGTGATGCTGTGAAAAGCTTGTGGAATGACACAGTATTTGACCTGATTCTATAATCATTTTATGTGTATTCTTAACATTTTTATATAAAAATACTTGATACAAAGAAGAACCAGCTTCAGGACACTTTTTGGAGTCTTCGTGCACTAAGAAGAAGAGTTCCACAACACAGTAATTAGCTATTCTTGAACATTTGTGCTTGTTTTACATCAATTCTGCATCTCAAGTGATGTTGCTAGCAACGAGCAGCTAATGCAACATGCCTTTGACAGTTAGGTCGAAGATTGTGGCAATTTAAACTTAATATACGAACCCCCAAAGATTTGCCTAAAGGATAGATGTCCTAACGGGCCATGTAATGGTTCGTGCCTTAAATAAGGAAGCCGATTATTATTATTATGTTAATGTAAAGAATTTTTATACCAGTGTTTAATATTACTGGTAACTATAATAGGATATTTTTCAAACTTGTAGACTGTAAATTATAATGTGGTAGTTAGTGAAACCAGAGAGAAAAGTATCTATGGATAATGTGTCTTTTTAGTAACTTAATGTTTTAAAAAAAAAGTATCCTTATAGTACTTTGCTGTTCCATAGGTTCAAATATATCTAAAAATTCTCTAAACCCATCCAAATATTTCTTGAAAATGATGTTTATTCTTCCTTGTTAATTAATTGGCAGGACTGCTACTAGGCTGTTAGCATAATTTTGTTCTGTTCATGGTCAGACAGAACCTTCTTCATCAAGGTACCAAACCTGTAGATTGTTTTCCTCTGTGCTGTATCAGATACAGAAAACTGTAGAGTCGTTCATGCAGGTTTCTCGTGTTCTAACACTATGGAAAGACGTCATTGGGGAACAGTATGGAAAGTTGTCATTGGGGAACACTGTGGAAAGACATTGGTGGAGTGGGGGTGGGATCCGATATCTGTGGCTATTTGCTATGGATTGCGTTTTACTGTTATAGCAAGGAAAGTTACCACTCTGGTATATGTAGCATAATTTGTAAAAAACAAACCTCAAAACTTATCATATGTTCTGAATAGCATATTTTTACTGGGAATTACATGTTGTACTGGTCCCATAGTTTAAGATACACAGCATGGGTTTGCATGTATGCACTGTGTTCGTAGTTGTGCATTCATATTTGTTGTTTCTATGTTGACTTGTATTGATTGTTACCACTTTGCTATTTGAGCTCATGAGACCAAGGAATCTTTTTATTTCTTCACGTTAGAAATTTTGACTGCTGCTGCCGATGGAGCTGACATTCCACGGAAAGGGGTGTTGATGCTTTCATTGAAGGCTCGGATCGAGTCGGAACATTGGTCATGGTGCGCTATTGCACACGTCAGATACTTTCCAAAGAACAAATGTGAGAATGCCAATGTCGGATATATTGCAGTTGGCAGAATAGATACATAATGGTGAAGCTGTGCTGATAAGTTAGTTAATAGGATATAAGGATTTTTTCTACTGTGTCTATAACTAACATTTCAACAAAACACATTTTATTTCAAACTGTTGTTAGGTTCTACAGTATTTTGCCTTGAAAGTCTTGTACACAATGTTCCTGTTTTATATTTTAAATTGATTTATTATCATATTTATCACACATAATATGATGGTATGCATATTACCATACCTGGCTTATGTTTTGCACATCAGTGCAAGGACAACCATATATGCAAAACAAAATTTTTACTATGTATCATGTAAAGAAAGCGTAATTTTAAACCCCATATAATTTCTGAATTCCAAATGAATCAAAACTTTAGTATGTATCCCCCACATTATATAACTTGTTTATGTAGATTTAGAGTTTGGTTTATACCACCCCGGGCAAATCTGGGCAAACGATGCTTATGCAACATAGAATCAACGTTAATACTTTGATTTTACGTTAATTGAACGTTACTCGATTGTGTTTTGTCCGCTGGGTTAATTGCTCATGAGGAATAGCTTGTTTGATGCTAGATGTATTCTTTGGAGTAGTTATTATAAATGATTATTAGTATGATCTGAAAGTGTGATGCTTTGCAGGTTGATTAATACATAACAAGTGCAGGAGTTGGCAACTGTGTGTTTGCTTGTGTTTGAATATTTTGTATTTAGAAACTATGGATGTTATTCAGATGGTATTCAGACAGCTAGGAAAGAGCTTGGAGATGGCTAGTCCACTATGAAGTAGACAGACAAGTGTTTTGATCAAGCTCTTCACTGTGTTACTGATAGGCGAATTGTGTACTGGGTTGAAAATATGTACAAGTAGAATTGAACACTTGTGTAAACTTTTTTAGTCTTTGATTATTTAACTGTACAGAGGCCGTCTTACTCTTTGAATTATTATTTGAAATGTCGATTAATTTTTAGTCCAGGGGTTACCTCCTTCCCATGCCAACCACATGCAAACATGCCTGAGAAGCTAGGCCTAGTGTACTGGGCAAGCGACTCTGCTGCCATCTGTTCAGTGGAGATGGAGAATTTATAGGCTCAGAATTGTTTCGGGGTCAAGTTAAAATGAAGCTGCAGAAATTGACAAGCATCATTGTAATAGCTGTGGTGTAGTTGTCAGCCACACGCGTTGATGTAAAAACAGTCAACTGTGTTGCATATCACTGCTAATTCCTTGTTAAAGATTTACAATCTGGTTGGCTGGTGGGTTGTTTATTTGACTGCTGCTATAATAGCTAGCTGGTTGGTTATATAGCTGGATAATCAGTTATCTGGCTGCCTGCCTGACTGGTAGATTTGTTGATCATCCTGCTAGAAAGGTGAAGATGATACTATGTGGGTCAATGAGGACATGAGCAAACCATTCCCGGAAAGCACCGTCATCCCTTTATTAATACCCATTCCTGACGCATACCAACAGTCGACACCCACCAACCTTCCTAATGCCTGCCAACCCTCCCGACACCCACCAGTGAGTGAGCGCATACTAGAGAATTTGTCTTTCTACTTTGAACGGGATGCCGTGTGAACTAACAATAGAAATCAAAACACATTTACAAGAGGGAGGTCTCTTGAGCAGACAACAATAATGCCGTGCTGTGCATCAGAGCGGCAGATCATGCCACACCAACACGCGTGCTAATATCTGAATTTGTGACGGTATGTTATTCTGTTAGAGCTTTGATAGTAAAGAAGAGTGGCACTCATTCCAGAACTCATGTCTCTGTAATTTGAGGCTTTACAGTACACTATTGTGGTGTATTTATGGACATCAAATGAATATTTTCCATGGGTGGGAGGATACACAGTTATCCAAACAACTAGTTTTTCTACCAATTTTAGTCCATAACTATTTGGAAAGCAAGACGGCCTCTACTTTTTTATGGCTATAGCTAATATTTTCAGTTGTTTTGTATCCAGACTTTTCTCTCCATGTTGAAAGGTTCGTTGTGATAGTTATGCCTGGTGCGTACAAATGGAAAATTTTTCTGCTATTTGAGCATGTTATATGTTGTGTATAGATTTTCTTTTCTTCAGAGCTTAGCTTTTGTGTGCAATTCTGTATTATGGAATTTAAATGATGCTATTTTAGTGAACTGATTTATATTCTTATACAGCCCATCCTCCTGTTTTGGTAGTACTTATAGTAACAATGAGGACCATAGTATATATACCGACGTACAGCGAAATTAGAAAGCAGAAATCTGAATTATTGAGTTGGACAAACCGGGAAAACTATTTTTCTTGTGTTGCTTTGACAAACTAAACTAACCTAACCTTCATAGGCCTAATATAGTACGTGTGTGTGCTATATTAGGCCTAGGAATATTTAAGTTTGTTTTTAGTTTCATTTATTTTATAAAGAACTCCTTACTAGTCAGTATACCACTATCCAATAGTACGTATGAATTCATGACTATTGACGACAGTCACAATAGGTACTTTCTAGACAGTAGGATGGGTTGTCTTATATCAGTACAGATACTGATAAAGAGTCATAACGATTTATAAGTTTTTGTTACCTTCCTCTGCCTCTTCCTCTTCAATTTGGTATTACAGATGTTGTTAAGACATTGAGTTTGTCGTAATATTGTTTGCACGAATACACTTCATTATTAAGAAAATTTGGATGTTGGAAAAACTTGTCCATTATTTAGCCTTCTGTCGGTACGTTTCAGTATTTGTTTACTCTCCGAAGTGGCCTTAAACCAGGCGTGTGAGATGCAAGACACACCAAAGCACGTTCCAGAAAACACAGCAACGAGCCTTCTCTCTCCTACAACATATTTCTGTAGTGTTAAATGTAAGATGCTTCATTTCATGTGTGGCACAGACCATTTAATGTATGGTACACACCACTTTATTTAATGTGTGGCACAGACCATATAATGTATGGTATGGACCACTTCATTTAATATGTGGCACAGACCATTTAATGTGTGGTACAGACCACTTCATTTAATGCGTGGTACAGACCACTTCATTTGATGTGTGTCACGGACCACTTCATTTGATGTGTGTCACGGACCACTTCATTTGATGTGTGTCACGGACCACTTCATTTGATGCGTGTCACGGACCACTTCATTTGATGTGTGTCACGGACCACTTCATTTAATGTGTGGTACAGACCGCCACATTTAGACCTGGTTGTTTCCATGAGGCCTTGGGAGTAACTTCTAGTGGTATGTCGGAATTAGCCATATGGAACATGCTGAGCCTAAAATTGGTGGTTTTAGTGAATAAATATATATATATATTTTTTTTTCTGTTATATGGTAAGTCAATGTTCATACACTTCAAAATGCCTTGTTCCTTAGGGTGCCTTAAAGCATATTGTATATTACTATTTTTTTAACAAACTGGGACACCTTGAGGTAAACAATGGGTAATTAAGGCCTAATTAGCCATTATGTATATCATTGTAATCGCAAGATACGAAGTGGATCACATAGTCACTAATTCTAACACATTCTAAGGTAATTTGCAGATTTCTCAAATTTTCCAACTGTGAACTCGACCAAAGTATTAATATTTAATTTTCATGTACTAGCTTTATCCGATACTGTGGCAGGTGATATTAACTTCACTTCAGTGAGTTTTGTTTCGTGTCGTACGTAATAGCTGAAACTATTTTATTAGGCCTAGTAGGCAAGGTTTATTTTGTGTAATAACATACCTATTCTTATCTAAAAAAACATATATTCAGATTTTTATGGATAGATATACTATTGATAACATTTATTATTAATTTTTTAGGCCATGTTTTACTTATGTTAAGCAGAGTTTTGGGATAATAGGCATATTTAGGTTAGATCGAGTTGCTAAGAAAGGGTTGGTCGGGTCAGGTTGCTGATTAAGGTTGGCCTGAACAAAATGGACTTTGTACATTTAACTAGAAATATACAGTATATTAGTACATTAGAATAAATTGTTTAGAATGTTAATTTTTAAGGAATTTGGCTTATTTGGCAAGTTTGCCTATTAGGTACAACACATGTACATGCAGTACATATGCAGAAATACATGTATACAGTATGTGTGTAAAAAAAAAACATATATATATAACGAGACACACACACAAACTATACATATTGTATATACATGCACACACACACCAACCCATCCATATGTTTGTACCATATTGTGCTGATATATGTATGGATTAAATTCATTAACATAAATTATAAGTACAAAACAATGACAACAAATATGCAAACTCAACCTAACCCAATCTAGGCCTAATCTAACCTAAGGAATAGGTTAAAGTATGTTAGGTAAAGCCTAAATTAAATAAGGCTGGGTTTTTATATTAGTGTTTCCCATCCATTGTGATTTTTTATTTTCTGATTTTGTTTTATTTCTGTAATTTAGATTTTATGCCCGACTGTTTAAACAAAATCAACTTTTCAACATTCATAATGGTATAGTACCAACATTAAGGATGTAGTGACACAATTATACTCATTAACACTCAGTCAACCATGTGCTTTCAAAGAGACATTTCTAGGATGGACATGTTTTTCCTTTTTAGGTTGTCCAAAAAACTAAATGAGATTATGAGAGGAGAACTTACCAACTAGCAGCTCTAGAACTATGCAACTGCTTTGTTTTGGTGTGTGATGTGGCACTTAAGTATTCATTCTTTGTATGTCACAATCGACTTGAGAATGGTCTAAGACGGACCGAAATGTCGTCGTTCCTTCACTTTTTAGTGTGCGTGGTTAATCAACATATTTAGCCATGTATTGTGATCCTCATCTGCATCTGTCTGGGATTATCACAGAATTGCCAAAATATCTTTACCACAATGTCAGTTTTGTGTTGTTGTATTGATCGAGATATCTTCAGGTAACGAACACAAAGGGAATTGTTCATGGGACATTTGTAGAGGTGATAATGATAGGTGAGAGTNTGTATATACAGTGGCTCCTACGTTTACGAATTTAATCCGTTCCAAGAGACGGTTCGTACACTGAAAATTTGAAAACCGAAATGAATTTTCCCATGAGAAATAATGTAAATGAATTAATCCGTTCCACACACCCAAAATATTAACTTAAAAATACATTTTATACAGAATACTACTTACAGGTACCTTACTTTTATTGAGGACTCTTGTTGGCGTATGGAAGACGGTGAGGACGGGGGGAAAGGAGAGGGTTAGTGTTTGACAGGGGAGTCCCCTTACATTACAACATCAGGCAGTGATGATAATTTTGGGGGGTACTCTCCCTTATGTTTTGCAGGCATATCACTAGGACCTGGTTGTGGCTCACTGCTTGCTTGTCTTACTAAGAACCTGTCCAAAGACACTTGCTTTTCCCTACATTTTAACACTTGTCTGTACAGTAGTTAGACATCACATTCATTTACTATGAATGATATCTTGCTTTTCCTCTACCATCATCCTCACAACTATTTTCTTATGTTGAACTTTACCACTGACTTTCTTGGGGCCCATGGCATGATATATATAATAAAAAATTTCATGTTTAGAAACCAAAAAAGCAGAAAAACGATGAAATTCTTCACAAAGAATTCAAGGGCGGTCATCTCTAGGCGGGATACACTGGTAAACTGAGCGCGCCTCGTGCCTTGCCCCATGCCCAGCAGAACCACACGCTCATCGACCCATACATGTATCAACAAGCTCGACAACCGAGGTAAACCTCGAATACAGAGTCAAATTTTACTAGGAAATTGACCTCGTTTACAGTATGCTGAAAAATTTGTATAGAGGTTCTACTGTATTGTATATCATTAGTACTGTATTGTACACTAGTTTTAAGACTTGATAGTTTTATCATACAGCAATGTGGAATGTATTAGAGCCATCCACAACTCCTTTGTTACAAAAAAAAAATCGTACTTGTAATGGACAGTCTCATTTGTAAATGATGATCCAAGATAGTTTACACCACACTTAGTTAATATGTCTTATTGAGGGGGTATAAACACGTAAGGTATCCGGCCAGAGGCACAGGACAAAACCCTCTTGTCTGGAGTTTGAACAAGTGGATTGAATAAAACCACAAAAATTCTTTAGTCCGATAACATTGAACAATAAAAGGTAACTACCGTAATGCAAAACTATTGAAAGAATATATTTTAGAACTTTTGGTTTACCATAATTCTGTGCATGCTGCTTATGAAAATAGTAAGGAACTTAGTTGATTCATAAATTGTATGAATGTCAAAGTGTAGGTGCTTGGGAAAATGTATTTTGCATATTAAGTGATGAGACTGGACTGTTGCCACAATTGCCTCATTGAGAGTAAAAAAGGAATGAAAATTCCTAGGACAGTACTGTATATTAAGACTTAATTTCAATACTCTACTGTACTTGCAACTAAAAAGTATTAAAATCTTAAATCATAGTTTTCAAACATTTGTATGTCCTCCACTTTACACTCCACATGCTATATTATTCACGTATCTTTCTATAGTCAAATCACACTAAAGAATGAAAGAGCAGTGTAAAGGATCTAAGAATATTCATATCGTTTGACCTTACTTTTAAAGAACAAAATAAAGTAGCTGTCACAACGGCAAGAAAAATGACAGTTTGGATAACAAGAACATTTTAAAAGAGAGATGCCACACCAATAATGATACTCTTCAAGACATTATGGTGAAATATTTTTCCACAATAACAGCCACATTCAAAGCTGGAGAAATAGTGACCAGGAGAGAGTGCAAAGAACTTTTACTGCTAGAATCCACTCAATAAAACATAAAAATTATTGGGACCGATTAAAATCGTTAAAGTACTATTCTCTAGAGTGCAGCAGTTGGGAGAGACATCTTAATCTACACTTGGAAAATATTAAAGGGACTGGTTCCAAATCTGCACACGGAAATAACATCACATGAGACCAGGAGGCATGGCAGGATGCAAAATAGCTCCATTGAAAGACAGAGGTGCAATAGGCACACTAAGAAGGATGTGTATCAACATCCAGGACCTAAAACTTTTGAACACACTCCCTTTACACATAAGGGGCATAACTGGCTGACCACTTGCAGTGCTCAAATGAGAATTTGATAAATGGCTCCAAAGGATACCTGATCAACCAAGCTGTGATTTATGTCAGGCTGTGAGCAGCTGTGTCCGACAGACTGGTTAACCAGACCACCAACCAGGAGGCCTGGTCAGAGATCGGGCCGCATGGCCGTTGATCCTCGGAACCATCACAGGTAACCATACAGAAAGGGCAGGTTTCTTTTCCATCAAATAATTATTATTATTATTGTTGTTACTATTTATTATTGTTGTTGTTATTATAATAATAATATAATTATTATTATTATTAGTAGTACAATATTTATATAACATCTTGAGGTTATCTTGAGATGATTTTGGAGCTTAGCGTCCACGCAGCCCGGTCCTCGACCAGGCCTCCTTTTTGTTACACAACCCCAGGAAGCAGCCCGTAGCAGCTGTCTAATTCCCAGGTACCTATTTACTGCTAGGTGAACAAGGGCATCAGAGATGAAAGAAACTTTGCCCATTTGTTTCCGCCTCCACTGGGGATCGAACCCGGAACCTCATGACTACGACTCCGAAGTGTTGTCCACTCAGCTGTCAGACCCCTCTGACATGCAAACATTAAAGATATAATACAGTGGAGAATTCGTTGCATGTAAAGCCACTAATACGCACAGAGTTTCAGGCATAACTTAACATTTATAGTGACAAAATTAGTGGCTATTAGTTAATCTTAGTTTGGCTTGATGTCCACTCAGGTTTGTGATATTGTTGCCACCAGTGGTGGTTAGTTTATTGTGCTCCCCATACTTGTAGTGCGAGCAGCAGCACAAAAGGTCGGAATCACACCTCAGTTAATGATGCTTGACATTTATCTTACAATTTATCTCAAATTCAAATTGGAGAATTTTCTTTATAAATGTTTGTACACTTATAGTTGGGTTATTTATTTACTTAAGTTATTTATTCAAAAGGTCACAATAATCATTAATTGTACAGTATATTATATAATCTAGATTTAGATTTATAAGCTACATTTATGAGAGGATTTAAAAAAAAAACAAGTTTTCAGATTCATTTTATATTTTGGTTTAAAGTGAAGCCCATGGAAATACTTTGTGATGATACTTTGGGACTGAGATTATCGAAGCATGAAGTAATGGTCACTGTACTGGTATTTTATTACGAGACAACAGGTCTACTAAGACGCATGGAAAAACATTATCACATAATTTTTCATTAATTATTTGGAAAGCTCATAAGTTCACAACCTACCAGGCAGGTCCAAGGCTAGTCTAAAATAAATAGGAATAGCATTAAGTATTTGGATGAAGGTATGACTAGATTATGTACTGAATGCTTACTGTGTCGAGGTATATTTTTGTTTTATATGCAAATGAAACGTATTACACAATTGCATTGTAGATTAAAATGCTTTACATCATATAAGAACCACCTAATTACAAGGATATTTCTCTTAACTATGTTTCATCATATCTTTATTGAAAGTGAATTTCAAGTAACTACGTAGGGAAAAGCATGATTTTCTGACTGTAAATACAATATGCAGTACTGTGTATTCAGTTGGAGGTGGACCAAAATCTGCATCCTATCTGCTGTCAAGCACAGTGATCATTGCGTCCAAGAACCTTTGGCATTTGTTCAAGTTGCAGAATTGGCCTTTGCCTGCTTTGTTGACGTTTTATTGAACCTAATGTCACAGCAGCCATGGAAAACGGACAAGTGGCCCATATTGTTGTATTCTAACCAAGTCACTAGATTTATAAGAGAGTATAGCCTTAAATATATGGTGCACATAGTGTATTTGTATTGGACTAGTTTATTTATCTCATCCCACTAGGTGCACACACTTGTGAAATGCACTCTGGTATATTGGTGTCAGATGTGTGTGCAGGGAGTGGGAGAGGGGGAGAGATCTGTATCTAGAACAGTATAGCATTGGATTGTTTACTGAACTTATTAATATGCAGTAATATATATATATATATCTTATTTCATTGAACAACTCTTACAATACAATCACACAACCTTAAAACACAAACACACTGAATTTTTGTTTAACTGGAGCCTGTTAAAACATCATGCAGGCCTAGTGTGTTCAAATTTGCATTCAAGTCTTGTTGACAGTACAGTACTGCATTCTGAAGTGTAATGACTTGTTGGTAAATGGTGCAACAACAGTGATTGCACATGCAACTGTTCTAGTGAGACAATATGGTGGAAAAACTAAACAGTTCACTCCTGCAGTGAATAAGTCACAATAACGTGGCTGAAAATTAATACCCAACCTGAACAATAAAATGAGGAGAGTGACAACAATTTGGTCCATCGTGGATCTTAAACAAGTCACATAAATCGATCTAGAATGGAGTGAAACATTGTCGTTTTCCCTTTTTTCATGGGAAAAGTTGGTTGGTTATTATTATACTCTTAATGGAATGAGGAAAACAAATTTATACTTGTTGCTTTACGATAGTGGGTTCAATACCAAGAGTCATAGCTGAATGGTTATGACCTCTAAGTCATAAATAGTGACTTTAAAAATACATTCATGGGGTCCTATATAAAGATGACTTTCATGCATAATAATAATTAATTTATAAAATATACATAACATGATGTAGTGGTTAATTAGTGTACTAAAATTGTATATAATACAAGGCCATTACAGGGTAATATGCAAACCATTTCTGGCATTAATGATGGATTAATGTGGGCATGTCATAGGTTTTATCAAATCTTTCATAAGAATACTTAACTTGGAAACCTGTACTTTTGTACAGTACGTGTATCATAATTTTTGTTTACTGATTATGATCCTTCAGTACAGCTGGCTATTTGTTCCTAAATTATTATTAATATATGTTGAATAGAAACTTTTGCTTAAAGTAGACAAATGGTTTTATAAATGTTTGTATTTATTGTCTATTGGCATCTCCAGTGGGTGAACTATGTATATTTAACAAACCTCTAACCCAATCCATGGAGGACAGAAGAAAATATATATTCTGTATGCTTTTTAGATTGTAAATGTATGGCCATTCCAATGGTAGAAAATAATAATAATAATAATAATAATATAATAATAATAATAATAATAATAATAATTAAAAGGTAGACTCATGGTGTGCGAAACATTGCTCATTTTCATATTTTATTTATTGTATGCACCTTAATCTTGGGTGATATACTTTCATGGTTATTTCCAAGATTGTGTGGGATTAAGGTGGTGGTAATAAACTTGCATGCCAATCAGGCAGTTATGTAGTGTGTGTTTTACAGTGTGATCTTGTCCAAAGTTCAATAATAA
>WNGS01165751.1:2878417-2891293 GCA_020271785.1 Procambarus virginalis
AAATTGACAGAGTGGAAATATAAGAAATGTCACACGGAATAGTAACAGAACGAGGGGACATGGATGGAAGTTGGAAAATGAGATGAGTCACAGAGATTAGGAAGTTTCCTTTTAGCGTGAGAGTAGTGGAAAAATGGAATGCACTTAAGGAGCAGGTTGTGGAAGCAAACACTATTCATAATTTTAAAAATAGATATGATAGGAGAAATAGGACCGGAGTCATTGCTGCAAACAACCGATGGCTAGAAAGGCGGGATCCAAGAGTCAATGCTCGATCCTGCAGGCACAACTTGGTGAGTTTCCCTCTTGCTAACAAGGGCCGACTTTCACCTTCCTCATCCTCACAGCGTCACCAAAGCAACTTTCTATTCCATCACAGCACTCTTAAAGGGGGAGGCTCCGTACCTGCAGCGTAAGGAACAGCAGCAGCAGCTGTGAAAAGGCACAACATAAACAGTACCAAAAGCCACGTACCAGTTACCAGCAGCTGCGGCAGGAACAGGAGTTGCTGCACGAACAGTAGCAACAGCAGCTGGAGCAGCAGGAGCAGCAGCAGCAGCAGCAGGAGCAGGAGCAGCAGCAGGAGGGATGTGTTGTGGTGAAGTTGGCTTTTTCTCCTATCTCTCACCTGTTCTCTCTACCCTGGGTTACTCTCTCTCCCCTCCCCCCTCCTCCGTAGCAGTTTCACACCTCAGACCTCATCCTTCACACCTCAGACCTCATCCTTCACACCTCAGACCTCATCCTTCACACCTCAGACCTCATCCTTCACACCTCAGACCTCATCCTTCACACCTCAGACCTCATCCTTCACACCTCAGACCTCATCCTTCACACCTCAGACCTCATCCTTCACACCTCAGACCTCATCCTTCACACCTCAGACCTCATCCTTCACACCTCAGACCTCATCCTTCACACCTCAGACCTCATCCTTCACACCTCAGACCTCATCCTTCACACCTCAGACCTCATCCTTCACACCTCAGACCTCATCCTTCACACCTCAGACCTCACCCTTCACACCTCAGACCTCATCCTTCACACCTCAGACCTCATCCTTCACACCTCAGACCTCATCCTTCACACCTCAGACCTCATCCTTCACACCTCAGACCTCATCCTTCACACCTCAGACCTCATCCTTCACACCTCAGACCTCATCCTTCACACCTCAGACCTCATCCTTCACACCTCAGACCTCATCCTTCACACCTCTCCGCTCCTATCCTTCGGGATTTGGGTTCACCAAACACCCGTCCAGCCCGTCCTTCTAAGGTGTCCCAACGTCCAGAAACTGTCGTACTAAAGTGCCCCCTTATCCTAACCTACCAGAGGACCCAAAACAGAAAACGGGACAGTGTGCCAATTCCGCGACCCGCTGCCATTTTCTACTACGACCATTGTTTTTGGCCTTAGATTATACGTCGAAATGCGACGTTCTATGAGGAGTTGAACAGTTGAACAGAATACGTCAGTAACTCCTATGACTCTAATCATGTCATCAAATATAATCAATATTCAATTGCTAATGTTGCAATGAAGTTGATGGGTTCGAACAGTCGTGAAGTTAATGGCTTCGAACAGTCGTTGAGAAAAAGAGCAGTTGGTAGTTAAATCAGTGAAGCTGCAGTTTTAGACAAACTACTGGATGCTCATGCAACGGCTGTCCCCTATCATCAGAGGCAGTTATACATATGTGTGAACAAGCTTGAATGGTCCCCAAGCCAATATGCAACTGAAAACTCCTCCACACCCGAGAAGGATTCGAACCCCGACAGCCAGGAGCACTATGCACCTTCTCCTACCTGGTACCTTAACCACTAGACCATACGACTAGACATAGGACTGTACCGTTATACATATACATATGATATGTATATGCATACATATGTATATGTATACATATGTATATGTATACATATGTATATGTATACATACATATGTATATGTATACATACATATGTATGTATACATACACATATATATATGTATATGTATGCATATACATATGTATATGTATAACAACAAATGTATATTGATGGTTTAATCAAATATTTTCCCAGATTAAAAAAAAAGAAATGAAGTCGCAGAATGGGAAAGATCTTCTATTGCATTTTCAATTGCAATTGATGAAAGTATTGATGTAACATGTGCATAGGCGGGCTGACAGCTGAGTGGACAGCGCTGCGGATTCATAGTCCTGAGGTTCCGGGTTCGATCCCCGTGCCACCTTTGGGTGGCTTAATCTTCACAATCAATTAGCTCCTTTTTTTTTATAATGAGCATTAACAAATCTGAACTTCATTCTCAGCTTACTGATGAACATCTGAACTAATGACTCAAATTTGCTGTAGCTCCAACTTGTCCTCCTACAAAGAACGTCGCTTTTCGCCCGTAGGTGTTACATACGGCCAAAAGTGGTCGTACTAGAAAATAGAAGCGGCTGGCGAAAGTGATGTACTGTCCCGTTTTCTGTTTTGGGTCCTCTGGTAGGTTAGGATAAGGGCACTTTAGTACGACAGTTTATAGACGTTGGGAAAACCTTATGAGGACGGGTTAATAGCTCAACCATGCACTCCAGACTTCCTTGCAATGTGCAACAGCAAGAAAGAACGAATGTGAACGCCACCAGACGAAAAAAATGTAAAAGTTATCATTTTTGTCGTTCTCTGTTGATGAATACTTAATTATTTTGAATGCAGGAGTGTCCCTTGACATGTCCAGTCATAGAAAATGGGATTCCCACCATCTTGGAACACGGAAGACAAGATACAAGATCTTGTCTACGAGGTGAATATTAGCCGGCCACTCTCCCTCTCTCTCCATCATGCTGTCAGATGCCACGAGGACCTGGCCTTCCTCAAGGAGCAGCTGAAGGTGGAATACCTTGTCCTGGCCACGTGGAGGAGCTAAAGGCGACTGGCAATGATTAGTGAGCCGGCTGGTGGCCACAGCCAGGAGGTACTAGAGGAAGATATACGAGTAATGATCGCATATTGTCTGCTCTATTATACTACATCTTGTATAATATATACTCATACGTTCCCAATGCCCTGGCCTCCTTATACACCTCCCTGACCTTTCCTTATACACCTTTCCTTATTGCTTTTCCACCTTATATCGCATCTTATAAACCTTCTTGGTTCTTAAGCAGCCTTCCCTGACCCCTTATTCTTCCCTTACTTAATGGCCCTTATACTACCCCTTCCCTCTTAAGGCTGAAAAAATCCCTAGACCCTTATATCATCAAACATTCACTGACCCTGGGTAAATACTGTTCGGTAACAGGATTGTTAATTTGTGGAACCAATTGCCACGTAACGTGGTGGAGGTGGGGTCCCTCGATTGTTTCAAGCATGGGTTGGACATGTATATGAGTGGGATTGGGTGGTTATAGATAGGAGCTGCCTCGTATGGGCCAATAGGCCTTCAGCAGTTATCTTTGTTTTTCCCTCCCTCTCCCCCCCCTAGTTTATTCACTCTCTCCCCAGTTTATTCACCTTCCCTTACTTCATTACTCAAGAGGCGGGAGACTCGCTCCGGGATTCTTGAAAGACAATCCATTATATTTTTTTAACCCACGTTATTAGAAGGTAACGACTAACCTTCGTAACTCTCGCCTGTTTATCTATTTGGTATCTTCCTTCCTCCTCCTCCTCCTATTCCTTCTTCTCCTTTTTCTCCTCCTTCTCTTCATTCTCCTTCCACTCTTCCTTATATTCCGTCTAATGTCTTATTTAGATCCTGAAATGACGGTGGAAACGTATGGTTGATTTGGATTCTAATTACTCAGAGTCGTTTGCTGCTGGATATCTGTCTGTCTGTCTGTCTGTCTGTCTGTCTGTCTGTCTGTCTGTCTGTCTGTCTGTCTGTCTGTCTGTCTGTCTGTCTGTCTGTCTGTCTACACAAGTCCTCGAGTTGCTGGGGAAGAGTTTTTGTAGTTCAGTGCACAACGTAACTGATTTGTTGGAGGAATAGTGTTAAGGGACACACAATTGGTGGTGTTTGATGTTGTGATGGTGGTGGTGTTGATGAGGATGATGGTGATCAGGATGATGGTGATCAGGATGAAGGGGGCAATAATGAGTGATGAGGGGGAGATAATGAGGGTGATAGTGAGAGCATTGGTAATGTCTCCTCTTCCCACAGGATGGATATGGGTACACCATCCCACAGGATAGACATGGGGTCCCTTAGTAACTAAACCAAGCCACTAGCCCGCTCTTGAGTCGCGGGTATCCACAAAAAGAGCTTCTGTGGCTTTGTGGTAACCCCCTCGTCACACCAGCGAATTCGACAGAGTTCGAACCCAGAATATAAGAAGGACGACTGGGTAATTGCTCGCCTCTCGTGCATCCAGAATTGGCAACCTGGTTGTAAAACTAACCGGGAACTGTGTTCCAGAGAAATCTAGTAGGGTACGACTTTCCATAAGCTACGGATAGGGGAAAATACCTCAGACCTGCCAAGAGGAGCCAGAATCCGGCTCATGATCCGGATTCAATCCGCGAACGTAAACACAATCCATCGGAATCCAGAACGATTTTGCAAATCGATGTCGTAAGCTTCAGTCGTCATCACAGGCGGCAGTGAAGTCAATTATCTCTTATTTATGGCCTCCATTTATCAAAGCGTTCAACTTTTTTCGGTACAATGAATTAAGAAGCCAAGGGCACCTTCCCAGAGGCTTCGATGCTGCCCTCGTGTCAAGGAAAAGGAGAAGTACAGCTGAAAATAGCCATCTTGTCCGGGAAAAGGTGTCCTTTAATTAATAACACAAGGAGACGATGAGGAAAACTATGCTTCAATATGCGAGTCTAATCGTCACGGTGACTAAGAATAACGATACAAATACCAGAGATGATGGAAGTAATAACGTCAATTAAAACTATACAAGAAAGCGCGATTTTATTAGCAATATTAACTCCAATAAAAATGTCTCGATGGCAAATTGCGAGAAGTGAACTTGACAACCGAAGAGAGTTATATTCACCGAGAGGTGTACATAGACTTTTGTGTTTGTGTATACTCACTGTGAGTTTACTGAAGCCTGGGGTATGTTCAGGACTAGAGTATACTTGGTGGTTGGTCAGTAAGGTATTGTGGTGGTCTTAATAACCCTCCAGAGGTTGATAGGTCTTAAGTCCAACACCAAACTTGGTGGTTGGTCAGTAAGGTATTGTGGTGGTCTTAATAACCCTCCAGAGGTTGATAGGCCTTAAGTCCAACACCAAACTTGGTGGTTGGTCAGTAAGGTATTGTGGTGGTCTTAATAACCCTCCAGAGGTTGATAGGTCTTAAGTCCAACACCAAACTTGGTGGTTGGTCAGTAAGGTATTGTGGTGGTCTTAATAACCCTCCAGAGGTTGATAGGTCTTAAGTCCAACACCAAACTTGGTGGTTGGTCAGTAAGGCTTGATAGGGCCATACGAGGCAGCTCGTATTGGTCTATACGAGACACCTCCTATTGGTCCATACGAGGCAGCTGCTATTGGTCCATACGAGGCAGCTCCTATTGGCCCATACGAGGCAGCTGCTATTGGTCCATACGAGGCAGCTCCTATTGGTCCATACGAGACACCTCCTATTGGTCCATACGAGGCAGCTGCTATTGGTCCATTATATATATATATATATATATATATATATATATATATATATATATATATATATATATATATATATATATATCCCTTGGAAAGGGATCAGGGTTTGGGATGGGACGGGTGGAAAGGAATGGTGCCCCACCCACTTATTAGGGGATTGAACGCAGACCTGCATGAAGGTAGACCGTCGCTCTACCGTCCATCCCAGGTGGTTATCTCTATCTTGAGGTTATCTTGAGATGATTTCGGGGCTTAAGTGTCCCCGCGGCCCGGTCCTCGACCAGGCCTCCACCACCAGGAAGCAGCCCGTGACAGCTGACTAACACCTAGGTACCTATTTTACTGCTAGGTAACAGGGGCATAGGGTGAAAGAAACTCTGCCCATTGTTTCTCGCCGGCGCCTGGGATCGAACCCAGGACCACAGGATCACAAGTCTAGCGTGCTGTCCGCTCGACCGGTAGTGGAGACAGAGAGACGGTGTATCAGGGACAGAGCCAAGTCCACCCTAAATGTAATCAATTACACGAAGAAAGGGGAACAGAAAGGTAATGTATTAACGCAGGAGGTGAAGGAGAGGGAGGAGAATAATGGATAAGAGAACGGGGTGCAAGCCAAATAAGGAGGAAGGGGAGAGACGCACACAAAGAGAAAGAGGCAGAAACTATGAGGGGGAAATAAAAGAGATGAAGAGAAATGGTAGGGAGAGAAAGAGAGGAGAGAGGAATAGACAAAGAAAGAGAGAAAAATGGAGAGGGAGAGGGGGAGAGAGAGAAAGAAAAGACGGAGGGGAAAGAGCGTCACACGAGGGACAGATATGGAGAGAAAGAGAGACAGGAGAGAAAAGAGACAGGGAGGAAGGAGGAGGAGAAGGAGAAACTCCCCTATGAGAGGCGGTTCTTTCCTCTTTCCACTATGGGAGAGAAAGTTTCCTCTATGGGAGAGAAAGTTTCCTCTATGGGAGATAAAGTTTCCTCTATGGGAGAGAAAGTTCCCTCTATGGGAGAGAAAGTTTCCTCTATAAGAGAGAAAGTTTCCTCTATGGGAGAGAAAGTTTCCTCTATGGGAGAGAAAGTTTCCTCTATGGGAGAGAAAGTTTCCACTATGGGAGAGAAAGTTTCCTATATGGGAGAGAAAGTTTCCTCTATGGGAAAGAAAGTTTTCTCTATGGGAGAGAAAGTTTTCTCTATGGGAAAGAAAGTTTTCTCTATGGGAAAGAAAGTTTTCTCTATGGAAGAGAAAGTTTCCTCTATGGGAAAGAAAATTTTCTCTATGGGAGAGAAAGTTTTCTCTATAGGAAAGAAAGTTTTCTCTATGGGAGAGAAAGTTTCCTCTATGGCAAAAAAAATGGCCGTTACCCTACTTTTCCCCAAACAAAAAAATAGGTTTAAACAAGGTGCTGTTTTTTGTTAAATTTTGTGTGTCAACTATCTTAATTCATGTTAACCAGACCACACACTAGAAGGTGAAGGGACGACGACGTTTCGGTCCGTCCTGGACCATTCTCAAATATCTTAATTCACTTTTAAATGTCCTGTAGAACTGATTATAACATGCGATACTAAGGTCATTATATTCTATAATGCTGATGCTCTACTTCTGCTCGTACAGACCTAAGATCAAATGTGAAGATAATGATAATGACTGGAAATGACAGATAAGACACACTTTCTCCCAACTCTATCATATTTACTAAAGAAAACGCGAGCTCATTTATGCCACAAACTCGATAGAAATATTGAGAGAGTTCAGAATACATCCTAACGTTCAATCTTATACAATGTGACAGAATACATCCTAACGTTCAATCCTATCCAATGTGCCTTGGTTGGTTTAAACTCACAGGAGTCGTATAATCGGGATCTCAATCTAAAATTACAAGGCAGACTCCAGTATTCTGAAAAGCATCAGTGGCCATGTTGAATTCTCAAAGGGGCCCACTTGTCAATTTTTTCTACATCAATCTATTGATGTAAAATGGTGAGGAGTGTATAAATATATACAACTTCATTGTATGATTAGTTTTAATACACAGAAATCACAGTAATGTGATATATATATCAATGAAAAAATTGTGATTTCAGAAGAAATGTGGTTCAATAATTTTTCTAAGTCAACAGTGGTAGAGTATGCGACTTGACAATGCCGAGGTCGTTGGTTCGTGCCCCCCTTTCACAGCCCTTGTTTGATTTTCTCATTAATTTTAATTGTACCGTTGATTTAGTTGATTATTCTCCAGTTTTGTCCAGCCGATATTGTAATAATTTGTATAAATTGTTAGAATTAAAGAGTATGATTTTGATAATGACATTGTCTGCGTACTGTGCTATTCTTGTGCGTCTTTTATGTAATTAATGTAATGTACTTTATACATGTATATATAACCTTTCATAGTTACAATTGAACAATTATTTACAAATAGAGTACTTGATTGATTTACAGATGGAAAAAGTAACTTGGAACTAATCACTAAATCTAATTCTTTGAACAACAAGAGACTGAACTTGCTAGAGAGATGGAAAGCACTTTCGTTATATTCAAAGAAAAACTCACGACTATTTAGAAAGCAATAATGAGAAAACAGAAAAGAAATCATTTCGCCGAGAAAGTGAATAGCAAATCAAACGAATTTGCGAGGACGGGTATACACAGCTATTGATAAAATATAACAGCCTTGTAATGATGCTTACCGATGAACGGCGTATTTCGACAAAATCCTAATCAAATTGAAGCTCAATTGACAAAGAGATTAGAAAGATTAATCTGAATCATGTCAGTCTGCCACCAATAGTCTGGAAAAGATGGCGTCCCTCAAGGCGTGGCGGGTGGGAGGCGCCATCAGTGTCTTTTATCTCTCTCTCAAGTCAATCTGAAGCCTCCACGACGCGAAGGTGTTGTGAGGTGGACCGCGGGGACGACAAGCTGTGCCGCTGGGCTCGTTGAAGATGTATTAGCGAGAGAATAATGGTAAAATGTCGTCTTGAGCGTTCGAGTAGTGCCCCCCGTGACGACTACTTGCCAACTGACCCGCCCGCGCCCCGAGGCGGGAAGGTCACCTACTTTTCGAAAACAGTTGCCGCGAGGCTTTTAAAATTATTTATTTCTAGGTATAACAGTTCTACTGCACGTTTATTTAATAATGCAAATGGTATTATTTATTAAGCCTTTCGTTTGGTGGTATTATATAATCACCTCGGAATACAGATTTAATAAATTAATAAATACATAATACTGAGGTAAGCTACTTCGATAGCAGCGATATAAAGACACACTTGATATGAATTTTATTACTTATACTAATAAGTTTCCTACTTGCTTAAAATATCAAAACAAATACTGATTATGATACAAAATACTTCGGACAGTTGAGATAACCAACAGAAAAATGGTTACATAGATGCCTTAACCACACCGAATTTGGGATTAACCAAAATAGACAATTATCATGCCTGACTATTTGGTCATCATATTATATATTTGGAATACTGTATATAATAATTCAGGCAATTATCTTCCCGAAGCGCTATATATAATATATATATATATAGTATATATATATATATGCGTTTTAGTGGTTATTGCTAAGAATGTAAAAAATAACAATATTACTGTAATCTCACAAACCTGTTGTACGTTCTTGTAAATAACGTTATTATAATTATTTTATTATAAACATTATTTGAAGACCTTCCTGGGCCAGATTCACGAAAACACTTACGAACCTGTACATCTTTTCTCAATCTTTGGCGGCTTTGTTTCAATTATTAACAGTTAATGAGCTCCGAAGCACCAGGAGGCTGTTTATAACAATAACAACAGTTGATTGGCAAGTTTGTAAACTGTTTAATAAATGTAACCAAAGCCGTCAAAGATTGAGGAAAGATGTTCACGTTCGTAAGTGCTTGCATAACTGCTTTCGTGAATCTGGCCCCAGGTTCGTAAGTGCTTGCGTAACTGCTTCGTGAATCTGGCCCCAGGTTCGTAAGTGCTTGCGTAACTGCTTCGTGAATCTGGCCCTAGAAACCCATGGTTCTGGAAGGTTGTGGGGCCCTGTAGAAAATGGGAAATAGCACTACCGGTGAACTTTTTAAATATTCCCTATTACGAGCTGAGTATTAATTAAATGAACACATTTTTAGTACAACTGTGGAATTAATTTTCCTAGTTGATAGTGAGGGATGTGGTGGGTGTCAGCTGGTAGTAGTGAAAACTTCCGAGAAAGGGACAAGCAAATAAGGCCACTACGGGCTCACCATAGCCCGTGCCCGTGCTACTTGGAACTTTTTGCTTCAGGTAGCGAATCTTTAACAACAACAGGGACACACACACACCACGTGATTGACAGTTAAGAGGCGGGGACCAAAGAGCCAGAGCTCAACCTCCGCAAGCACAACTAGGTGAGTATACACACACACACACCTCGGGGTCTGGTAGGTGAGCGGACAGCGGACGCTCGGAAATGTCTTGGCCGGGTTCGATCCCAGGCCCGGCAGAAACAATGGGCAAGTTTCTTTCACGCCTGATGCCCCTGTTACCTATGCGACAATAGGACAGGTGTCTATGGACCTGTAATACGGAGCTGCTTCCTTGGAGTGGTGTGAAAAAAAGACATTAGTTAGTAGTACAGTTAATTGATTGACGGTTGAGAGGCGGGCCGAAAGCGAAAGAGCAGAGCTCAACCCTCGCAAACACAACTTGGTGCATACACACATACACACACACACCACACACACACACACACACCAATACACACACACACACACACACACACACACACACACACACACACCCACACACATGTACACACACACACACACACACACATACCACACCACACATACACACACACACACCAGCTAATTGCAGATAATCCATCAGTTTAACCTTTTTGTGTTCAGTACAGAGGATTAGGTTTCAAAGGACCGCATCGTTTGATCCAGGTGTCAGACGAGTTGACGACCCCGGATAGTTACCGGAGCGCTGCCAACCACCTCGTTCCCTGCACTCGTTACTCCATCAAAAATTTAACTTTATTTTCCTCCTAACAGGACTCGAACAAGCTAACCTTCCACCTAACTTATCAAGATCGATGCATCAAAAAGTCAATAGTTACTGAGAATTATACTATTTTATATTTAATATAGTATTTTCTTGTAAAATTGACTGTATATATGATTTATATTGTATATTATTAATTAATATAAAGAAAAATATATCGGGGCTTTAATTTGTACTCTAACGTCGTGTTTTAAGCGGATCAGTCGATTACGTTAAAATGTGCCGTTAATAGGTGAGAAGACATGATAGGTGGGTTGTACCACAGACGTGCCGGAGGCCAAGAAGGCTTAAGTTCGCCATTACGGAGCACAGGATATCCGGACACTCAGTGTGTCTATTATGAGAACGAGGATGTGAGGAGGATTCCAGTGAGGATCCACAAGGTCAAGTTCTCTGAGTACTCTTTATTTTCTCTCCGAGTGGGTCCCCACACTTGCACCAGCAGGTGGTACCCCAAAACATATATATATATATAACTTATAGTATATATTATATATATATAATATAGACTAATATTTCTATCATCTATCTCTCTTACTCTTAATCTCTCATATCATATCATATTGTGTGTATAATATGTGGGGTGTGTGTTGCGTGCACACATGTTGCGTATGTTGAGGCTGTTGCAAATGTGACACATACACATGTTAGTCTATGTTGCAACAGACACCACATCACGTGCTATCAATATTACATGACAATAAAATTAAAATCGTTCACTTTTGGGGGGAGAAAAAAATTAATTACAATTTAACCCTTGAAAGACATCGAAATAAATTAATCTCACAGAAAACAACGGAATGTTTACCTGTAATCACGGCTAGCGGCTCAATACATAGTTCTTTGTGTGTATGTAATTACCAACACTCCCTCTCAAACCCTCCCTGGGTTCGAACCCCAGTCAGGAACTAACCAATCGGCCACCTAATCAGTTCCAACTCACGGGAGAAAAAAAAGCGAGACGTCAACGGTTTAATGTAATGCTTTTAAAAAGGGTAAAGATGGAAGCGAGTTTATACAAAGGCACAAAAAGTAACTTAACATGGCTGGAAAAAGGCAGGAATGTGAGGAGCATTGGAACGGCATTTAACACACATCGATGAGAGTGTTAGGAGTGTGTGTTCACATTAGGACACACAAACACACTCTTCTGTACCATTGGAACAGAAAATCAACCTGCAGCAAATGACAGTCTCTCACACCGCATAGCTTGACCTAACAGTGAATTGCAACTTGTGCATTTTGCCTCTTGCTTTACGTCCTCGTCTCCTGCAACAACACTTAAACTTGTTGCTCTTCAAGTCGCTTGTTCAAAAGTTTACAAGCGAAAGTCTGACTTGAAAGTCTGAAAGAAATAAAGTCTGTGAGTTTACATCTCACCAGCTATCTTTTGTTGTCTGTTACAAGTGTGAAAGTCTGATTTGCAACATTTGAAAGTCTCTCTCTCTCTCATCTCTCTCTCTCTCTCTCTCTCTCTCTCTCTCTCTCTCCACACTTACACCACACACCCACACACCAGACTGACCCCTTTAAGAGACATCAGACCTACAATATACATGGCTTCCCCAACATATTGAATCACAGCCACGTTTAATTCTTCACACACCTGCAGAGTGCTACACAGGCGGTGGACAGTGTATCAACCCGTCAGAAACAGGTGTAAATCTGTGTGTAAGTGTAATGGATAGCGGAGAGACAGACTGTGACAGCTTGAGACAGAGAGAGAAGACAGACAGACAGACGCGAGAAACAGAAACAAACTGTATTGTGGAGGGAAGTTTGTGTGAAATAGTCTCCATTTAAACCTCATAGATAACGGAATTGAAATCCAAAAAGATTTCTGATTGAGATACAAATTGAAAATGTGGTGAGAGACATAGACACAGACAGACACGCTTAAACAGTTACAGTGTCGCAGTGGCTACAGAAAAAGAGAAATGTTTTGACTAGTGAACCGCTCAGGTACTGAAAAACAAGTTGACTGCAATGAACCACTTTCGAAGCATATAAATATATGTGTCAGTTTTATCTCGTGAGTTCCAGGAAATAATCAACATTATTTATTGTATAAGGGGAAATGTATGAAGGGGGATACGACCCCATCTGGTTCATGAACGCGGAAAATGACTTCATCTGCTCCATAAATGAAGGAAAAAAAGGTCCACTCTTGTCACAAACTGAAAACCCTTAAAAAAAAATAGGCAATTAAGG
>WNGS01165751.1:2933445-2946824 GCA_020271785.1 Procambarus virginalis
AAAAAAAACGGTATGTTTACCGTTACAAAAAAACGTAAGGTTTTGAAGAGGTATTTTAAAAACTTTATGCAATGAAATACTGATTTCTTTTCAGGGCATCGGCTTCGATATGTCAGATAGCTTGCTTGCGTTTGTACGATTTTCGGTCAGGCAAAACCAGTGGCACTATTGACGTTTCTGGCTGGGAAAAAACCATTGCATTGTTACGAAGTGTAAACTAATGAGAATGGGCTGATATGCGTTGCGAAACCATTGCATCTTCTCGTTTGAAAATAAACTTAGAGCCGTTCTCCATCATGTGAACTCTCTTCAGTCCACTTCAAGAAACAATATGTGTGATTGTGCCTAAATTAATTTTGACTCATCTTAATCCTCACATCAGCCGTGTGAACTATTTAATACCTCTAATTTAAAATAACTAAAACTGCTGATTATTATTTAAAACTACTAAAAAAGACGATTATGTATTTAAAACGACTAAAAAAGGCAATGATGTATTTAAAACATTTTAAAACGTTTTAACAAATAAAAAAATTGTTGAAATTAACAGGGGGATTTGTATTAAACAGTAATAACAGGATTATGTATTTAAAACAGTAACAGGTATGTATTAAAACATTTTTTAATGTTTTAAAACTAAAAAATCCTGTTTAAAATCTAAAACGAGGGGGGGATTTATGTATTTAAACAACACAATATTCTTTAATAAAGATACTAAGAATGTTAATAATATCATAAGGAAAAAGATTAAAATCTACTTTAATTAAAGAAAATTAATAAAATATTAGTAGTAAATGCTTCCGTTTACAGACAGACGATGAAATATATAGACCCTAAGGTTGTAGAACTTCGTCCCAATAGTAGTTCTAATATAGTGGGTAGTTAGCAGTGGTTGCATCATTGGTAATGTTTGTATGATGTAATTGTGGTAGGTGTGGTGGCTGGAAGTGATTGTGGTATGGATTGTAGTATAGCCTAATGGCTGTAGTTTGGTAAATACAATTAGTAGTAATGGTGTTTGTGTAGTCTAGTTTATTTTAGTTTTGTTTTGGATGTTCAGGTATGGATTATGATTATTTTATCCTCACTCTCTTTTTTCTCTCTCTCTCTCTCTCTCTCTCTCTCCTCTCTCTCTCTCTTCTCTCTCTCTCTCTCTCTCTCTCTCTCTCTCTCAGGGGGAAACTTGGGAGTGTTGTGTCAAGTGTAAGGATTCCTTAGCCACATTTCTCTTATTCCTGGTGCCAAGACCTTGAAAGGATTCACATTAATCAAGAGAAAGAGAAGAGTGAAGGGAGACTCTTAGCGAGTCTGCGGAAAGTAAATGCAAATATTGGTGCTTAACTAACCCGACGACGAGGGTGTTGGGTTATATACTCAATGGGGGAAAATATGGCCTCTCTGGGCCATCTAAAATGTCAACAAATATCAAAATAAGCTCCAATATGATATTTAAAGTTTCATAAAAGTCCAGAGAGTGTCTCAAGCGTCCAGAGAGTGCCTATGTCAGGCACTTTGCATTCGTTAATAAGAAGTGGCATTAGTGCCAGCATCGAGCCCAGAGGGGCACCCTGCTTGTTACTCTACACCAGTTCGACTTCACGCCCCTCACTATGACTCTCTAACTTCAATCCGTTAGGTACTCTCTAACCCATTCAATCCCCGACCGTCCAAGTGCTTGGGCACCATTCCTTCCCCCCGTCCCATCCCAAATCCTTATCCTGACCCCTTCCAAGTGCTATATAGTCGTAATGGCTTGGCGCTTTCCCCCCTGATAGTTCCGTTCCATTCTCTAATCCATGTCAGTGCTCCTTCGCTTACTACTTTCTGCCTCTCAAGCTTATGAACAAGTCTCTTACGTGGCATTGTGTCAAATGCTTCCTGGCAGTTCAGAAATACACAATCCGGCCTGACTTCCTCTGTTCTTAATGTTGTTCCTTTGTCTTGGAACTCTAGTAGGTTCGTTAGGCATGACCTCCTTTCCCTGAAGCCATGTTGGGGCTTGTTTACGTATCTGGGGCCAGATTCACGAAGCAGTTACGCAAGCACTTACGAACCTGTACATGTTTTCTCAATCTTTGGCGGCTTTGTTTACAATTATTAAACAGTTAATGAGCTCCGAAGCACCAGGAGGCTGTTTATAACAATAACAACAGTTGATTGGCAAGTTTTCATGCTTGTAAACTGTTTAATAAATGTAACCAAAGCCGTCAAAGATTGAGAAAAGATGTACACGTTCGTAAGTGCTTGCGTAGCTGCTTCGTGAATCTGGCCCGTGGTTATCTCTAGGTGTTTAACTAGTCTTATCTTTATTATCTTTACCAGTACCGTGCAACTGGTAATTTCCGTGTGTGCTCCCGTTTTGCACAATCTAGTCACTTGGTCATTTACTGGTGATATGCACGTTGCAACTTCGGTCGTTTCTTTGCTTTGCAAGCAATGGCATTGTCGTCGTTTTTCTTACACTCTTGTTAGGTTTTTGTATTTGCTGCATCTTTGTTGGATCTATACTCTGCCCGTTTGTTTCCCTCTCTGCCCGGGAATCAAACCCGGGTCCGTGGATTCCAAACCGCTAGTGGTTTGTGTGTGTGCTTACCTAGTTGTACTATCGGGGGTTAAGCTTCGGCTCTTTGGTACCGCCTCTCAACTGTTAATTTACTGGTGTGTGTGTGTGTGTGTGTGTGTGTGTGTGTGTGTGTGTGTGTGTGTGTGTGTGTGTGTGTGTGTGTGTGTGTGTACTCACCTATTTGCGCTTGCAAGATCGAGCATCGGCTCTTGGATCCCGCCTTTCTAGCCGCCTGCTGTTTAAAGCAATGACTCTAATGACTGAATATTATGTTACTGTTTTATATTTAGCTACTCAGAACGAAGTGTCTATGTAGCACGGTCTATGGTGAGCCCGCAACTGAATATTAGACAAGCATGCCTGATATTCAATCCGCCTACCACCTGACTCCAGTCTGTGTACCTATGTACACATTTGCGTGCACATGTGAGCCCTCCCTACCCCCCCCCTCTCCTCCCCCCCACAACCTCCCCAAGACCTCCATCTTAACACACAAGATGGCGCCTAATTTGCATAAGAGCCAGTTGCCATAACTTCAACCACTGCCTTAAAAAAAACATAAAATTCCAACAGTAACTTAGAATGAAAATTTCCGAGGCAATTTCTTTTAAGTAAAAGCCCTCGTTACCTGGGTGGTCGGCTGCTGCCCATGTTAATTAACAAGTTTATGGGGCGTGAGTGTGATTTGTTGCGTGATAATGACCTATTGTATGAATGTATGACCTATTGTATGAGTCGCCTGCTGTATGTGTGACCTACTGTATGTGTGAGCTATTGTATAAATGAAACTTAATGAATGAATGTTACCTGTAAAAATGCATGAATGTATAAGCTAATGTATAAATGTATGATCTTTTGTATGACTACAGAAACTGTTGTATGAATGTATAATTGTATTAATGCGTGAGGGCTGTACTCATACACGAGTGATGGTTTTAATGTATTGGTGAGTTGTATGTTTATGCAACAGTATGAATGTATGATTGACGGATGGACGGTTGTATGAATGTATAAACGACAGCATGGGAGGATGTATGAATGTATGAAAGAGAGCATACACGATTGAACGAAGGATAACTTGGACGGTTGTATAATTGTATGAAGGACCAGAGATCATCGGGTTCACATAGAATTATAGAACCTTGGGTTCACATAGAACCAAAGAGCCTAGGGTTCACATAGAACCAAAGAGCCTTGGGTTCACATAGAACCAAAGAGCCTTGGGTTCACATAGAACCAAAGAGCCTTGGGTTCACATAGAACCAAAGAGCCTTGGGTTCACATAGAACCAAAGAGCCTTGGGTTCACATAGAACCAAAGAGCCTTGGGTTCACATAGAACCAAAGAGCCTAGGGTTCACATAGAACCAAAGAGCCTAGGGTTCACATAGAACCAAAGAGCCTAGGGTTCACATAGAACCAAAGAGCCTAGGGTTCACATAGAACCAAAGAGCCTAGGGTTCACATAGAACCAAAGAGCCTAGGGTTCACATAGAACCAAAGAGCCTTGGGTTCACATAGAACCAAAGAGCCTTGGGTTCACATAGAACCAAAGAGCCTTGGGTTCACATAGAACCAAAGAGCCTAGGGTTCACATAGAACCAAAGAGCCTTGGGTTCACATAGAACCAAAGAGCCTTGGGTTCACATAGAACCAAAGAGCCTTGGGTTCACATAGAACCAAAGAGCCTTGGGTTCACATAGAACCAAAGAGCCTAGGGTTCACATAGAACCAAAGAGCCTAGGGTTCACATAGAACCACAGGCTCTGTGGTTCAGAACCATCTGTTGTCACTCCATAGGGATGGTGCAAGGAATTCAATTTAGAGTGTTGTTCTCCCTCCCTCTCTCCATTCCTTCCTGATCCTCCTCCTTCCTTTCCCATTGTCGCTATTCCCCTCTTTATCTGCTATACCAGTTACCCCCTTTCTCTCTCCACAAGTGTCTAGTGACAGAGGTTCACACTACATTCTTCCCCTCCCACACACACACACACACACACACACACACACACACACACACACACACACACAACACACACACACACACACACACACACACACACATATATAGGGGGCTGATGCCCCTCTTCACCTAGCAGTAAATAGGTACCTGGGAGTTAGACAGCTGGTACGGGATGCTTCCTGTGTGTGTGTGTGTGTGNAGGTCTTATCTCTAACCCTAAGGTCTTATCTCTAACCCTAAGGTCTTATCTCACTCCCTAAGGTCTTATCTCTACCCTAAGGTCTTATCTCACACCTAAGGTCTTATCTCTAACCCTAAGGTTATCTCACTCCTAAGGTCTTATCTCTAACCCTAAGGTCTATCTCACACCCTAAGCTTATCTCAAACCAAAGCCTTATCTCAAACCCTAAAGCCTTATCTCAAACCCTAAAGCCTTATCTCAAACCCTAAAGCCTTATCTAACACCCTAAAGCCTTATCTCAAACCCTAAAGCTTTATCTCAAACCCTAAAGCCTTATCTGAAACCCTAAAGCCTTATCTAACACCCTAAAGTCTTATCTCAAACCCTAAAGCCTTATCTCAAACCCTAAAACCTTATCTCAAACCCTAAAGCCTTATCTCAAACCTAAAGCCTTATCTCAAACCCTAAAGCCTTATCTCAAACCCTAAGCCTTATCTCAAACCTTAAAGCCTTATCTCAAACCTTAAAGTCTTATCTCAAACCCTAAGGCCTTATCTCACACCCTAAGGCCTTATCTCACACCCTAAGGTCTTATCTCACACCCTAAGGTCTTATCTCACTCCCTAAGGTCTTATCTCACTCCCTAAGGTCTTATCTCACATCCTAAGGTCTTATCTCACACCCTAAGGCCTTATCTCCACCCCTAAAGCTTTATCTCCACCCCAAAAATGTAAAAAAAAAGAACACGTTCAATTTCCACAACAAAAGGTATATTTTCTCTTCACCACAAAAGTAATATATATACTCTCTTGCTACAAAAGCAATTTATTAGCTCAAAAGTCTATTGGACACTCCTAGTTATATATCCAGTATAAAAAATCGTATATTTGATAAATCTTATATTCATATATAAAGTTAGTGTGAATTCAATATTTCTCTGCAACTCATAATTTCTTCCTCATGAATAAGACAAGATTACTCATTACTCACAAGTCTCACTCATGATCAAAAGATGAGGAGGGGGGGGGGAATGTAAAAGCAACCCCTACCTAACCAATCACAGGCTGATGTATAGAAAACGTAAGTATTACTGCATTTTAATTCTTGCTATGGTGTACGTTCTCGACTGACAATCCCGGGTTCGATCCCGAGGCGGGGACAGGAAGGGTTGGGCTATATTTCCTTTCATCTGATTAATCTGTCCACCTGCAGGCTTCCTGTCCCCCAGCAACGGGAGTTATTACAACAAAATTATAGTTGTAATCTGTCTTCTTGTTGTTTTTAGATTTAGCTACTCAGAACTTAAAGCTCAAAGTAGCACTGGCTATGGTGAGCCCGTAGTGGACTTACCTGGCATAGGAGCGGTTTATTTAAATGGCAGCAGGCAGGTGTGTGTGTGTGTGTGTGTGTGTGTGTGTGTGTGTGTGTGTGTGTGTGTGTGTATTCACTTAGTTGTATTTACGGGGGTTGAGCTTTGCTCTTTCGGCCCGCCTCTCAACTGTCAATCAACTGTTTACTAACTACACTAACTACTTTTTTTTTCACACACACACATACACACACCCCAGGAAGCAGCCCGTGACAGCTGACTAACTTCCAGGTACCTATTTACTGCTAGGTAACAGGGGCATTCAGGGTGAAAGAAACTTTGCCCATTTGTTTCTGCCGGGTGCGGGAATCGAACCCGCGCCACAGAATTACGAATCCTGCACGCTATCCACCAGGCTACCTGGCCCGTGTGTGTGTGTGTGTGTGTGTGGTGTGTGTGTGTGTGTGTGTGTGTGTGTGTGTGTGTGTGTGTGTGTGTGTGTGTGTGTGTGTGTGTGTGTGGTCCTTGGGAGATACATTACTTGGTCGAATACTCGACTAGACTCTGAATGAGAGGCTTCGTGTGTGTCTTTTTCAAGATGAAGATCCTGGTGTGAACTAGTTTGAGGACTTAATGACAAGACTGGTGAGTTTGGTGTTGGACTTAAGGCCTATCAACCTCTGGAGGGTTATTAAGACCACCACAATACCTTACTGACCAACCACCAAGTTTGGTGTTGGACTTAAGACCTATCAACCTCTGGAGGGTTATTAAGACCACCACAATACCTTACTAACCAACCACCAAGTTTGGTGTTGGACTTAAGACCTATCAACCTCTGGAGGGTTATTAAGACCACCACAATACCTTACTGACCAACCACCAAGTTTGGTGTTGAACTTAATCTGAATCTCCCAGTTAGTACACACAAAGATATAGAATATACTTTACAACATATCCTCTGAAGATAATTAAACAATTAGAAGCAACTTATCAGAGAGACCTGTGGACCTTGTGAACATATGGGTTCAATACAACAAGGGCATCAAAGAGAAACTGGAGGGTATACTTAACCATTTTCATATACCGAGGTTAAAGTGACTACATAAACCCAACAATGCATACAAAATAAGAGGGATGGAATTAGCAAGAGAAAGCGCCAAGCCATTACGACTATATAGCACTTGGAAGGGGTCAGGATAAGGATTTGGGATGGGACGGAGGGGAAAGGAATGGTGTCCAACCAATTGTGGATAGTTGGGAATTGAACGCGGACCTGCATGACGCGAGACCGTCGCTCTAACGACCAATCCAAGGTGATGAAGGTGGAATAGAGTAGGAGTTGATAGAGTAGGAGTTGAGAGCATGGAGCCTCCTGTGTGTTGGAGTGTGTCACATTGAGCAACCACTAGAGCACTCTTCAGGAATACTAACAAGCACCTGGTAGCACAAGCACTAGCCAGCGCCTGTAAGCCAAAGGTCGCTGGGTATGCGTGGGCAAACACCATTGGTACCTTCTACAAGCAAAAATCAGAAAATACGCTTCTCCAACAGCGGGCGGAGGCTGGCACAAGCATGCATTGAACCAGAATTTGGCTAAAAAATCTCAAGTTGTTGACATACATTAACAATTGCACAATCAGGACTTGGACAATATATAATATATAAATGCAATTGACGATCACTAAACACTGATCATTTGTATGAGGAAAAAAACCACAAAGACATGGGGAAGAGAGATGAACGTTTCGCCTGTTAAAGCCGTTGTCAACACCAAACTTCCCTATTTCTTTGTGTTTCTTTTTCAGCATAATATATAAATATTAGGAAGGCAAATTGCCAATGAGCCGAACTAACCAAATGTCAGTTATCCACACACCTAAAGAGTTAAAACTGATATGGTTCTAAAAACTCAATGACAAATATAGCTTCTAAATCTAACTCTAAGCCTAGATTATAGACCACATAATAATATTGTATAATGTTTACGTATAATGCTGTCTCTAAAGTAAACAATGAACTCTACTTCAGTGAAACTCAATTATAAATGTACAACTATTGATGAATAGACTTTTTGAATTTGAAATATTAGATGCTGCTGTTCGTAACGTTTGAACTGACTATATTAAAGTCGTAAGTGACCAGAATTCAGCAAGCATTTAAGAGTTCAATCACGAAACCTGTTCATCTTTGTTATGATCTCTCAGCTGGTGTTGCAACCCGTCCTCGCAAATTTAATAAGTCAATATTGACTTATTAAATATGTGCATAGGTGACATACTTAACATAATAGTTTCCCTTGAAAATCTTCATAGAAAACACCGACCTTACCTAACCTTGTTAGTATGTTAAGATAAGCATTTTATTGCTTCGTAATTACAATTATTACCTAACCTATACCTATAATAGGTTAAGTAACAATTGTAATTACGAAGCTATAAGATGCTTATTTTAACATACTAACAAGGTTAGGTAAGGTCGGTGTTTTCTATGAAGATTTTCAAGGGAAACTATTATGTTAAGTATGTCACCTATGCACGCAACTAATAAGTCAATATTGACTTATTAAATTTGCGAGGACGGGTTGGGTATTTACTAAACAGTTTACGAGCTGAGGAGCGCTGCGAGGTCGTACTCGACTCCTTCAAATAGAGAACCTCGTAACGCTTACGAGCTCGTAAGCGCTACGAGGTTCGTAAGCCCTTTTCCAGCTCGGAAACAAATCGAAAACTGCCATACGCGTGATTGCCTATTTATCGCTATTAAACTGTATCTATCCTCCCAGTTGGCCTATTTCTCGCTAATAGGGAAGACTGGAAGACAAATTGTAATAGGGCAGTTAACTGTGAACGTCTGGTTAAGTAAGTTAGGTATTCATGAAGACAGTTGTTTGACTTTGTTAAGTCCGCGTTTACTGATGTTCGTAATTCAGGAATGTAGTCACCTAGTTGTGCTTGCCGGGGTTGAGCTCTGGCTCTTTCGCCCCGCCTCTCAACTGTCAATCAATCAACTTTTTTTCACACACACACACACACACACACACACACACACACACACACACACACACACACACACACACACACACACATTAAGCAGCTGTCTAACTCCCAGGTACCTATTTTACTGCTAGGTAACAAGAGCATCAGGGTGACAGAAACTTTTTGTCCATTTGTCTCTGCCTGGGATCGAATCTGGAATCACAGGACTACGAATCCGAAGCGCTGTCCACTCAGCTGTCAGACGCCATCTATATATATCACATATGTTGATATATTTAATACCTTTTATTTTTATTTATTTATATATATGCAGATGAGGAGTCACAATAACGTGGCTGAAGTATGTTGACCAGACCACACACTAGAAGGTGAAGGGACGACGACGTTTCGGTCCGTCCTGGACCATTCTCAAGTCGATTGGTCCAGGACGGACCGAAACGTCGTCTATTCGCCGAAGCGGAAAAAGCCAACTGAATATTCATCTGGAAACAAATTCTTAGGTATAACAGAGGACCTTGAGGGGGTCTTGGCAGTACAGTCACTACCAAGTACAGTTCTTGACTCCGTTCTTTGAATCAAGTTATTTTTTTTTATCTGAAATTGAATGTGTGTAAGAGGACACATAATATATATATATATATTAGTTACCCCTAACGCAGAACGATTTTCTTTATTTTCTTGAGTGTAATAGAAAACGTATAATGCTTGGGTAACTTACTTAATCTTGTTACTAGCCGTCGCGATGCATGCTAGAGTCACCACAATGTCCAGGAATAATAAAGTCATAATATAGTCACGCTAACAATAGGATACTAGCCTCTCACGAAACTGCAAAATAGTTTAAATTACTTGACGATGATAACCATATCATCGGTCGACTGTCGATTAGCTCAGTCGATTAAGGCAGTGTCTGGGATGCTCCCGGACGCAGGTTCGAATCCTGGTCACGGCTCTTGTGGATTTGTTCATTTGATGCATCACGCTATTGTGGTTTCTGTGTGTACAGTGGTGCTGGTTCGACGTTGAAATGACGTTGCTCCTGCATGATGAGCACATTGAGTAGTTCTGTTATCTTAACGTAGTTGCAGATAACGGAGAGAGGAACACCGCATTGACCGCTATCTGCGAGTGTGTCCCTCTAAGAGACATTAGGAGCCTCTGTAGTACGTTAAATTGTAGTGAGTGACGTTGAAAAACATGCCAAAATGACGTTGAAAAACATGCCATAATGACGTTGAAAAACATGGCATAATGACGTTGAAAAACATGACATAATTACGTTGAAAAACATGCATAATGACGTTGAAAAACATGCCAGAATGACGTTGAAAAACATGCCATAATGACGTTGAAAAACATGACATAATGACGTTGAGAAACATGCCATAATGACGTTGAATCAACGTGGTTTGGCCAGCCTGTGCTCACATGGTGAAAACATCTTGTGTATAGAAATTGGTCTTGAAAGATCCTCACTTTGATCCCGCAAGGTAATTTATGCGGCGGGGTGACAGACGTGATGGTGGGGGAGGTAGGTATTCGACCCAGGGGGGAGAGGGGAGGGGAGAAGTGGGGTGATGGGGAGAAAAGGATAAACAGAAAAGTAGTCATGCATGATTTGGATGATTTCCCTCGATACAAATTTGGTTTTCATTGCTTAGGGCCGCGGCGCCATACTGACTAACACACACACACACCACACACACACACACACACACACACACACACACACACACACACACACACATGACTCCATACACAGTTTCAAATGTAGATATGATAAGAGCCCAGTAGGCTCAGGAATCTGTACACCTGTTGATTGACGGGACCAAAGAGCCAAAGCTCAACCCCCGCAAGCACAAATAGGTGAGTACAAATAGGTGAGTACACACACACACACACATCCACACACACACACACACACACACACACACACACACACACACACACACACACACACACACACACACACACATATACAGTAGCTTATCAAATGCCGAGAGGCAGGAACCAGGAGCTGAGACCCTCCAAACAAGCACATCTAGGCGAGAACACACAATCCAAGAGGAAATCCGGATATAACACAGCCATGCAATTTTATTTTTTGGCAACCACTGGGCCACGGAACTCTGATGAAACGAAAATTCCATTCGATGTGTCCAAACTTCAGTGACAGCAGGAATGGCTGGGAGCGGGGAGGTCCTTCAGGGTGGTGAGGAGCTCGGGGGGGAAGGGAGAGAGAAAGAGAGAAGGAGAGAGAGAGAGAGAGAAGGAAGGGAGAGGGAGAGGATCAGGAGAGACGAAAGGTGAGGTGGGAGGCAGAAGACGGGAAAGGAGAACCATTCCTCTGACTTTAGCAAAATAAACTGGTATTGACTAAGCAGCAATTCGACAATATATATATATATATTATATTATATATATATATATATATATATAATATATATATATATATATATATATATATATATATATACGGATACAACTGCAGCTCTGGTATCGGACGGGTCTGGTATCGGACGGGTCTGGTATCCGGACGGTTCCCCATCCAATTCAATAACGCCACTAATCACATTAACGCCACAGCCAAGAACACGCCGCCCCACCAACGGAGGCCTGATGGCTGAGAGGACAGCGCTCGGGATTCGTAGTCCTATGGTTCCAGGTTCGATCCCCAGTGGAGGCAGAAATAAATGGGCAAAGTTTCTTTCACCCTGATGTACCTGTTCACATAGCAGTAAATAGGTACCTGGGAGTTAGACAGCTGCTACGGGCTGCTTCCTGGGAGTGTGTAACAAACAGGAGGCTTGGTCGAGGACCGGGCCGCGGGGACGCTAAGCCCTGATATCACCTCAAGATAACCTCCTCAACTCAACAGGCAAATTATAGACCAATTTCCCTTCTCAAAATACCAGGCAAAATATTAAAGAAAACAATGCCATGCCACAGACTGGTACAGTATATGGGAGACGAGTAAAACTACTGACGGAAACGATTGGGCACGTTCCTTTCACCAAATTCATCTGTTCACCTAAATAGGAACCTGGGGGGTAGGCTACTGTTGGGGGGGCTGCATCCTGAGGGGGGGGGGGGGGTTCATTAGTTCGACCAAAGGAGGAATGGAGAAGCTTCGATACAAGCCTAACCTATATACACAGTCTGCCTGTCCCCCGACGAAAAGAATTAATTATTGGAAACATCGATTTAGAAACCACAGACGAGCCTATGCAGTTATTGCCTAGCAAGCTAAGCATTAACTTACGGTTCAATTACGAACACTTAGATCCTTCTGTAGATCCTAACAGCAGTTTACAAGCGTGACAACATCACAACCCCGAGGTTATTATAATGATAAAAAACCCGTAGGCCTTCGGAGCTCATAACCCTATTAATACATGTAAACAAAGCCGCCATGATTGAGATAAGATGTACAGGTTTCGTCACTAAGCAGGTAAATGTTCGATAAATCCTGCCTCACCTGGGAGAGTAGTGTCACCTGGGAGAGTAGTGTCACCTGGCAGAGTAGTGTCACCTGGGAGAGTAGTGTCACCTGGGAGAGTAGTGTCACCTGGGGAGAGTAGTGTCACCTGGGAGAGTAGTGTCACCTGGGAGAGTAGTGTCACCTGGGAGAGTAGTGTCACCTGGGAGAGTAGTGTCACCTGGGAGAGTAGTGTCACCTGGCAGAGTAGTGTCACCTGGGAGAGTAGTGTCACCTGGGAGAGTAGTGTCACCTGGCAGAGTAGTGTCACCTGGGAGAGTAGTGTCACCTGGGAGAGTAGTGTCACCTGGGAGAGTAGTGTCACCTGGCAGAGTAGTGTCACCTGGGAGAGTAGTGGTGGGAGAGTAGTGTAAGTCCCTCCACAATGACCGGCTTGGCAACCACCACTCCCAGCATTCCTCCCCCCCCCCACTCTCCCACCCCCTCCCACCACGACCGATCATCTGGGAGGGGCTCTGAACCCTCCCTTCCTTCCTATGGTGCATGGGAGACCCCTTCCCACACCCCCAACACGTGATATGGGAGCTAGGAGTCTCCCTCCCACGTGATGTGGGAGGGCAGGTGGGAGGGGGAACGCATCGAGATGCGCCGTTGTTTTGTAAACAAGTTTGGCTGAAACAGGTGGGTCTGGGAACACTTGTCTTGCAAGACAAATTCCTTGAAGATTGAAACAACCTGCGGTAATTGGCTCGTTAAGGAGTCACCCTAATGGGGCTATTGAGCAGTTAGGGTGATCGTGGTATAAGGATTAATTCGCTAAAATTAAGCTCTGTGAAATAGATGGTTCGGGAGGAAGAGGCCGACGGACGGCCGAGCCTCTCACCTCATGAGCCCCTGAATTGGGGCCAGGAGCTGAGCCCAAGGGC
>WNGS01165751.1:2975819-3002597 GCA_020271785.1 Procambarus virginalis
TGATCATGGGGGGTCCATAATAATCCACTTAAACCAAAGATTTTTTTTAGAGAGAAATACCCTAATGGCCTCTCATGGATAAGTGCAAGACCATTACAGATCAATGGGTCCCGGTAGCACAGTTGAGTGCGTTCTTGATGCAAAATCAAGAATTCCAGGTTCGAATCCCAGTGTGGGACAGAAAAGGTTAGGCACATTTTCTTTCACTAAATGCCTCTGTTCACCTAGAAATAGGAACTCGGGAGTTAGTCAACTTGTTGTGGGGTCGCTCCTGGGTGGGGTCAATAATTTCAACCCTGGAAGGGGGGGGGGGGTGACCGTGATATAAGCCTAAAGTGTATGAATACACTACCTCGGCTTCCTGTCCTGACACCGTGAATTATTATTATTATACATTTTCTCTTGTGCACCAAATTTAATTTTGAAAGTAACACTTACCTAGATACGAGGTCATCTTGGGGCGGATGGGCCTCCATCAGAAGTTCATTATGGAGCGAGGAGGTGTCGAGCGGAGCAGGTGGCGGCGTCGCTGGTGTAGCCCAGAGGAGGGGTAGAGGTTAGACCATCACATTGGGAAGCATGTGCAGGTTTATTATATAGCAAAAACACAAAGGATATATACTGTAACCTGACAGCTGGCATTAAGGATCTGGAGTGTTATATGCTGGTTATTCAGCACACAACTATCAACAAGCTTAATCTATCAAGTTATGAGTAAGATGAAGACCAACAATTAAGCTTAACCCTTATACTGCTCCAATCATGTTCTGCTCAAACTGCCATATGTGATTCATCTTTATGGGTATTCAATTTTTTTTTTCACGCACACCTAATGTAGGACTTTTAAATACTTAGCAGTTTAAGGGTTAATCACTGTGATTACAGCCTACATAATGAGATTAAAACCACTAAGACATAACAGCCTAGGAAATGAGATTAAAACTAAAAGCACTTAACCAATACTCTATCTAAAAACTGAAATGCGGTAGCCATTATATGCAGAACCACACATCATCTTTAATGAGGCAAAAGAATATTATATTTAATGAAGCTTCCGTGGTTTGCACTTCACTAAATAACACTCCACGAATACATAACATAAACTAAAAATGTAAACAACCTATTTTCTTACCTACATAGCATGGGAATATTGGAAGGGAACAAGCAAGGGAAAACAAATTACCAAAACAAAACTCATCATAGGTAAACAAATTAAATTCAAACAAAAATGCATTTTAGTATAAACAAAAACAACAACAAGGGTCTAACTACATGTTAACACTAAGATAGGACAAAGGATCAGGAAGGGAAGGAGGGAGGAGGAGGAGGAGGAGGAGGAGAGCCTATTGAGGAAGAGATAGATACTGGAAAGGAAAAATAACCTGATGAAAAAGGGAGTAATTCAAATAAATCAGTAAGGTATACAGATCATTTTATTTGAGGCTGGACACTTCATGACCAATGATAAAAATTAATAGTGATTTTGGTATTTATTGAATGCTGACAGTATTTCTCACAAATGTGCATGCACAGACACACACACACACACTGTATATGCATGAAAACACACATGTGAATTTGTGCATAACAAAACACATGCGAATTTGTGCATACAAGTGCATGAATATCTGTACATGCACACATATACATGAAAGGAAATGACATCAACAATAGGGAAAATAAATTTAAAATGGAAACAAAAAAGCCAGGCTATAAAAACCCAAAAGCATAATAATTTCAAACACAATATACACATGTGGAGACCTCATAACATGAAGAAGCAAACCAAAATAAATTTGAGGTGGAGTAGCACGCATGACCCAGCCCATTCTCTCAATTTCCCATTCTGTAAAAATCGCAACAGTCTTTCACCTAACCAGAGGCATATGAACCCTAGGTAACCTCTCTTACCTATGTCCAACCACTTGGGCTGGACGGTTGAGCGATGGTCTCGCTTCATGCAGGTTCGCGTTCAATCCTCAACCATCCAAGGTGTTGGGCCCTATTCTTCCCCCCCCCCCGTCCCATTCCAAATCCTTATCCTGAACGCTTCCAAGTGCTATATACAGTAGTCGTAAAGGATTGGCACTTTCTCCTAATGGTTCCCTTCCCCCATCTAACCTATCAAGGCCAATGCCAAAAAAACAACAATTAATATTAAGGTGTTTTAAATTTTACTAATATAGTACTCACATTTTAAATGAACTGTTCGGTTTCCTGAAATGTGACATACTGTATTAAGGGAGAGGACAAGTTGCATGATCAAGGCATGAAAAGGATTGAGAAGTTGGAAGTCAATACCAAATTATGAGTTTACGGACTCCCTGTATGCAATGGAGATATTAATTCAGTTGTAAGAACAGCTTGGATAAAAGTTAGTTTATTAATCTGTCCTCTCACCAATACATCGTAATTTTGTATGGAAACAACCAATCTTTTTAAAAATGTGATGTACTGTATTGGTAACAAAATACAGTACTGTAATAGCAATGTTCTCTATGCATCAGCCTCAATCAGTTATGTGGGTTGCTTGGATTTCTAAATTTCTGGTTTGGTAAAATTATTGCATTTATTTACAATGGCAAATTTTGAGAAGAGCCTGCTTATGCAACCCGCTGCCAGATACTAAGACCAAAGGCAGGAACAAAACAACATGAGAAAACCAGGAGAAAATAAAGATTAAGTAGCACAAGTCATTGATACGAAGGCTGCAAATTACTAAGTTGAAAGTTTTTTATAGCAGCTCATTTTAAAATATATCCTAGGTTTACACTGCTGGATAGCTCATAATACAAATAACATTTTGAAGAAGTCGTAAAAGACAAATGATGTTCGTCTCATAATACAATATTATAAAGTACTGTATAAGTTATTTGTATTTAATAATACAGACATAACGTGAGAGAGGAAGAGAGAGAATGTGGGGAAATTTTTTGCCCCTCCGTGATAATTAAATTTGCAAATGGACTTGCCATGTAGCTGGAGCAGAGAGGCAATGGACAGTACTGTATCTCAATCCACCACTAAACTGACTGCTCGCTGCAGGACAAAAGAACAAAAGCAAACCACTTAAGATCTGCATGCAATTATTGGGATTGCAAGTTTTAACTAAGGTCTTTTACTATGCACCCCCATACCATCCTGTGAGTGGTAGTGGACTACCCAATCTGTGAGTGGTAGTGGACCCCATACCCATCCTGTAAGTGGTAGTGGAAAAGGTAACAGAGTCACATAATGGGCTCAAGTGCTGGCCTCAAATTAACTTCAGCTATGCAAGTTTACAGTCTTGATAAGCTAGTTACATAGTTTAAGATTAATCAACTGTAATTTATAGCATAATAAGTTCAAGAACTGGAATGAAACAATCTCTAAACTAATCAATTTACATTGCACGAATAGCCAGTTATCACTCTGCCAAGTACTGTACTGATCACCAACTACATCACCCACCACCTGGTGGCAATACTAGCTACCACAACAATATTGCAGAAGCCAGAAACCCCCAACTCAACTCTTAAATGACTGCAACTGCTATCTGCGATTATCTCTATTGCTAGAATAGCCAAATGTCATGTTACGTGCCATCACTTGTAAACTACCATAATTTATTATCCACACCATGATGTTGGACTTATGGTGATGTTGGACTAAGAAGAGGCACTTAAGGTATAAAGTCCAGGATATACTTCAAGCCAGGCCCTTGGCTTGGTCTTGGTCTTGGACCTCAAGAACAGGAATGGAAACAACTTTAAGACTGTTCAAAAAAGTTTAATTTAAACCCTGGAACGAGGTCTAGTGTGTGCTGCCTCAGAATCTTGCTATAGAGATTACATGCGCTCTCTGTGCTTTACAGAGCACAACCTGTAACACAACAAAGAACATTGCTTTTTGCCCACATGCATTGCATAAGGCCAAAAATTTTCGTACTATTTTTCTACGGCTATTTTTGTGGCTGCTCGCAAAAGTGATGTTCTGTCCCATTTTCTGTTTTGCGTCCTCTGGTAAGTTAGGAAAGGATACTTTAAATTGACTGTTTTCTTGATGTTGGTAAACCTTAGGAGGACGGGCTGGTACAGTACCAAGGCCTTGGCCCGAGACAAGGTCTAAAAGGCACCACTAAGGTAAGGGGCCACCACAACAGGACCAAGACCATACTGAAGACTATATCAAACAGCCACAGCAAAGATAGTTCTGAAGGCTGCAGGCCCTCGACAATCTTTCTTTTTAAGTTAGAAAACACTGGAACTAAACAATAATTAGTCAACTGATCTAATTGTGGTAGTGAGTGCTGCCTGACGGCAGGCAGTGTAGCATGTAGTTACTAATCAACAATTAGCAGAGCAGTAAATGACTATGCTTGCATTCACAGTGCTTGATTACATGGGGTGCCGAGTGATTTACTACTACTGTACTCTTTTGCCTTATAACAAATGGTCGTTCAAGAGAGAAATTGAGATGGACTCCACATTTCTTCCTCACCCCAACCACATGACAAAGCCACATGCAAAGTTACTTGTGATGGTGGGGATAAAAGCAAAGCAGAGTCCGGCATACAAGCAATGTCTCATGGGTGTACCTAAAATCAGAGAACAAGAGAGACCCTACAAAGCAGTGGCTAATAGAGTTTAATTCAAGCAAGTGCAAAGTAATGAAGCTTGAGTGCTGGCAAGAGGCCAGACACATTAATAAACATGAGAGAAAATCTTCCTGAGAACACATTTAAAGAACTGGGGGTTGATATAAATTCCATAATTCCCATTCTTGGGGACAGGAAGCCTGTACTTAGGCTTACTGAGGTCCCACTTGGCCAACTGGTAACCTTCTGCGGGATGCGGCCTACAACAATTGCCTAACTCTTGGGTACCTATTTTACTGCTAGGTTAACAGAGCCCCCCAAAGGAAAGAAAATGTGCCCAACTGTTTCTGTCTTGCCCATGGATTGAATCCAGGTCCATCGGCTGTAAGCCGAGAACATAGATCTTCCTCCTGTGCTACAGAAGGAAGAATGATCAGGTCGTCAAGCTACACAAGAGAGATAGAGGCCTGACAGAATATTAAGAGTTATGTAAGATGTGCTATGACTATGAAGGTATCAGGAAGCATTCAATATTGAACCATAACAGAACACAAGAGGTAGTGGAGAGGCCCACTACACAACAAGATTGAGCAGCACTGTACAAGCAATGGTGGAAGAGATCACTCTTGTATCTGGATGTGACAAAAGAAGTTAGACCAGTTAAAGTCTCACTACAGGCAATATAAAGAAGTTTTTGAAGCTATTATGTGGGTCACTCTACTTTTGTCACGAAGGATGGAAGCGCTGTATAATAGAACACCAGTAATTCTATACTTTGGTGACCTGGCAAACACTACAACTGCTCCCAGTCTCTCGAGTCTAATGAACTGACCACTTTCCCCTTCTTGAAGTGGTGAATGATGAATGAAGGAGACAAATCTTCAGCCCAAGCCAGAGACTTTCATGAAAAGTTTGAGAGCTGGGGAAGGAGAACACTATCAAATTATGAATTAGTAATCTCAGATGAAGCAGATCTCCTGAGGACAGTGGGGAAGGACACCTGGAGAATCTGATGCCAGCAGTGAGCAAGATGCCAGAGGTACCATCCGGGATGCAAGACGTACCATCCGGGATGCCAGAGGTACCAGCCGAGATGCCAGAGGTACCATCCGGGATGCCAGAGGTACCAGCTGAGATGCCAGAGGTACCATCTGAGATGCCAGAGGTACCATCTGAGATGCTAAAGGTACCATCTGAGATGCCAGAGGTACCAGCTGAGATGCCAGAGGTACCATCTGAGATGTCAGAGGTACCAGCTGAGATGCCAAAGTAAGTAAAAATACCAGTAAGTACACGGGTGGAATCAGAGCAGACCCAAATGAGCAAGACAAACACAAGGAAACATTTTAGGTATGAGAACAGTGAATAAATAAGTACTATGACTTAAAAGAGGAGAGGGTCGAGGCTAAATCCACACCAAGTTTAAGGACAGGGCAGGATTATGAGGAAAGCAAGAAGAACTGCACTGGCAACAAATAGCCAATGGCTGAAGAGTTGAGGTCTACAAGCTACTGGTTGACTGCAAATACAAAAGCCTCATAAACAGGCCCTCATGGAAGAAGGGCAAAGATGCTGGAGGCAGCAACAGAGAGCCAAGATGCTGGAGGCAGCAACAGAGAACCAAGATGCTGGAGGCAGCAACAGAGAGCCAAGATGCTGGAGGTAGCAACAGAGAACCAAGATGCTGGAGGCAGCAACAGAGAACCAAGATGCTGGAGGCAGCAACAGAGAGCCAAGATGCTGGAGGCAGCAACAGAGAACCAAGATGCTGGAGGTAGCAACAGAGAACCAAGATGCTGGAGGCAGCAACAGAGAGCCAAGATGCTGGAGGCAGCAACAGAGAACCAAGATGCTGGAGGCAGCAACAGAGCCAAGATGCTGAAGGCAGCAACAGAGAGCCAAGATGCTGAAGGCAGCAACAAAGAGCCAAGATGCTGGAGGCAGCAACAGAGAGCCCAGATGCTGGAGGCAGCAACAGAGAGCCAAGATGCTGGAGGCAGCAACAGAGAGCCCAGATGCTGGAGGCAGCAACAGAGAGCCAAGATGCTGGAAGCAGCAACAAAAGAGCCAAGCAGTCGAAGGTGGGACTGAACAGAGCGATCATTGCGCCAACCAGATGATGCCGGTTCCAAGGAAAGTGTCAGCTCAGAAATTGGCACCAATGGCCCATCCTGACCTGCGGAACTCTGAACCCTGGCACGACCCTTCCGAGAAGGCCGAGAATTGCCACCCCGGAGAAGCAACAAGTCCGACATAAAAAGACAACTAGATGAAGCCGCCTGCAGAAACTGCGTGACAGCAGTCTCCACAATCAGCAATGGACAAAACATCGATGAAAACCAAAGAGCTAGGGCCCAAGCAGATTCCAAAGAGAGAGGGCGAGCACAGTCTGCCGGCACGTGATGCGGGAAGCTAAGAACAGAGACACCACCTCCTTGAAAAATTGGCACAAACAGCTTCAACAGTAAGGACCTGCACGTGCAGCTGCAAAAGGCCAACATCTGGAGGAAGCACAGAGGCGAACAAGCATGCATTAAGGCACTCAAACTCGCCCTCCAGGTAAACCTGCAGAAAGGTAGAAGTTTTCTGCCAGTCAAGTATGCAGGTCTGACAAAACCCAAGCCACGCCCCTAACGAAAAGAACGGGCAGTCTGCAAGCCAGGAAGACTTCAGAACCTCCAAATGCACTCAATACAGGAAAGAACCAAACACAAACGAGGACAGATCTATCACAGAGCCAAAATCCGGGTTTTGCAAGAGGTACGCAGCAAGCATAACTTCCTTAGGGCAGATACGAGAAGCAGAAAACTTTCTGAATGAAGGAGCTGAGGAACCAAAGGGAACCCAGAACCAAACCCGGGAAGGAGTCGACCCCAATTCATACTCATACAGGGAAAGAGGGCAAGAAAACCCCTCCCCTTGCACAACAAGCCCTGCGAAGAAGGCACCAAAACCCAAGCGTGGTCAAAGGAGGCCCAAGCCCCTCCCCCCCATGTCAACTTCACCCCAGCCCCAGGATTCGCCGATTCAGGACTCGGGGCAGAGCAGTCCTCTATACCCCTGAAGAATAGGTAGAGTCCAGAGGATAAGGCAGAAAAGAAGGGGACCTGCTGGTGGGACCCAGAAGGCACGGTAGGAGGAACCGACTCAAATGCCTCCATCCCAAACCCAAAAGGGGCAGCCCCCAAACCCGCTGAGTCTCATTACCAACTAAACCCCCTTTTCCCGACCCTGAAACCCTCAGACATTTGGGAGCCGGGAGGAAGGGAGCAGGATGAACAGCAGGGAAAAGACCATGGAGCGTGGATGGAACAAAAGTCGAAGCGACTAACGCCACCAAGCACAGGTCCCTATAATCAAAACAGGGCAGCCTCGGGGCATCCGGGTGGGCAACCTAAACCTAGCATGCAACACGGATGTCGCCTGTACCCGAATATCGCCTGTACGTGAATATCAACGTTATCAGAATGGGTAAATTGAAGAATGAGCAGAGAACACAACTTCCAAGACTCTGGGTCAAAGGTGTCATCGACCCAACAAGCAGCATGGCAGAGGCAAAAGCAGTAAATATCACCCAGAGACAAAGGCACACAGCAACTTTCAAACTCGCACAAGGCGAGCTGGAACTTGGAAGACGCATCCATAGGTCCACTGAGCCCCAAGGGGGTTTTCCAGGGCCCTGAGGCTGACTGCTTTGGGAAGCCCCGGGCAAGGTGTTGCTAACCAGTTAGATGCAAAGCTAGTAAGGGGATAATAAAACTGAAATCCCTACGATGTGTACAGTCACAGAGACCTAGTGGAGAACCACCAAAATAATATAAGTGGTCCTATAGCCACACAAGGCAGACTCCCCCACCAGGCAAAGAACAAAATAAAAGAAAAACCCGCAAAAGTACGTCCCCAGAGGAAACAGGAACACTATGTCAATTACACACAAAGTTCTTTGCAATTATAATATTCCCAGAAACATCATGTAAGTTGTGTTTTAAGTTTGTTGTATTTCACATTATAAAGCTAAATAATTACTGTTGACCATATGCATTAATACATCATTAAAACGTGCAAAGTATTCTGGAGTTTACCAATGCAAAGTGAAACAGGTAAAAAAAAAATGCAAGACTTATAAATGAAAAAAAAAGTAGGGAGGAAAATTAGATACGAACGGACATTAATTAAGAACTCACGGGGTGGGGGCGAATGGTCTTGATGGTGATGGGAGGGTTGTATGGAAGGGTTGAGGTCTGTGGTGGCATTATTCTGAGGAGCAACCACCTTACCCAAGACCAGGACAACACGATCGCTGGTCGACTTGAGGCAGGCAACGGCATCTTCATGGGTTACGTTTTCTAGATTTACATCTCCAGACTGTAAAAAAAAAAAAAACAGAACAGGTGTAAAAGGCATTACAAATTGTCATTTACATATCGATTGATGAAAATGGCAGTGGGATTATCTGCCAGCCTTAATAAACAAATCACATAAGCACTTTCTTGTTAAGTGTGCCAGTGATTAGATCATGCTAAAAAAAATGTATAGGTATGTTTATTTCTGGAAGGGTTCTCGCTCTGGTAGCTTGGGAAGCCACCAAAGGGACTCACCAGAGAGCGAGATTTCATTATATTCAACAGTCAATTTTTTTAGGTTCCTCTTTTTAAAATATAAGGAGAAGGATGGGAAGAGGAAAGGGGGGAGGCAAGGATTTTCAAACATATGCCGATTACCATGGGGTTGATGCAGGGTGAGATGGTCCTTTTGTATTTTGAGTAAGCTGTGTGTGACACGCCCACCGGCAAGAATCAGTTCACCTGTGCTCCCATCCAAGTGTTGCCTGAACTTGTATTTACTATTTTTGCCTGCAGAATCAAGCTATTAGCTCTTGGATCCTGTCTTTCTACAGGATCTATTTTTTTCTGTATTTTGTCTCCTACATATCTTTTTTCTACTACTTTTTATCTACTACTACATTTCTCTCCAACTCATACACACACATGGGCACACACACAGCCTCATGCACACACACATAATGCATGGAATGTATTAAGTAGTGTTGTGGTGGAGGCTGACTCCATACACAGTTTCAAATGTAGATATGATAGAGCCCAATAGGCTCAGGAATCTGTACACCAGTTGATTGACATTCGAGAAGCGGGACCAAAGAGCCAGAGCTCAACCCCCGCAAACACAACTAGGTGAGTACATCCTCAGGAAGCAGCCCGTAGCAGCTGTCTAACTCCCAGGTACTAATTTACTACTAGGTGAACAGAGGCATCAGGTGAAAGAAACTCTGCTCATTTGTTTCTGCCTCAATCGGGAATCAAACCCGGGCTCTTTGTACTATGACCCTACAGTATAGCGCTGTCCACTCTGCTGCGAGACCCCGCACATCCCACATTTGTGTTCAGACTTGCTTTCCTGAGTAGTAGTAGTAGGCATCCATCAGTCTCAGGAGACTATGGAGTTGGGCTCTGGTTGTCGGTCTGGAGTGGCCTCACCAGGGCGCAAAGCCAGGGTAGGTTGATTCGGGGGAGAAGCTGTTACCCAGGCAGCAGGTCCCCCCCTCTCCACGGCGCTGAAACTCTCCAATGGAAAGGCATGCGCCAATACGATTGGATCTTTCCTGAGTACATTCTTGCAAAGTGTTAACTCCCAAACAGTTTGCAAGTTCTCCTGTACCTCAAGATCCTTCCATGAATAAATCATGGGATAAGTCATGGTAATGTTGACATGGTACAAAAAAATTGAAAACAGAACTTGATATATGAAACGCAGTCACCTTTATTTTGTTGAAGTTGGCATTGCCACGTAAGACACCGATAGTCTGCATTTTCTTGCAGACGATGAGAGGCAAGAGTAAGGATCGACTTATCTGCCTTCCAGTAATTTTGCTGTACTATAAATTATAAGGACTTCTATTATCGATTCTTTCCATGTACTTTCTTACATAGAATTGGGTTGTGTTTTGCTGGATTTGGTTAAGTTAGATTGGACTACACTGGGTAAACACTCACATTACCAATGCAGTAAGTTCAGGCAATCAACCCCCCAACATCCAACCTGCCAATTCTTCCCCTCAGATTTACTCAGATTTAATTACAGTATAACTCAAATGTTAGTATTCCAACAACAGATTTCTCTACAGATATGTTCATAGAGGCAGTACACATACTGTACCTTAATGTGGCACTTAATCAGAACACTATCCTTTATTAGATTGTTTTCTAAATGTACTTTTTAGTAATTTGTCCCTCGATAATCTGAGAATCTTGATGTTTCTCATCTTGAATCTTATTGTTGTCGTACCGCCATCCTGAGTGATATTTAGAACCTTGCCAATATTCCATGACATGCATGGTGCTAAATAATCTTTCTGGCATGGCACCTTCCTCAGATAATAACTTACTTACCTGCTAAAGCAATAACTTTATGAAACAACAAAATAATGATTACTTACTGGAGTTTCTCTTACAGCAACTAACTTGTCCCCAACACACACACGTCCGTCGACATGTGCTGCACCTCCCTCCATTATTTTTGTGATGTAGATACCATTATCACCAGGGATGTGTTGATTTCCGATGCCGCCTGCAATGCTGAATCCGAGTCCTTTGTTTCCCTTTATCAATTCAACCTCCAAGAGCATAACATTTGGGGGGCGCTTGCGACGTTTCACACACTGTAAAGAGGAAAAAGGTTAGCAAAATGTTTACAAATAAGACATACAGATGAAAAGTCACAAAAACGTGGCTGAAAAATGTTGACCAAACCAAACACAAGAAATTGAAAAGACGACAACAACGTTTCGGTCTGTCCTGGACCATTATCAAGTCGATTGTGATAATGGTTATCATTATCAAATTGACTTGATAATGGTCCAGGATGAACCGAAACGTCGTCGTCTTCAATTTCTAGTGTGTGGTTTGGTCAACAAGACATACAGTACAGTATATGTAATTTTATACACTGAATCATTTGGAACACTGTACTGAACAATTACAATAACTTTGATTATTAGATTACAGTACTGTTACCCTGTAGCACAGTGGTCAGTGCAGCCAGTTCATAACCAAAAGGTTCCAGGCAATAATAAAAGCTTCTCTTTCATTTTTAAGTGTTTACCCCTTCACACCATTAAATAATTTTTGTACCTAAATTATTCAAAGTTTTGCCCAAAACACTTTGCATAATAGTGGCTTCATTAGTACTATATGTGTAACTCTTGTCCCTACAATCGTACATCAGTCTTATGTTATTTGTACACACATTCTTTTCTATAAACATTATTATTATTATTATTATTATTTATTATTATTATAAAAGAACATAACGAGTCTATGAATGAATATTGAGGCTATACAACAGGATCGAACCTGTGACCATAAACTCCTCAGGCTCATTCACTCGATGGTCAGCTCTGTAGGTGTCTAGAGACAAGCATTGGGGAAGTGTCTAAAACAGGTGCCAAGTATTGGCACCTGTCAATACTCTGACGAATTCTGGCAAAACTTAGAATAATTTAACAATACAGTACATACAATTTTCATATACTGTACAGTATTTCATATTTTCAGGTGACATCTAAAATCTAATTCACAAATCACATGAGACCAGAAGGCATGGCAGAATGTGCAGAATGCCTCCATTAAAAAGCAGAGGTGCAATAGAACCTCTGAGAGAAAACTCTATCAACTTCAGAGGCCCGAGACTGTTTAACACACTTCCACTACACATAAGTGGGCGTAACTGGCCTACCCCTCACAGTGTTCAAGAGAGAACTTGATAAACACCTCCAAAGAATACCTGATCAACCAGGCTGTGATTGATACCTCAGGCTGCGAGCAGCCGCATCCAACAGCCTGGTTGACCAGCCCAGCAATGAGGAGGCCTGGTCAGGGACCAGACCATGGGGACGTTGAGCCCCGAAATCAGCGCAAGGTAACTGCAAGGCAAGGCAAGGCAAGGCAAGGCAAGGCAAGGCAAGGCAAGGCAAGGCAAGGACATTCGAACAGCAAAATGTTTTAAAAGTCCTATTTTCTAAATACAGTTATATTTGAAAGACACAATCTAAGGTTAAGAACCAAAAATCTGCTTGAAAACAAAAAGAGAACAGATTACATGAAAAATCCATTAAAACCGAGGTGTAAAATTTTTTTCATGTGAACCATGCACTAGACAAATTCAAATATTATAAGCAGGCACTGTAGGTATTTCTGGGGAAGCCCCTTCTGGCTCCCTGAAGCTATCTAGTTGAGATGGCTCCCTAAAGCTATCTAGCCAAGATGGTTCCCAACTATTAGGTCACATCAGCTGAGAAATTCTGTTTGGCTTACTGGGAGACCAAAGCCAGAACCTGGCCCCCCATAGAGGAGCAGATAGCACATGACTCTGCAACCTCACCGATAAAGCATCCAGAAAGTCAGTGAATCAAAACAGATCACTGCTGGATTCAAAACAACACAAACTTTGAAGCTATCAGACGAACCCCGCAAACTACATCAACAAAGGATTGAATCTTTGGAAATAAGTGTGAGCTCATTAGCACTATCACTGACAAGTGTGGTGGTCAAAACACTAGAAAAAATAGTTAGATCAAATGGGTAGAATACCTGGAAGGAAATAATACAACAACAGAGAGAAAGTATGGCTTTAGAACAGAAAGATTCTGTTTAATAATTCTACTAGTTGTTGCGTACAGCTACAGAGATTTTACAGGAAAGAGATAGTTGGGTTGACTTGACTGTATCTGGTCCTTAAAAAAACCCACACACAAGAGGTTGCTCTAGAAACTAGAACATTCTAGAGGGGGGGGGGGACAAGCAGACTGATGACATGGATGAAAATGTTTACCACAGAAAGATGAAGGCAATGTATCAGCGGTAATGTATCAGACTGGAGAATTGTTACTGATGAAGTAACATGGCAGATCACTCTCTGCCATGTTACTCCAGGGTTCTGTTCTTGTACAAATAATGTTCATCATCTATTATAATGATTTAGCAGAAGTAACACAGAAGTATATGAACATGTTTGCTGATGGTGCTAAGCTTCTAGAGTCCTACCAGGGGAAGGTGGTCATTCTGGCTTCTTGGTGGCCAGCTCAGTTTTGGTTTCAGGTACTGCTTGCATAGTGTTTGAACCCAGGTGTTTTTCCATGGCTCCACTTCTTTCAGAAGATTGGTCTGGTGATGTACCTATTAGGTATGTATTTCTTCTCGTTTCTTCGCATCTGGTCTTTCTGATGCACCTCTATTGCCATCTCTATGGTAAACAGGTGGCTGAATTAATGGTGTGGTACTTGTGTTTGCTTTCCTGTGGCAGAATGAAGTACCTTGGCACTTTTTTCGTCACTTCTTGTCCGACGTCATTCTTGCTTCTATGTTTGTGTTGTCCTTTCATAGCTGTCTTGGTTGTTTCCCAACCGGCATCTTATATCTAATACTACCACCTCTTATCGTTCGGTGCTGGTGGAGCTGCTACTGCTTGTGTTTGATATTAATACTATCTCGGCACTGTTTTGGAAGCTATCTCAGGCACTGTTTCACCTGCAGCCTGCTTATGTGCCTATGTAAACCCTTCTGATCTCTTGACCATGGGCCCACTTTCTTTCCTCCCTCTGGTTTATGGTTCCCCTTCGGTACATGATTCTTTCTTTAAAGCAGTTTTTCATTTGGTTATAAGGATGGGGAGCTGCATGCTCTTCTCTGGAAGGTGGAGTTTTTGTTCTTTTGGCTTAGGTGGGTGTTATGTTCATTTGTAGCCATCTCCTCCTTTTCTGGCAAATAATGAATCAGAGGGCTTCTGGAGGGGTTCTCTGATTGTTCATGAGTGGTTGATTTGGCTGGGGGCACTTCATGTGGTGTGTCTTCGGTGGAGGCTCTTCGCCGCTTCCTTCGTGCCACCGATTCTACTTCAGTGGACACTTTGTGGGTAGATCCCTCTTCCTTGGTTCCCTGTTCCAAGGCTCATGTTTCTTAGGTCATTCACAGCGTCATTAAGTCCACCCAGCCTGAAATCGTGCCCATGATGTTTGTAAGTATGCTGCACTCGCAGCAATCTTTGCCAACATGTGCTGGGCTGATATTCAGGCACAGCTTTTGGTAGTCTAACGGGGTCTTGGCAGCATGGCACTTAGTTAATGTTTCGAGGCCACGTCATGCCTATTTTGCCCTGGGTTGATTCTCTCGGCTAGTTGTCTCTTTTTTCATCTTGATTGCCTGCAGTCTCTCCTCCTTGGTAAGTCCCTTGTCTTTCTACTCCGTGGGACAATGGTTAGATCTAGAGAGCACAATGGGTTCCCCCAGAAAACCAGCATTGAATAGCAGTCCCAGTGGTGCAGTGGTAAAACACTTACCTGGCACTTCGGAAGTGATTTGGGCTGGGTTCGTATCCTGGCCGGGGAAGACCGACTAGGCACCAATCCTTAACTGTACTCCTCTGTTCACCCAGTAGTGAATGGGTACTTGTTGTTGAAAAGATTTGAGCGGGTCGTATTCCACGGAAAAGTTGGGTTAAGGACCTGCCCGAAACACTATACGTGCTAGTGGCTTTACAAGAATGTAAGAACTCTTGTACAGGTATATATCAATAAAAATACAAAAATAAAAAAGTAATGAAATGCCTTTTACTGGATGAGCCCCAGTGGGTCCCTGATTCCCTCCATCCCTTCCAAGTTCACCAGCTGGTGACTATGGTCTTCACAGCTGCTCCAGAACTGGCTTGCAAGACCTGGAGCTCTGCCCCCTTCTTTTTGGCAGGAGTTAATGTTAACGAGCTCATGGTAGTTTCGAGAGATTCAATTATTTACAGTGAATGGAGAGTTTGTTATACAGTACAGTACAATTAGGCTTATACAGTATTGAGGTTCAGCCCCCCCCCCCCCAAGAGTCAGATTACCAACCTCCCCAGAATGCAACCCCCACAACTAACTCCTGGGTACCTATTTCCTGCTAGGTGGACAGGGGGCATTAGGCAATAGGAAATGCCCTCGACCATTTCTGTCGCACCCAGGATTTGAACCTGGGATTTTTGATTGTGAGTAGAGAATGAACCCAACTGTACTACCAGAACTCTTACCGAGTTGGGACCAATCTCCATAAGAGAACTTTAGGGAGCCACAGGACCTTGGCCAGGAAGAGATCTATAATTACAGTACATTTAACACTGTTTTTTGGGGAGAAGTGTTTTCTGGAGACCAGCAACCATTCAGAATAGACAAAAAGAAGAAATTAAATGATGTAATTAGAGTGTTTACATTAAAAACAGGATAAATAATCTCATTTTAAACAGGACAACTCAATAATTACCATACATAAAACTTGATTTTCTGACTCTGGTGCCATTCAGAATAGACAAAAAGAAGAAATTCAATAATGTAATTACAGTGTTTACGTTAAAAAACAGGATAAATAACCTCATTTTAAACAGGACAACTGAATACTTACCATACATAAAAAATTATTTTCTTAATGTGTAAAAAAAAAAAAGCTTACTCACCAAATGTACAGTGTTACCAGCACGTTTAAGTGCATCAACTGCCGATGCATGAGGAACATTGACAACACTGACATCGTTAACGGATACTATAACATCTGTAATCTGCAGTCGACCATCATTGGCCGCTGCTCCCCCAGGTATCAGCTTGGTGATGTAGATGGAAGTGTCCGAGCTGAAAATGAACAAAATTGCTAGAAAAGTTTTGATTTATGAGAATGGCTGAACACAGAGACATACAAGTCTTCAATTAATATAGAAAATTATATTACTAAATACAAATTCATCCCAATGAAGATGATCAATGCCTTTTCAAGTGTATAAATACTGTACACAAAATATATATTTAATATTAATTAATTTTACTGTTAATAATCTGTAAGGATATACTGTATGTAAATATACTAGTACAGTATTTTTAAATACAGTATGTTTGACACAATCAAGTACCACAGTCTACCCGTTTCTTACCTGTTGTTCGTTCTAGGGACCAATGTTCTCACATCATAGTTCAGACCATGCTTCCTGGTTGGTGGTCTGGTCAACCAGGCTGTTGGACACAGCTGCTCACAGCTTATTGTATGTAGACCAGACCACACACTAGAAGGTGAAGGGGACGACGACGTTTCGGTCCATCCTGGACCATTCTCAAGTCGATTGTGACTTGAGAATGGTCCAGGACGGACCGAAACGTCGTCGTCCCTTCACCTTCTAGCGTGTGGTCTGGTCAACATACTTTAGCCATGTTACTGTGACTCATCGCCTGCTTATTGTATGTATCACAGCCTGGCTGATCAGATACCCTTTGGAGGTGTTTATTAAGTTTATCTCAAACACAGTGAAAGGTCAGCCAGTTATACCCCAGATGTGTAGAGTGTGTTGCAAAGTCTCAGGTCCTTTGTGTTGATCAAGTTTCCTCTCAGCATACCTACTGCACCTTGCTTTTCAATGGGGCTATAAAATCATGAGGCATCCAGCCATGCCTCATGGTTTTATGTGGCATTATTTCCATGTATAGATTTGGAACCAGTCCCTTTAATATTTTTCAAGTGTAAATAATTACATCTCTCTCACCTGAACTCTTGAGGTGAGAGAGAGAGAGACACTCTTGTTTAAGCTTTAATAGGGTTGTTAGTAACAACAGAGAGCACTAGAGAGAGAGCACTACCCTAGAGAGCACTAGTGTCTTAAAAAATATCATCATTGATATGGAATTTGTTTGACAGGTTCTTGTTATCTAATTTGTTATTTTTCTTGCAATTGCAACAGCAACATTATTGCGTTCTTTAAACGGTCTTCCGACATGATTAATCCCAAATCTTTTGTAATGCTTTTCATCCAATAGTGTAGTTTGACTGAATTTTATTTGTGGTTTCAGTCTTAGTATTTTGTTCCATAGCACAGTAGCTGAAACTATCTTCATTAAACATCAAGTTATATTCTGTAGCACATTGAAACACCTGATTGACATCAGATTCAAGGTTTGCTGTGTCTATAATGTTTACACTCATGAAAATCCTGGTGTCATCCTCAAAGGATGATAACGTACATAGTAGTTAGTATCCCTGTCTATGTCTGAAGTGAAGATCAGAAAAAGTACCGGAGCAAGCACAGTACCTTAGAGGACTGAACTTTTCATGGTGGATTATCCAGATTTTACTTTGTTACTTTTCTTTGACTATTACCAAAACTGCCCGAAAATCTGCCCGAAACACTATGTGTGCTAGTGGCTTTACAAGAATGTAAAATTATCATTGCTATGTACTCTCTTAACCCCCAATGTACCTTCTTGTATACAAATAAATAAATTACACCCTGGGTTCAGTTCGTTAGGAAATTAAAAATCCATCTTCTTACTTTGCCAGTACTGTACTGTTAATACATTTGTGAACATTCGACAAGTGTGACACCAAAGTCACACTTGTTGAAAGCTTTTGCAAAATCTGTGTATATTATATCAGTGTTTAGTTTGTCTTCCATGGCATCTAAGGCCATGTCATAGTATTCTAGCAATTGTGAGGGGCACTCCTGTACACATTTTGTCCAGGGTTGTGGAGACACTGTGATCCCATGTGTTTTGTGGTCATCTTAGCACTCTTTCAAAGATTGTTATGATTTGTGATGTTAGAGCTATTGGTCTATAATTTTGTGCACCTTACTGTTCTATCTTCTTTGTGAACTGGTGCAATCTCCACTGTTTTAAGAACACCCACATCTAGGCACCATCTCCAAAAGATATTTAGAGCTTGTGATAGTGTTCTTTTGCAATTCTTGGTAAATATATAATTCCAGGAATCCAGGCCTGGTCGATGACCGGGCCGCGGGGACGCTAAGCCCCGGAAGCACCTCAAGGTAACCTCAAGGTAACCTGGTGCAGAAAGCATGGGCATGCTGTCTACGGCTACTTCAAAGTCCAGTAGGGTTAGGGGTACCATCTGTTATATGGTTCAATGTTGGTATCACATTCATTTACAATTATTTGGATCATTGATTCTATGTTCTCAGGGATTCACTAAAACAGAATTATACTTTAGCTTTGGTATTTCAATCATTTCTTTGTCATCTGTGAAAGTTCCATCACCCTTGTACAAGGGCCTAATGCTAGTTTTTCTAAAATTTGTGAAGGAGAAAGAGTATTTTGGATTCCTCCCTATTTCACTAATGCCCCTTTTGCTCTATGGTATTTGTCTCTCCAGGATTGTATATGATTCTTGCAATTTTAGCTCGGTCAGTGATGTAAAATTTTTCAAACAACATGGTGATTGCCAAGTGTTAGCAAAATATTATACCGTATTATGATGAAACATAATAATGGAACCTAAGCCTCCTATGTTGAATAATATAGGTACCAAAGCCACCATAGGTACCAAAGGAGAAATAAATAAATACAGTAGTCTATGCCTTTAGGAAACTGTACACTATTTGCTACAATTTATTTAACCTTTCATATATAATAACTTATTTCTCAATAAGCATTAGATATCACCCCTAAAAATGCACATACCCAATTCACTCATTATCTTAAAAGTACTGAATGCGCAAAATATGTAATGTAATGCATGTAATTTGCACTACAGAAGAAAACGTATACAGTGTAGTAGAACAACTCCCAGAACCCCATCAACCAGGTATCAACCAGTAACTGAATTGTTAAAGCAAATGCAAATATCTCAACAAAGAAAGGTAATTTAAATAAAGAGATCAAAGAAATAGAGCAGAAGCTGAAGAAATCATACCAGACTGAAGAAATTTAAAAAAAAAATTGAATGCTATACAAGAAATAAAAAATAAATTCAAAATATTTTTTACATGTGCAAAATAAAAATAAAAAATGTCCAGCAGTATTGGACCTGTACTTAAAAGAGAAGGTTCATACTTAGAGGACAACAAGAAAGCAGTGAAATTCTTATAAAACAGTATGAGGCTATGTTTAGCACCCCCAAAAAACAACATGAATGTCGAAGATCTGGACAGTTTCTTTTTTATGAAAAGTATCTAAAACTCTGATTCTAACTGATATAAATCAGAGCACAATAGATCTTGAAAGAAAAATTTATAACATGCCTGTATACTCAGCCCTGGAGCCCGTCTCTTGAAATTCCATATTTATATAGAAATGTTAAGTACCAGTAGCAAGAGGGCTCACAGTAATTTGGAGAAAAGCTTGGATACAAGTTGAGATAACAGAACCTCTTAAATCAGCAGACATAGCTCCACGGCACAAGGAAGGCAGTAAAGTCCTGGCTAAAAACTATAGATCGATCACACCAACAGTACATAATTAAAGTTTTTGAAAGAGTGACCAGGAATCAGAAATTTAGTTTTATGGAGAACAATGACCGTCACAACCCAGGTCAACGTGGATTTGGAGTCGGAAGATCCTGCCTTTCGCAATTACTCAACCACTACAACAAAATTAAATTAAAATTAAATTAAAATTAAATTAATCTTTTTATTCAGGGAAAAGTACATACATAGATGATTTACAAACATAATGTTGGATTTATAGATAGAGCTAGTACATACAATACCTAAATCCACTAATACGCATAGCGTTTCGGGCAAAATCATGGAAGCATTAAAAGAAAAACAAAGGGCAGATGTTGTATAAATGAACTTTGCAAGGGCATTTGAGCAATGTGACCATGGAGATCAACATGAGAATAACAGGTAAAGTTGGGAGATGGATATTAAATTTTGCATCAAATAGAATGCAAAGAGTAACAGTCAAGCAAAATCAAGTCCAAGCACAGTGAAACGCTCTGTACCCCAGGGCACAGTACTTGCACCACTGCCTTTTCTCAGTCATATATCAGATACAGTACAGCACTGACAAAAATACAAGTCAAGCTTTGACTCATCCTTTGCAAAGGATACAGAAATTAGCATGAAGATTATATCTGTTGAAGACATTGAAAACTAAAAGAGGGTATCAGTAAAGTCTTCAATTGAGCAACTGAAAATAACATAATTTTTTACAGTGATACATTCCAGATTCTTTGGTCTGGTGAAAATAGAGAACTTAAATGCAATACAGGTAAAAAACACTATCAGTATCTGTAAATAATGATGTCAGATAACCTAACGTTTAGTGAGCACAGCAAAGCCAATATAGTACCAGCCAGGAAAATGATAGTATGGTTTATAAGCAACCTGTCCTCTTACAAATTACGTCTGAATTTGGCCGTTTGCCTGTATGCCCGAAATTGGACGTAATTTGAAAACGAATAAAAGTGAAAATAAATTTTGGATTTTTTTTCTACAACAGCAAGTTAAGGGTCCTCTGGTAGGTTAGGAGGGCAGGAAGTTCTCCTAAGGTTTCAAAACGTCATGAAAACCATTAATTGAAAGTTTCCTCTCCTAACCTAACTGAGTAAGCCGGAGGACTCGAATAGAAAATGGGACAGTATTGCTTTCGGGAGCCGATTTCATTTCAAGTTATGTACATTTTTGGCCATAGTGCGCATACGAGCGAAAAGCGACGTTATTTTTAAGAGGACGGGTTGTTATAAGAGCCTTGAAATCCAGAGATGCCACTGCAATGCTCCTACTTTACATATCGCTTGTTTTCTCCTGCCTTGAGTGCAACTCGGTACTGACTTACCTTTTCAAAGAGAAAGATTTCTGAAATGACGGGAATACAGAGAAAATAAACAAGCATAGACACAATAAAGCACCTAAATTGTTGGGACCATCTCAGAGCACTCAAAACATACTCTTTAGAAAGGAGACGAGAATATAACAACATACTAGAGCAAAATACGCATTAGGAAATGCAGAATAGACCCCAATGAGGCATAGAGGTGCCATAGGCACAATTAGAAACTATGGTATGAACATCAGAGGTCCACAGCTATTCAATATCCTCCCAGCAAACATAGGAAATATTATCAGTACAAAAGCAGAAGAGAAAATTAGACATTTTCCTGCAAATAGTACCGACCAACTGGGTTGTAGTGAATATGTGGGTTTGCAGGATGCTTCAAGCAACAGCTTGTTGCACCAAGTTATCACAAGCCTGGCCCCACGCTGGGCTTAGGGAGCAGAACTCCCAGAACCAACTCCTGAAAGTTGACCAGACCACACACTAGAAGGTGAAGGGACGACGACGTTTCGGTCCATCCTGGACCATTCTCCAGTCGATAACGTGAATCGCCTTGAGAATGGTCCAGGACGGACCGAAACGTCGTCGTCCCTTCACCTTCTAGTGTGTGGCCTGGTCAACATACTTTAGCCACGTTATTGTGACTCCTCGCCTGCAACTCCTGAAAGATATACTCATGGTATACTCCAGATATATTTTATAAGGCTTATAAAATATACAAATATTTGTACAGTCTACTAAATAACCACTGTAAGCTAATCCATTATATATCTTATAAATCAAATTGTATTTGAGTCATTATTATAATACTGATATGCTGGTATGTGATGCCAAACACATACTGTAATACACAATATGCTGAGATATAGTATCTGGAAGATACACAGAGATAGTTTGCATAAGAGATAATCCTAATCAGTGTTGTTTAAGCTATTGGTGTTTGCTAATATTGTAGAGATGCTTAACAAGTGACAGTGTACAGCAGAACATTAACATGACAGTGTACAGTAGTACAATACATGGCAAGAGACAGTGTGCAGTCTGGCAAACTGGCAAATTATAAATACTGTACTGCATTACAAAATTAACTTAATATTTTAAACACAAATTAAAATACGTAATTAATTATAAATAATGTACAGTATTACTAAATTCACTTAATATTTTAAACACAAATTAAAATATGTAATAAATTATAAATAATGTACAGTATTACTAAATTCACTTAATATTTTAAACACAAATTAAAATATGTAATAAATTATACTAATGTACAGTATTACTAAATTCACTTAATATTTTAAACACAAATTAAAATACATATGTTGTTTTGCCAAGTTAGATACAGTATTGTACTGCACACAAATCACAATAGCATGATACATCAAATGAACAAATCCACAAGGGCCAACCTAGCACAGAAATCACAACAGTGATACATCACATGAACAAATGAAGGTTCGAACCCTCGTAAAGGCTCTTGTGGATTTCTTCAGTATTGTACTATATTTGCCAAGAAGGCTGAAATTTTATTTAAAATATTAATTACAATTAACTCCAGATTTTGTTTTATGAGGATAACAGAAATTATTATTTGTAGTGTATGACAAAGCTTTAATAAATCTATGCAGCAGATTTCATCAAAACACACTGAAAAATTGCCAAAACTAGTCACAAAATGGACACTAGTTATATATTTTAGGCCTGTAATATCATGCGATCCCATCTAGGCACTGCCTGGCAACAATGCTAATGTGAACAAAATGGTTCGATGTGAGAAAATATTGAGGCAGTACAATGGGATCGAACGTACGGCTGCAATATTTCATCAGATTCTTGTGATTTCATTGTGCAAGGCTCGATACATTTTTAACCCATCCTCCTGTTTAGATAGTACTTTTTTGTAAGTATGTACGTGGACAATCGTACATATATTGACGTAAAAGGGATTTATACTGTGTAGTACAATTTGGTACTATTCACCTTATAAAGTTCGAAAAAATAAAGCTAAAAACAAACTTAAATATTCTTAGGCCTAGTATAGCACATATAAGTACTGTACTATATTAGACCACAGATAGCCTAGGAAGGGAAGGGAAGGGAAGGGAAGGTTAGGTTAGGTTGCCTTAGCAACATAAATCCAAAACCTTTACCCGCTTGTCCAAATTCATTAGTACCGATTTCTACTTTCTAACTGCCTTTAATGTCAATATATGTACGATGGTCTTCATCGTTACTATAAGTACTACCCAAACAGGAGGAGGGGTGATAGTTCTACAAAATCGTTGTTACAGTATGACACACTAAACAGGTGTACTGTAATATGAAGCTTCTTTTTTTTGTAAACATCAGTTCTGCAAGTTTCAAGTCATATAGAAGATGAGGAACTCTCAAGACACTACATACTGGAAAACAAGCTGTGAAAAAACTTTTAAATTAATCAACAGTGGTAAAGGCTGTGATATAAAGCTAATTTTGAATTCTATTACGAATGCACAATGAAATCATAAGAATGTGACATTTTTCCTGAGAAAATATTAAAGTCATATGATGGGATCGAACGCACATCCTTGGACTCCTCAGGCACACATGCACTACCAACTGGACCATGATGGGTTTTTAAAGTATCTCAACCTGGGGCAAATGGGCATGGGGGGGGGGGGGGGGAGACCTTTGACAAGCCGCCAGTTTCCTGTCCTCATCGCGGCCAATAGTGTTAGTGGCCCCTCAGGTAAATTCAGGTAAAACCAGACGGAGTACTCCAGTCGTGGGAGGCCTTATCGTCTGGCCTCAATATTCTCGAGTAGAGAATTCATCATCTTGCAACTCTTCATCCTGCCGAACATGCGACGAAACTACGACGTTGTTACGTTACTACAACGTTGCTACAACGTTCGAACAAGGTTTAACAACTTCTAACAATTGTAACAACCAACAGAGCAAATGTAACCACGTTCTAACACATCATAACAAGATGTAACAACTTTATTACAAGTTGTAAACAAGGGAATAATAGGGGGCTGTTACATTTTGTGTGTTTACAGGGATATATGGTGTTAATGGAGTTTGTGGCACTCACCCAATGTGGGGGTTGTCTGTGCCACCAGCGATGCTGAAGCCCAACCCCTGGTTCCCTCTCTCCAGCGTGATCTCCTCACTCTCCCACTCGTCTGGCCCGCCATTGGTCTGAAGGAAGAAAGCGGGTCCATTGAAAAAGACATGAAAATGGGAATGCTCGGTTGCTTAATTCTTCTAAAACACTATATTTCTGTAAAGAAAGCGGGTTCATTGAAAAAGACATGAAATGCTCGAATTCTTCTAAAACACAAAATATCAGGCTAATAGTTTTGGATTCAATTACAGATATTACAAAGATCTCCACCTTATAAAGTATACACAAATTAAAAATTAAATTAATTAAAATAGATAGATAGAACTTCGGCCTCACATACATGGGGGGACCACAGTTCGAGTCTCCTAGAGCCCAGGTTAATGAAATGAATGAAATTTACCAATTAGAACATTGGGCCAAAAATTGATGTACTAGAAAATAGATGCGGCTGGTGAAAGTGACGTACTGTCCCGTTTTCTGTTTTGGGTCCTCTGGTAGGTTAAAAGAGGACACTGTAAATTAACCATTACAAAGGATGGATGCAATCCATCACAGAGAAAAGTGTACGAAATAATTTTAGGTTGCTTCTGTGTGCAATTTAGTAGTTAAAGAATCTTAATGAATTCATTAAATGATTCAGCCTCTCATGGCAGAAGTAATGGGACAGTATTATGTCATTTAATGACTCCGAAATTCTCCTGAATGCCTAGTTGAATAGAGAGGAAAAAAAATATGTTTCAGCCATATTTGAAAAAAAAAGTTAAGAAAATGTTCAGTGGTTCTAAAGGACACCAGACATTTACAGATATATGCAAAGAACAGCAAATAAGGTCTTATTTTTATTATTAATTTATTAAAACAACTTCAGAACCACTTTCAATATTTTCCAGTTTATTAACACATAAAACAAAATTTTTTAGTTTCAACCTAAAACATTCACACCCTTTGAAAAGAATAGAAAGATGAAATATACACCACTAATTATATTTATAATTTTAGTTAATTGCAGTCAGGACCTCGACCATTCTCACAAAGACATGGAACTGATGTTATAATGTTTACCAAACGTATGCATAATTTTCTTCAAGGAGTGCCGGACCAACCAGGCTGTGGTGGATATGGGGCCTGCGGGCCGCTCCAAGCAGCAGCCTGGTGGACCAAGCTCTCACAATTTGAGCCTAGCCTCGGGCCAGGCTTGGGAGTAGAAAAAATCCCAGAACCCCATCAAGCAGGTATCCAGCAGGTATGGTATGGTACATAAACACTGATGGAGTTACAAACAAGGCATAGAAAACAAAGAAAGGGTTAGCAAACATGAACCTGATTTAATTGAAATAGTGGAAACAAAAATAAATGTTGATCAGTCCAGCAACCAGGAGGCCTGGTCGATGACCGGGCTGCGGGGACGCTAAGCCCCGGAAGCACCTCAAGGTAACCTCAAGGTATGATATCTAATGCAATATTTCCAGGGGCATACCAAGTAATGAGGAAGAAAAAAAGACAACAAGGACTGGCAGTGGCACTCCTGGTAAAATGGAGGTTGAAGTTCGAGGAACTCGAAAATCAGAATGCAAATGCATACATAGGCTCCATCACTGGAACTGACAGCAAATGGAAATAGGATATTTCCCCCCTGGTAATTTACAACCCCCAAGCAAGCAACAGAAGACCCAGGCATGAATATGATGACAACACAGCATGCGTAGATAAGTTGCAGAGAGCAGCAACAGCAGCACACAAAGAGCTAAGCTTCTAGTCATGGGGGACCTAAATCATCAACATTGACTGTGAACCTCTAAATCCCCCATAACAGGGAAGAAATGGTGGGAGCGTTGGGATGACTTCAACACCCTGCAGAGTTGGTCTGAGAAATGGTTACTGGAGTTCAACACCAGCAAGTGCAAGGTGATGGAAATGGAAACGGGTGCCCGGAAACCAAAAGACCAATACACGATGAAGGGAAACTACCTCCCTATGACGACTAGACAAAAAGACCCGATTGTGGACATAACACCAAATCTAACTCCGGAGGCTACTATAAATAAGATAACGTTAACAGCATAGTAAGGAAAATTGGGAAAATAGGGAAATTATCATTAACATATCACGATAATGTGATTTCTCTGTGCACAGATAAGTACTTCTAGGTAAGTACACATACAATGAGAACAGACAATTACACTTAAAAAGCTAAACAATTAGACATAAAAATGTAAACAATTACACTTAAGAGTAAAAATTACACTTAAAAGGGTAAACAATTACACTCAAAAGAGTAAACAATTACACATAAAAATGTAACAAAATTACACGTAAAAGGAAAACAATTACACATAGAAAGGGAAACAATCACACATGCAAAGGTAAACAATCACACGTACAAAGGTAGACAATTACACATAGAAAGGTAAACAATCACACATACAAAGGTAGGCAGTTACACATAGAAAGGTAAACAATTACACGTACAAGGGTAAACAATTATACGTACAAGGGTAA
>WNGS01165751.1:3010122-3043794 GCA_020271785.1 Procambarus virginalis
AAAGAGCTGGTGACGCCAAATATAGTCGACGATCCAACTGTCGGTTAGGTTAGGTTAGGTTAGGTTAGGTTAGATTAGATTAGGTTAGTTAGGTCAAGTCAGCCTAACCTAACATATCATATTTATTCATTACTAACGTATTGCCAGGAAGCTTTGTGAAGCTTGTGGTAGCTTGTGGTAATTAGACGGACCCGTCAGAGGCTTACTCGACTGTGATTGGCTATCTCCCAACCATACGTGTGATTGTTTACCCTTGTACGTGTAATTGTTTACCCTTGTACGTGTGATTGTTTACCCTTGTACGTGTAATTGTTTACCCTTGTACGTGTAATTGTTTACCCTTGTACGTGTGATTGTTGTACAAGGAATCATTCAGAACCTTGTTTACATAAACATTCGCACACCCTCGGTCACTATGTGGAAACTTAGTACCCAGATGAGCCACAGAGACGTTAGAAAGAATTTTTCAGTGTCAGAGTAGTTAATAAATGGAATGCATTAGCCAGTGATGTGGTGGAGGCTGACTCCATACACAGTTTCAAGTGTAAATATGATAGAGCCCAGTAGGCTCAGGAATCTGTGCACCAGTTGAGAGGCGGGACCCAAGAACCAGAGCTCAACCCCGCAAGTACAATTAGGTGAGTATGTGATGGAGTGCGAAATGATACGTGAATTCAGACCACTATAACAAATATACAATGTGTAAATCTCATTAAAAATAATCTACCAGAAATTTTTGCCAAATGTCCCAAGTTTGTTAACTAGGTGATTGTAACCTTTCCACCGGCGAATCGAATATGTGCCTCTGTAACCCTTTTCACCACTGCCCACAGGATGGGTATGGGGTGCATAATAAACTAAACCTTGTATACCACGTATGTCAGACTTATCCTAGAGTATGCGGCTCCAGCGTGGAGTCCGTATCTAATCAAGCATAAGATGACGTTAGAAAAAGTTTAGGACGTATGCCACCAGGCTAGTCTCAGATCTGAATGGTACGACTTATGAGGAAAGACTACGGGAATTTAACCTCACGTCACTGGAAGACAGAAGCTAGGAAATACATAATTATCAGCTACAAAATTTTAAAGAGAAATTGAAAAGCAGGAAAGGAAACTTTTCAGCATGGATGGAATACAATGGAATGCGGCTGGAGCAAATGAGCCACACAGACATTAAAAAAAAATTGAGTCACAGTAGTTGAAAATTAAATGCATTAGGAAGTGACGTGGTGAAGGACTCCATAAATATTTGGAAATGTAGAAACAAGAGCCTAATCGCTTCAGGAACCTATTCACCAGTTGAGTATCGGTTGAGAGGCGGGGCCAAACAACCGAAACTCAACCCCCGCAAGCACAAGTGAGCACTTACACTTCAACCTCCCCCCCCCCCACTTCCTCCCTCTCTAAAGCTAACCTTCACCCATGCACCTCCCATGGTTTCTTTTACCTTACCTCGTAATCTTGTGAGGGTCTTGCTTTCTGCTGAGGGCGGGGATGCCCTTGGGGGGCAAGCCGTTCTTCCGGGTCATCCTGCTGCTTGTCTGTGTTTCAGTACCTCGGTACCCAGGGTGTTTAAACCCCCCTACTACAAGAATATGGGAAGGTCATGGTCTTGAAGTCTTCCTCCTCGTTAACTGATCACGGCTGTTGTTGTTTATGCAGCACGGGCTATGGTGAGCCCGTAGTAGAAGTGATAACGGCGTTAGTCCTTGCCGCGGGAAGCCCGGGAACTTTCAAATTAATTTTCAAAGGAGGTATTTTGTCTTGTCTTTGACATCAAAAAGAGTTCTTTATGATGATTAGTATTCGCACACGAAAATATACGTTCAACTCTATAATCAAATGCATAAATAAACATTAAAACAGGCACATCCGTTTCACTCTTCTTTATGACAAATTAAATTTAGTTACGTGTGATTTTCTAATACACCATGTATGTATTAACACGATGTACTGAACGGGGTGAGAATAGCTTGAGCTACCTCATCCCTTTGTGTGTATTTTACATCAATAAACTTATTTCAATTTCAATTTCAATTTCAATATTCACATTCACTAGGATATACTTTTAAATCCGTTGACCAGACCACACACTAGAAGGTGAAGGGACGACGACGTTTCGGTCCGTCCTGGACCATTCCCAAGTCGATTGTGATGATTGATTGATGAAGATTGAACCACCCAAAATGTGGCACGGGCATGAATAGCCCGTAAGTGGTGACCCTTTTGAGCCATTACCAGTATCAATAGCTGATACTGGAGACCTGTGGAGGTGTGGCTGCACCCTGCGTGAAGGGAGATATCTCCCGTGTGTGATGATTGATTGATTGATGATTAAGTCACCCAAAAGGTGGCACGGGCATGAATAGCCCGTAAGTGGTGGCCCTTTTGAGCCATTACCAGTATCAAAAGATGATACTGGAGATCTGTGGAGGTGCGACTGCACCCTGCGTGAAGGAGGGTGCAGTCTGGCCTGCTGCAGAAGGCCCTATTGGCCCATACGAGGTAGCTTCTATTTATAACCACCCAATCCCACTCATATACATGTCCAACCCTCGCTTGAAACAATCGAGGGACCCCACCCACAAATCAACAACCCTGTTACCGAACCAGTATTTATCCAAGTCTTTCCTAAATCTAATCTTATCCAATTAATACCCATTATTGCATGTTCTGTCTTGTGTTGATACTTTTAATACTCTATTAATATCCCCCTTGTTATGTCCATTCATCCACTTGTAAACCTCTATCATGTCACCCCTAACTCTTCGCCTTTCCAGTGAATGCAATTTAAGCTTTTTTAATCTTTCTTCATATGAAAGATTTCTAATTTGGGAATTAACTTAGTCATCCTACGCTGGACACGTTCAAGTGAATTTATATCCATTCTATAGTACGGCGACCAAAACTGAACTGCATAATCTAAATGGGGCCTAACCAGAGCAAGATATAGCTGAAGAACCACACCAGGTGTCTTGTTACTAACGCTTCGATTAATAAATCCCAGTGTCCTATTTGCCTTATTACGAACATTCATGCATTGATCCTTTGGTTTTAAATTCTTACTAATCATAACTCCCAGATCCCTTTCGCAATCCGACTTCGCAATCTCAACACCATCTAGCTCGTATCTTGTAACTCTTATCATCATTACCTAGCCTCAGAACTTTACATTTATCAGCATTAAACTTCATCTGCCAATCTTTTGACCATTTCAAAACCCTATTTAGATCAACTTGTAGTGATAGTGAGTCTTCTTCCGTGTTAATTTCCCTACCGATTTTTGTATTATCGGCAGATTAGCAACTGTTGCTACCCAAACCTGAATCTAAATCATTTATATATATTATAAACAACAGAGGTCCCAAGAGAGAGCCCTGAGGCACGCCACGCACCCCTGAGTGAGTGACCACATCACAGCACCCCGGAGTGAGTGGGTTGCCACATCTCAGCACCCCGGAGTGAGTGAGTGGCCACACCACAGCACCCCTGAGTGGGTGAGTGCCACACCACAGCATCCCTGAGTGACCGACCACACCACAGCACCCCTGAGTGAGTGAGTGCCACATCACAGCACCCCAGAGTGAGTGACCACACCACAGCACCCCTGAGTGAGTGAGTGCCACATCACAGCACCCCGGAGTGAGTGACCACAGCACCCCTGAGTGAGTGCCACATCACAGCCCCCCTGAGTGAGTGACCACACCACAGCACCCCTGAGTGAGTGCCACATCACAGCACCCCGGAGTGAGTGACCACACCACAGCACCCCTGAGTGAGTGACCACATCACAGGACCCGAGAGAGTCAGTGACCACACCACAGCCCCCCAGAGTGAGTGACCACACCACAACACCACTGAGAGAGTGAGTGCCACATCACAGCACCCCGGAGTGAGTGACCACACCACAGCACCCCTGAGTGAGTGCCACATCACAGGACCCGAGAGAGTCAGTGACCACACCACAGCCCCCCAGAGTGAGTGACCACACCACAACACCACTGAGAGAGTGAGTGCCACATCACAGCACCCCGGAGTGAGTGACCACACCACAGCACCCCTGAGTGAGTGACCACATCACAGGACCCGAGAGAGTCAGTGACCACAGCATCATCCGCTGGAAGCTCCCAGATAAGACCAAGAGAGGATGCTGGTATCGCCGGATGAAACATACAACACATCAAATCTCTCTCAGGCCAATCCTAGAGTGCTCCTGATGGGCTACCACTACCAGCATCTGCCCTACGATAGGAGTGGGCTACGACAAATACCCAGTACCCAGCCACACAAGGTGGGCTACCAACAAGTACCCAGTACCCAGCTACACAAGGTGGGGCTACCAACAAGTACCCAGTACCCAGCCACACAAGGTGGGGCTACCAACACCAACAAGTACCCAGTACCCAGCCACACAAGGTGGGGCTACCAACACCAACAAGTACCCAGTACCCAGCCACACAAGGTGGGCTACCAACAAGTACCCAGTACCCAGCTACACAAGGTGGGGCTACCAACAAGTACCCAGTACCCAGCTACACAAGGTGGGCTACCAACACCAACAAGTACCCAGTACCCAGCCACACAAGGTGAGGCTACCAACAAGTACCCAGTACCCAGCCACACAAGGTGGGCTACCAACAAGTACCCAGTACCCAGCTACACAAGGTGGGCTACCAACAAGTACCCAGTACCCAGCCACACAAGGTGAGGCTACCAACAAGTACCCAGTACCCAGCCACACAAGGTGGGCTACCAACAAGTACCCAGTACCCAGCCACACAAGGTGAGGCTACCAACAAGTACCCAGCCACACAAGGTGAGGCTACCAACAAGTACCCAGTACCCAGCCACACAAGGTGAGGCTACCAACAAGTACCCAGTACCCAGCTACACAAGGTGGGCTACCAACAAGTACCCAGTACCCAGCCACACAAGGTGAGGCTACCAACAAGTACCCAGTACCCAGCTACACAAGGTGGGGCTACCAACACCAACAAGTACCCAGAACCCAGCCACACAAGGTGGGCTACCAACAAGTACCCAGTACCCAGCCACACAAGGCGAGGCTACCAACAAGTACCCAGTACCCAGCTACACAAGGTGGGCTACCAACAAGTACCCAGTACCCAGCTACACAAGGTGGGCTACCAACAAGTACCCAGTACCCAGCCACACAAGGTGGGCTACCAACACCAACAAGTACCCAGCCACACAAGGTGGGCTACCAACAAGTACCCAGTACCCAGCCACACAAGGTGGGCTACCAACACCAACAAGTACCCAGTACCCAGCCACACAAGGTGGGCTACCAACACCAACAAGTACCCAGTACCCAGCCACACAAGGTGGGCTACCAACAAGTACCCAGTACCCAGCTACACAAGGTGAGGCTACCAACAAGTACCCAGTACCCAGCCACACAAGGTGAGGCTACCAACAAGTACCCAGTACCCAGCCACACAAGGTGGGCTACCAACAAGTACCCAGTACCCAGCCACACAAGGTGGGCTACCAACAAGTACCCAGTACCCAGCTACACAAGGTGGGCTACCAACAAGTACCCAGCCACACAAGGTGGGGCTACCAACAAGTACCCAGTACCCAGCCACACAAGGTGGGGCTACCAACACCAACAAGTACCCAGTACCCAGCTACACAAGGTGGGCTACCAACAAGTACCCAGCCACACAAGGTGGGGCTACCAACAAGTACCCAGTACCCAGCCACACAAGGTGAGGCTACCAACAAGTACCCAGCCACACAAGGTGGGCTACCAACAAGTACCCAGTACCCAGCTACACAAGGTGAGGCTACCAACAAGTACCCAGTACCCAGCCACACAAGGTGGGCTACCAACAAGTACCCAGTACCCAGCTACACAAGGTGAGGCTACCAACAAGTACCCAGTACCCAGCCACACAAGGTGAGGCTACCAACAAGTACCCAGTACCCAGCCACACAAGGTGAGGCTACCAACACCAACAAGTACCCAGCCACACAAGGTGGGCTACCAACAAGTACCCAGTACCCAGCTACACAAGGTGGGCTACCAACAAGTACCCAGTACCCAGCCACACAAGGTGAGGCTACCAACAAGTACCCAGTACCCAGCCACACAAGGTGAGGCTACCAACACCAACAAGTACCCAGCCACACAAGGTGGGCTACCAACAAGTACCCAGTACCCAGCCACACAAGGTGGGCTACCAACAAGTACCCAGTACCCAGCCACACAAGGTGAGGCTACCAACATCAGAGAAGCAGAGACGCCGCAGATAAAAAAAATCCCCCTAAATTACAATGAAAACAGAAACGGATTAAGCTGGGTGAGACTTATGTTAATTAAATATTTTAATATTATAATATTACCCCTGTGCTGTCTCTCGCATTAAAGATAAACACATAGGCCTAAATTATGACCCAATCTGGGCATAGGACTAAATTTAACCACAGAACAAGGCCAAATGATAATGCTTTAGTCGCGCCCAAAATAAAGATCTTTTCAACAACCTTTTTCCCAGTTAAGTGTATGACAAAACCAATCAAAAATGCAACTCAAATAACCCTTGAAATTCGTAGATCACGGTAGTTATAACTAGCTTGTGTTCTCAGAATGTATAGGAATGTTGTATAGTGAAGACATGCGGAATACATCATACAGTCGTTACCATTTCCTGAGGGGTGGTTGAACTGTATTTTACTGTATTTTTACCGTTAATTCGACAAATAATATCAAACTTTCACTTTTCCTCCACTGGCTACACATCACCTGTAACTTGTATATTTCAGTTATGTAACAAACAATTCTTAGTCACGATAAATAACTACTTGAGATGCTGTAATACGCCACAGCTCATTCACATAACCCACTACACCACAGCGCCCGAAGACCACACACCTTTAAGCACATATTTTCCACACACGTGTCCCACTTTTTCCCTTCCTTTTCAACAGAGGGCAAATGTCTTAGATGCACACATTATACAAGGTGAGAAGAGCCCCGCGGAGACGCACCTCCCTCCACGTGGCTAGATAGCAAACTGCGGTACACACTCCTAGTCTCACCAGAGTTGCCAGGTCCAAATTGTTGAAAGTAGCGAGCTGACGGTCTAAAAGTAGCGGATTTGTAATGAGAGTAGCCCAATTTTTGGTTTGGTGACTGATACGGGTTTCAAAGTAATCTATTTTGATATAAGGAGTACATTACAAGATTTTAACTGTTGTATTAATATTATCTCTACATATATATATATATATATATAATATATATATATATATATATATATATATATATTATATATATATATATATATATATATATATATATATATATATTTATAAAAATCTGATAATACGATAACTTATGCAGGCGATGAGTCACAATAACGTGGCTGAAGAATGTTGACCAGACCACACACTAGAAGGTGAAGGGACGACGACGTTTCGGTCCGTCCTGGACCATTCTCAAGTATGGTCCTGGACCTGGACCATACTGGAGAATGGTCCAGGACGGACCGAAACGTCGTCGTCCCTTCACCTTCTAGTGTGTGGTCTGGTCAACATACTTTAGCCACGTTATTGTGACTCCTCGCCTGCAACTTCTGTTTTCTACAAGATAGGTTTTGATTCTCAAGATTGATGTTAAAAGCTCAAGGCACATTCGATTTCTCAAGTTCAGCTTTTCACAGATGTTATTCTCCCGTTCAACCAAGGCACTACTGATCGGTAAGCTGTAGATTTTCAATGCAAACTCAGCGAGGCCAATCAGTATGGGATCGCCTGCAGTCCAAAATAACGATCCGGATATTGGAATTTGTCCCTCACAAATGTGGGACCAATCAATAATTAACAGTATGCACCACTGACTTTTAATTTCACTAAGCTTAGATTGGTCAGCTAATACTAATGAAAGTTCTGAAAATGGTGGCCGTGTGTGGCTAAGGCATATGCTAGGTGACAGATTTTTCACCTTTTTTAAAGTTTCAGCATTACTTAGAATACGAGAAAGAAGCTATTTACAAGCTTTCACTAAAAAATTATGGCATCTTTCTAGAATATTTTGAAACTTTTCCTGGGTTATAAAATTGTTTTGTAACCAAAGTAAACTTTCGCCAGGGGCAGATATATGGAATTGTAGTCCAAATTAACATGAAGCTTTGCATGATGAGGATGCACGATTCGTCTGAATATTTCAAGAGTGAAGTTTTCTAAGACAGTGTGAAGGCTACACTGATCTATTTCATCTTTTTGATAAAGTCAATTCATCCTTTCAAAATCATTTAGGATTGGCTTGACAAATGTGAAATATAGCTTACTGGAGCGATCAGAGTACATTGAAAATAGTTGCTTTGCAACATATTTATCACAAGAGGAAAAAGCTATTTGGTAGTGAGTTGTTAAGGAATCCCACTGTTGTTGTTGTTGTTAAAGATTCGCTACCTAGAACAAGAAGTTCCAAGTAGCACGGGCTATGGTGAGCCCGTAGTGGATGCTATTGAATCCCACTGATCTAACAGTCGCTTTACACTACTGTTCCTTGCCAATCATTGTCTTCCTGACAAAGGTATTAACCTAGGTGGGTAGAAATAGCCTAAGCTATTCTATCCCTTTGAGATGTATTTCTTTCTTATCTCAATAAACATACTTGAACTTGGTATTAACTGTAGGGGATCTTTCCCATCATTTATCAATCTGAAAATTTCTAGATAACAAGTTCATGTATGTTTATTGAGACAAGAAAAAATACATCTCAAAGGGATAGAGTAGCTTAGGCTATTTCTACCTCCTCCTAGATAACTTTCTTTCCTTAATGAAGAACTGTGGAACCAGCTATAGCTTTTGGGATGAAGTTTTGGGATTTTGGGATGATGACAATTAAGGTTGGGAAATCTCTGGTCCCTGGGGAGGATTACCTTGCCTTGCGGTTACTTTTTCTTTCAAAGGTTCCTAGGATCAATGTCCCCAGGGGGGCCGGTCTCTGTCCAAGCCTCCTGCGGTAAGTGGTCTAGTCAATCAGGCTGTTGGACGCGGCTGTGATTTGTACACAGTATATTATAAAAGCCTAAATAATCATCACTGAGTTTCATAATATTAATAGCCCAAATCAGCCCAACTTGCATTAAACAAACCCAAAAAGTCGCAAGTAGCGAAATTCAACTTTTGGGTGAGCGCGGGGCTCTGAAAAGTAGCCCAATTCGCTACTTGTAGCCCAATCTGGCAACCCTGAGTCTCATACTACACCCTTATGGAGTGGTTGAGTGGGTGCCGATGGTCTGTTACTCCACCTCAACTTTACCCCCTAGGGACGCCTGACACACGCTATGTCACAAAGCTATACTTGCCTGCCTTTATCTACGGTATATCGCAATGTATATACTCACCTAATGGGTATATTTGGCTTGTGGTGACTGGGAATATAATGTGAATACAGTGGCAACTCTGGCAGGGCGGAGGGTATGACGATTCCCCTTCACCCCGCCACCCGGCTTAAGATACCAATTACTCTTTAAAAGACAAAAATACTTCCTTACACAGCAAGTACATTCACTAACGTCCCTTTACGTGTTGTGGGCCCCTGACACTCGATTAATCTAAAGATCAATCAAAGCTCAGGTTCCTTTTACTCGCTTGTGATAAATGAAACATAAATGAAAGTTTGACAAAGCTTCACATCTTATCGTTCGCGTTGACATACCGCATAAGCTCAAATTCTTTAACTTAAATTAATGATCTCGCGTTCTATAACGGCGTTTCCGCTCCCTTGTGTCATCTAAACCAACTTGGAAACGTTTTGGCAAAAATGCCATTTCAAAATAATATATCAAATCACTATCATAACTATATCCAATCTAATCTTATCACATGTATGTAAGGAGCAGCAAAGCAGCATTATGAAGCCAGCTAACAATACTAGTACGTCATCTCCCCAGGGACATAGCAACGGGAGATATCAATCCAGGCCAAAGAGCAAACGATTGCCAGTCACCAACGACGACTGTTGCGCTAATTCGGAATGCTTTAGTTGCGGTAGTAGTTAACGCTTCAACTGAATGCGTCATAGTGTAGTTAATGCCTCAATTGCATGCGTCATAGTGACGTCACACCATATGCAATGCTTGGCGTCAACCTAGCCCTTGCCTAGCCTCGGCTAGGCTAAGCTAGCCTTGTTTAAAGAGCAGCGATGACGGATAGGAAGGGACCTCCAACTTTCAACGACATTAAAGTCTACTTGGCAACGCAACCGAAGCGCTGGAATTTGTATCCTCGATCGATACTGAATCGAAACATCTGCGTGTGTAAACAATACATTCACTTTATTACATACACAGACACATATATACACTATATATGTATGTATGTATGTTGTACCTATTAAGCCAAGTTGCCTATGAGGTACAACATGAATCATTCCCGTNAAATGTTTCAAAATGTGCTACAGCCAGTTTGAAAATATTCGTAAAAAATTAAATATATATATTTTACACGAGACAGCTCGGGGCAGGGACAAGGGACCCGGGGAAGACTTGGGGAACAAAGACGCAAAGAAAATATTAAACAAATGTTGATGTCCTGAATGCCAGAGTTCGAGACAAGTGGCGCGTCCGCGCCTCGAGGACCGTGAGAGTTGGAGGGCCGTTATTCACATGATCCTCAGATCTCCAATGTTGTTGACATCGCAGTACGTTCCCGTACGTTCACACACGCACACATTCCCGCCCGAGGCAGAAACAAATGGGAAACCTATCTTTCACCTGATGTGCCTGTTCACCACAAATAGGTATTAGAGAGAGAGACAACTGCTACGGGCTGCATCCTGGGGCTGTGTGTACTCACCTATTACACATGGTGTGTACTGATATATTAGTATATATAAGCATTAATATATAAACACAATCCAACGCATACACTCTGAGCGGCGATAAACCAAACAGCTTTTGGAATAACATGCAGTATATGAAATTACCAAATATGAGGTTAAGAAGCACCTGCTGGAGCTGGATATCGCAAAGGCTCCTGGAGCCAGATTCACAAAGCAATTACGCAAGTACTTACGAACTGTTACCTAGCAGTAAAATAGGTACCTGGGTGTTAGTCAGCTGTCACGGGCTGCTTCCTGGGGGTGGAGGCCTGGTCGAGGACCGGGCCGCGGGGACACTAAAAAGCCCCGAAATCATCTCATGATAGCCTCAAGATAACCAAGAACCTGTACATCTTTTCTCAATCTTTGACGGCTTTGTTTACAAATATTAAACAGCTAATGACCTCCGAAGCACCAGGAGGCTGTTTATTACAATAACAGCAGTTGATTGGCAAGTTTTCATGCTTGTAAACTGTTTACCAAAGCCGTCAAAGATTGAGGAAAGATATATACGTTCGTAAGTGCTTGCGGAACTGCTTCGTGAATCTGGCGCCCTAAAGCTGACAAAGTCTCACCATGGGTACTAAAAGAAGAGGCAGAAGCACTGTGTGCCACTCTCTCAATAGCAGTAGTTCCCAAACTTCCCAAAAAGTTCCCAAAGGGGTAATGGTCATTAACCCTTTTTCCATTGAGCGTTCTTATTAATGGCCGCCAACACTATTAAAACAAATTAGCAACAAATTTCATTATTTTTTAATTTACGGCCTCGTATTGTAAAATGCCCCCAGTTTGGGAACAGGAACTCTACGAACACTTGTTTCAAAATATAATAGGTCACTGAAAATAAGTGACCTACCAAAAAATCTAAAGACAGCTAACTTAATCCCAATATATAAAAAAGGGTTGATAGACAGGAGGCACTGAACTATACCCCAATGTCCCTAACGTGTTTACCAAGCAAAAGTTGGAGACACAGGCAGAGAGAGAGACAGACAGAGAGAGCCAGACACAGACAGGCAGACATGGAGTTGTGTACGTCGCCAGCACCCAGGTAATGGAGGTCTTACGAGCCACTGCACAGTCGCAAAATATCTTAAAGTCTATTTTCATAGTATAAACAGCGCGCTCGTAACCCCTCCTGACCGCTCAAACAATTAAGAACTAGGCTACATTTTTCTCTCATCTCTACAAATTTTGTTATTATCAATTGCTTTTCACAGATTCTAGTGTAAAACAGAATTACATTGGGCTATATTTTACACTTTCTAAGATCGTATCGTTGAGGTTAAGATATATTACGTATATTAATATATATTAATATATTGCGTAGATATATTCGCGTTTTTCACTTTTCACTTAAGATTCGTGACGCTTGAGAGAGTACAAAAAATATCAGGCTATGGTTTCCACTTTCCAAGAATCGCATCGTTGAGAATGAGACGAATACACACTCAAAACGTTTTGGAATGAATGCGGGGATTCGAACCCTTGACCTGGGTTGACATCAACCATTACTCCAGTTCAAAGATTGGTCAGCGGGGCAATGGATTCCAGGAAATCCCTTAAAAGAAGCTTCAAGACCACATTTAACACCACTCAAGGCCCCCCCCCCCAAGAGAGTGTTGGAGATTCTCACTACAATAGAGGTGAGAACAGTATAGGATCTGAGTCAGTGGCCAGATTCACGAAGCAGTTACGCAAGTACTTATGAATGTGTACATCTTTCCTCAATATTTGACGGCTTTGGTTACATTTATTAAACAGTTTGCAAGCTTGAAAACTTCCCAATAAACTGTTGTTGTTGATATAAACAGCCTCCTGGTGCTTCGGAGCTCATTAACTGTTAAATGATTGTAAACAAAGCCGCCAAAGATTGAGAAAAAGATGTACGAGTTCGTAAGTGCTTGCATAACTGCTTCGTCAATCTGGCCCCCAGATTACCAGCAATGATACCACTCCAGAACCCCATGAAGAGGATGTCATCTATGAACATAATACGGGTGGATCCTGTGAATGTATATAGCAGAGTACACGGTTGATTTTGTTGTATTTATTATACTGGTGGTAAAACAAGTTGACGATTTCGGACTTCTGTTAGCAGTAAATTTATTTATTTACTTAGGCTTATGCAGCTGATAAAATCATTTGAACTCATTTATAATAGTACATAGGCCTAGTGGCGTAGGTTATTACTCTCGCTGTTTAAATTATCCTTTTCCGTAAATCGTAATTTTATGATATACGTTTTGCCAATATCTGTCCCACCGCTTAAATAGGAAAACTACGCAAATTACAAATTGTAAGCTAAATGCTATTTATGCATCTTGAGGTTATCTTGAGATGATTTCGGGACTTTTAGTGTCCCCGCGGCCCGGTCTTCGACCAGGCCTCCACCCCCAGGAAGCAGCCCGTGACAGCTGACTAACACCCAGGTACCTATTTTACTGCTAGGTAACAGGGGCATAGGGTGAAAGAAACTGCCCATTGTTTCTCTCCGGCGCCCGGGATCGAACCCGGGACCATAGGATCACAAGTCCAGCGTGCTGTCCGCTCGGCCGACCGGCTCCCCGGCATAAAAACATCATTATATTTACACTGCCAAAATTGTAGTAATTTGTACAGGTTTTTACAAATAGTTGCCAATTCTAAAAGCTAAGCCTCCTGGCAGATGCAAATATTTCATTGTAAATGGGTCAACTAACCCAACAATATATATGTACGAACATTTATGAATGAAGCATTTCAAATACGGGTCATCTACCCGGAATGCACTTTAGTATAGTAGAACGCTGCAAAACAGACCACCTTCCTGCTATTAGAGTGCACTCTGGTTACATCACCTGCAATTCAACTGTCTGCTTGATACCTGCTTGATGGGGTTCTGGGAATAGTTCTACTCCCCAAGCAAGGCCTGAGGCCAGGCTTGACCTGTGAGCGCTTGGTCCACCAGGCTGTTGCAACCTAGTGTCTCATTCGTAAATGTTTGTACGTTTAAAGCAATCTCTCGATGCAATCTCTCCTGGTGTGCTGGGTAGGACACACCAGGATACCTTTAACTAAGATGGGGGCTTTGTGCAACAGGCATTCCTTTGACTAAGGTGCGGTTCTGCAACAAGCATGCCTTTGACTGCAACACCACTGACAGTTGAAAGATTGATTGATGGCGTTTCACTCTAGTGTGTGTGTGCAACAGTGCACACTATAGAGCAAAGTCTCTCACAGTTGATAAAATTGCAAAATATTCTTACACGTGTGACTTGCTTCATCACAGGCCTATCCACGATTGCATGATTACAAAATTAACACAAATTTCGAAATTTATAGTAATTTATAGTATAAATATTGAAAGTAACCTGGAGAATCAAATTCAGGACAGTACGAAAACAAGTTTATGCCAAATTTCAAAGAGTGCTAGGCCTACTAGAACAACCCATTCTCCAATAATAACAACAATAATAATAGTACTTATAGCAACTATTTGGCCAAACGTAAAAAATTAACTGTTGAACTCTAAAAAACACTTTTTATATTTCTGAATTTGGCCAAATGGCAGACTAAAAAATGGAACCCAAGAATCTAACCTGTCCATGACGTAAATAAAGAATCCTTGGCCTAAAACAAGCTTAGGCCTCATATAGTACTAATGTGCTGTATTAGACCTGAGAATGTTTAGGACTGCGTTTTTGTCCTTTTATTCACTACTCTCTACAAAACTAACATTACAATGGTCCAGGACGGACCGAAACGTCGTCGTCCCTTCACCTTCTAGTGTGTGGTCTGGTCAACATTACAAAACGTCAACACTGTTGGCTGCAACAGTTCATTTTCGTACGATTGACCAAATAGTTGCAATAAGTATTTTCATGTGAACGCTGTTGTTCCAGGCGCACAGCTGTAGCAGAATTAAATTTGCACGCTATTTCAGTTGAATTAAAATACGCATCTGCGCCAGTAGAGGTTCGTAAGCGCATTGTATAATACTGTGAAGTAGGTCAGTGTCAGAGACTTGTATTGGGTGACCGCAGGAAAATGACATATTTTGCTATGGTTCTTAATCTCTCTGGTTACTACTATGAGAGAGTACCTGCTTGATGGGATTCTGGGAGTTCTTCTACTCCCCAAGCCCGGCCTGAGGCCAGGCTTGACTTGTGATAACTTGGTCCAACTTGTTGCTTGGAGCGGGCCGAACGCCGCTCCAAGCAACGCTTACCCACCACAGCCCGGTTGGTCCGGCACTTCTTGCAAGAACCTATTCAAGGTTCTAATGTGGCTGTTGACTGAGATGGTGAGAGCGAGGCGTAATAACGCGCAGTGCGGGTGGGTAAGGGATGTAGATGGGAACAACGACCACATCTCTCATTCCCGCCACCAGCATCAAGAGAATCTCTCTCTCTTACACACAGTCGCACCTAGTGATGATAACACGTGTCTTGGTTTGTTTCTGCAGAATGAATTTGATCCTTAACTTCACCTATCGGCTAGCTTCCTCGCTCGCTTATTATCTCCCTTTCTACCTTACCTTGCTCCCTCCCTAAGGCAAATTTCATCACTCCCTTACATCCCACAGTTCACTCTGGATTGTCTACTCAATTCGCTCCATCTCTCAATTACCCATTTCCCTCGTGGCGTTTTAAATTTCTTAAAAAAAATTATTAACAAAGCAAGCAGTAACAATTTGTTAATGGATCCCTCTAAATCATGTATTAAAGCTGTCGAAATATATTACATTTTCTGGTTAAATTTGGACACACCCGGTGGCCTAGTGATAAAAAAGGGGCTTTAAATTTCATCTATAGAAGAATATATATTGTTGTATCTCGGTTTCACCTTAAAAAAATTACTAAGAATTAGCACTATAGATTCATGCAAGTTCAAAACAAGAAAAAATACATCTCAATGGGATAGAGTACCTTAGGCTATTTCTATCCCTTCCCCCCCAAAAAAAAGATTCATGCAAATGTACAAATTCATGTACAAAGCCTCGCCCCCACAGGTGGTCCTTCTGCAAACTTCACAACTGTATCTTTGGGTCCGGAGACCCCAAAGGTCATTGGTCACTTCTGGTCAGAGGACGCAAACTTTAGGCTAGGCCTACTGCAGGCGATGAGTCACAATAACGTGGCTAAAGTTGACCAGACCACACACTAGAAGGTGAAGGGACGACGACGTTTCGGTCCGTCCTGGACCATTCTCAAGTCGATTCTTTCGCCAACGACGAAACGTCGTCGTCCCTTCACCTTCTAGTGTGTGGTCTGGTCAATAGGCCTACTAGTTCGAATGTGGCGATGGTGTAACCAAATCTAACGCATAATCATCTTATCTTTCCCATTAGTAACCGCGAGCCTTATCTTACAGTGACAAAGGTAGGATATCCTCCGCTTCATTAAACTCCTATTTTTATGAACAAATCCACAAGAGCCGTGACGAGGATTCGAACCTGCGTCCAGGAGCATCCCAGACACTGCCTTAATCGACTGAGCGTAGACAAGAAAACACTACACTACACTATTTTTTTGAATTGGCGAATTGTTTACAAGGTAGCGGCCGACCGCTCGGAGCCGGTCGGCCGAGCGGACAGCACGCTGGACTTATGATCCTGTGGTCCTGGGTTCGATTCCAGACGCCGGCGAGAAACAATGGGCAGAGTTTCTTTCATCCTATGCCCCTGTTACCTAGCAGTAAAATAGGTACCTGGGTGTTAGTCAGCTGTCACGGGCTGCTTCCTGGGGGTGGAGGCCTGGTCGAGGACCGGCCCGCGGGGACACTAAAAAAAAAGCCCCGAAATCATCTCAAGATGATCTCAAGAAGATAGATTGACGAATTGCAACTTTGACCGTTGACACGTTGATCTCTACTCGTGAGATCATGACCTACATTTTATGTAGGTCATTCATCAATTTTATCGAATTGTGTATCTAAAATGTTGTTTTATATATAACAAATAATATTCTTATCGAGTTCCATGAAGAATTCATAGGTTAGGTTAGGTGTTTAGGTTCAGTTGACAATGATTTGCATTAGAAGTACGACTGTTGCATGATTAAGGTGATTTCAAAATCACGAATTTTTAACCAATTTAAGTTTACAAATTGAAATCACAACACTTACTGAATCTTGTTCGATAACAAAGAGGATCCAATACTATAAAATGATGTAGAAACCCACTCCATTACGCCGATTTCACTCGCCATATGCAAAGAAAAACCCACGTTGTAGGCTACACATAACGAACACTGAACCTAATGCAAATAAGAGCCATAGGTCTAAGCACAAATTGGAGTAGAGATCAATGTGTCAACGTTCAAAGCTGCAAATCGTCAATCTACCTTGTATACAATTCGTCAATCTACCTTGTATACAATTCGTCAATCTACCTTGTATACACTTCGTCAATCTACCTTGTATACAATTCGTCAATCTACCTTGTATACAATTCGTCAATCTACCTTGTATACAATTCGTCAATCTACCTTGTATACAATTCGTCAATCTACCTTGTATACAATTCGTCAATCTACCTTGTATACAATTCGTCGATCTACCCGCAAATATTGCCGGAACAATGAAACAGTGATGACCAGACCACACACTAGAAGGTGAAGGGACGACGACGTTTCGGTCCGTCCTGGACCATTCACAATCGACTTGAGAATGGTCCAGGACGGACCGAAACGTCGTCGTCCCTTCACCGTCTAGTGTGTGGTCTGGTCATCATACTTTAGCCACGATATTGTGACTCATCGCCCTGCAAATAAAACAGTCTAAACATACAAGCAACAGTTAAATTTCCTCATGGTCCGGGTTAGCGTCGCTAGGCTAGCAAGCAGCCATAGCCTAACCTGACTGGTAGAGAGATTACCAGGCAAACCGGACCTTAAGCTAGTGCTTGAGTAGGAAAACTCGAATTCGCTCACAGTTAAAGCCCAGAGAATGCAGAAATCTTGTAAACATCTCAAGGATGTTACAGCCTTCTTCATGTTAGAGATTGCACGATCTTTAGTTTAGATTTATGGAAGATTTGGTTAAATACTGGTTTGAAAACAGGGCTGTTGATTTGTGGAACAAAATACCAGTTAAAACAATTGATATGGGATCCGTTGATTGTATGAAGCGTAGGTTAGACATATGTATGTACGAGTTTGGGGTGGCTATAAATATGAGCTGCTACGTATGGACCAATAAGACAGGAGACATCTCCTGTCAACGAGGCTAACCATAGCCCGTGCTACTTGCACCGCTCCTGTGCCAGGTAAGTCCACTACGGGCTCACCATAGCCCGTGCTTCTTGTCCCGCTCCTGTGTCAGGTAAGTTACGGGCTCACCATAGCCCGTGCTACTTGGAACTTGTTCAGAGTAGCTGAATCTATAACAACAACAACATAGACAACAGTCCCAGATCGTACACAACAGGTCTGCACACTGAATGAAGATAATGAAATAATTGAAGTGAAGGTCGTTTTACTTCACGAAAATACACGCACGCTAATTTCACATTTTAACAGCCCGGAAATGGGCAGTAAAGCAGTCTTTATTTATCAATAGTAAAAAAAATAATGAAATTAGGCCTAATATGCTGCGAGTAGCATTGACAAATATATACAACCTCTTTCTCTTATGTTTTACATACATGATATCATAATGAACCTGTTCGCTGCAGATAACAATAAAATTATATCAGCTGGTTGGTCAACATAAGAATTGTTTTAGAAACTTGTACAAGGAATCATTCAGAACCTTGTTTACATAAACATTCGCACACCCTCGGTCACTATGTGGAAACTTAGTACCCAGATGAGCCACAGAGACGTTAGAAAGAATTTTTTCAGTGTCAGAGTAGTTAATAAATGGAATGCATTAGCCAGTGATGTGGTGGAGGCTGACTCCATACACAGTTTCAAGTGTAAATATGATAGAGCCCAGTAGGCTCAGGAATCTGTGCACCAGTTGAGAGGCGGGACCCAAGAACCAGAGCTCAACCCCGCAAGTACAATTAGGTGAGTATGTGATGGAGTGCGAAATGATACGTGAATTCAGACCACTATAACAAATATACAATGTGTAAATCTCATTAAAAATAATCTACCAGAAATTTTTGCCAAATGTCCCAAGTTTGTTAACTAGGTGATTGTAACCTTTCCACCGGCGAATCGAATATGTGCCTCTGTAACCCTTTTCACCACTGCCCACAGGATGGGTATGGGGTGCATAATAAACTAAACCTTGTATACCACGTATGTCAGACTTATCCTAGAGTATGCGGCTCCAGCGTGGAGTCCGTATCTAATCAAGCATAAGATGACGTTAGAAAAAGTTTAGGACGTATGCCACCAGGCTAGTCTCAGATCTGAATGGTACGACTTATGAGGAAAGACTACGGGAATTTAACCTCACGTCACTGGAAGACAGAAGCTAGGAAATACATAATTATCAGCTACAAAATTTTAAAGAGAAATTGAAAAGCAGGAAAGGAAACTTTTCAGCATGGATGGAATACAATGGAATGCGGCTGGAGCAAATGAGCCACACAGACATTAAAAAAAAATTGAGTCACAGTAGTTGAAAATTAAATGCATTAGGAAGTGACGTGGTGAAGGACTCCATAAATATTTGGAAATGTAGAAACAAGAGCCTAATCGCTTCAGGAACCTATTCACCAGTTGAGTATCGGTTGAGAGGCGGGGCCAAACAACCGAAACTCAACCCCCGCAAGCACAAGTGAGCACTTACACTTCAACCTCCCCCCCCCCCACTTCCTCCCTCTCTAAAGCTAACCTTCACCCATGCACCTCCCATGGTTTCTTTTACCTTACCTCGTAATCTTGTGAGGGTCTTGCTTTCTGCTGAGGGCGGGGATGCCCTTGGGGGGCAAGCCGTTCTTCCGGGTCATCCTGCTGCTTGTCTGTGTTTCAGTACCTCGGTACCCAGGGTGTTTAAACCCCCCTACTACAAGAATATGGGAAGGTCATGGTCTTGAAGTCTTCCTCCTCGTTAACTGATCACGGCTGTTGTTGTTTATGCAGCACGGGCTATGGTGAGCCCGTAGTAGAAGTGATAACGGCGTTAGTCCTTGCCGCGGGAAGCCCGGGAACTTTCAAATTAATTTTCAAAGGAGGTATTTTGTCTTGTCTTTGACATCAAAAAGAGTTCTTTATGATGATTAGTATTCGCACACGAAAATATACGTTCAACTCTATAATCAAATGCATAAATAAACAGTAAAACAGGCACATCCGTTTCACTCTTCTTTATGACAAATTAAATTTAGTTACGTGTGATTTTCTAATACACCATGTATGTATTAACACGATGTACTGAACGGGGTGAGAATAGCTTGAGCTACCTCATCCCTTTGTGTGTATTTTACATCAATAAACTTATTTCAATTTCAATTTCAATTTCAATATTCACATTCACTAGGATATACTTTTAAATCCGTTGACCAGACCACACACTAGAAGGTGAAGGGACGACGACGTTTCGGTCCGTCCTGGACCATTCCCAAGTCGATTGTGATGATTGATTGATGAAGATTGAACCACCCAAAATGTGGCACGGGCATGAATAGCCCGTAAGTGGTGACCCTTTTGAGCCATTACCAGTATCAATAGCTGATACTGGAGACCTGTGGAGGTGTGGCTGCACCCTGCGTGAAGGGAGATATCTCCCGTGTGTGATGATTGATTGATTGATGATTAAGTCACCCAAAGGTGGCACGGGCATGAATAGCCCGTAAGTGGTGGCCCTTTTGAGCCATTACCAGTATCAAAAGATGATACTGGAGATCTGTGGAGGTGCGACTGCACCCTGCGTGAAGGAGGGTGCAGTCTGGCCTGCTGCAGAAGGCCCTATTGGCCCATACGAGGTAGCTTCTATTTATAACCACCCAATCCCACTCATATACATGTCCAACCCTCGCTTGAAACAATCGAGGGACCCCACCCACAAATCAACAACCCTGTTACCGAACCAGTATTTATCCAAGTCTTTCCTAAATCTAATCTTATCCAATTAATACCCATTATTGCATGTTCTGTCTTGTGTTGATACTTTTAATACTCTATTAATATCCCCCTTGTTATGTCCATTCATCCACTTGTAAACCTCTATCATGTCACCCCTAACTCTTCGCCTTTCCAGTGAATGCAATTTAAGCTTTTTTAATCTTTCTTCATATGAAAGATTTCTAATTTGGGAATTAACTTAGTCATCCTACGCTGGACACGTTCAAGTGAATTTATATCCATTCTATAGTACGGCGACCAAAACTGAACTGCATAATCTAAATGGGGCCTAACCAGAGCAAGATATAGCTGAAGAACCACACCAGGTGTCTTGTTACTAACGCTTCGATTAATAAATCCCAGTGTCCTATTTGCCTTATTACGAACATTCATGCATTGATCCTTTGGTTTTAAATTCTTACTAATCATAACTCCCAGATCCCTTTCGCAATCCGACTTCGCAATCTCAACACCATCTAGCTCGTATCTTGTAACTCTTATCATCATTACCTAGCCTCAGAACTTTACATTTATCAGCATTAAACTTCATCTGCCAATCTTTTGACCATTTCAAAACCCTATTTAGATCAACTTGTAGTGATAGTGAGTCTTCTTCCGTGTTAATTTCCCTACCGATTTTTGTATTATCGGCAGATTAGCAACTGTTGCTACCCAAACCTGAATCTAAATCATTTATATATATTATAAACAACAGAGGTCCCAAGAGAGAGCCCTGAGGCACGCCACGCACCCCTGAGTGAGTGACCACATCACAGCACCCCGGAGTGAGTGGGTTGCCACATCTCAGCACCCCGGAGTGAGTGAGTGGCCACACCACAGCATCCCTGAGTGACCGACCACACCACAGCACCCCTGAGTGAGTGAGTGCCACATCACAGCACCCCAGAGTGAGTGACCACACCACAGCACCCCTGAGTGAGTGCCACATCACAGCACCCCAGAGTGAGTGACCACACCACAGCACCCCTGAGTGAGTGAGTGCCACATCACAGCACCCTTGAGTGAGTGACCACACCACAGCACCCCTGAGTGAGTGCCACATCACAGCCCCCCTGAGTGAGTGACCACACCACAGCATCATCCGCTGGAAGCTCCCAGATAAGACCAAGAGAGGATGCTGGTATCGCCGGATGAAACATACACACATCAAATCTCTCTCAGGCCAATCCTAGAGTGCTCCTGATGGGCTACCACTACCAGCATCTGCCCTACGATAGGAGTGGGCTACGACAAATACCAGTACCCAGCTACACAAGTGGGCTACCAACAAGTACCAGTACTCAGCCACACAAGGTGGGCTACCAACAAGTACCCAGTACCCAGCCACACAAGGTGAGGCTACCAACAAGTACCCAGTACCCAGCCACACAAGGTGGGCTACCAACAAGTACCCAGTACTCAGCCACACAAGGTGGGCTACCAACAAGTACCCAGTACTCAGCCACACAAGGTGGGGCTACCAACAAGTACCCAGTACCCAGCCACACAAGGTGAGGCTACCAACAAGTACCCAGTACCCAGCCACACAAGGTGGGCTACCAACAAGTACCCAGTACCCAGCCACACAAGGTGGGCTACCAACAAGTACCCAGCTACACAAGGTGGGCTACCAACAAGTACCCAGTACCCAGCCACACAAGGTGAGGCTACCAACAAGTACCCAGTACCCAGCTACACAAGGTGGGCTACCAACAAGTACCCAGTACCCAGCCACACAAGGTGAGGCTACCAACAAGTACCCAGTACCCAGCCACACAAGGTGGGCTACCAACAAGTACCCAGTACCCAGCCACACAAGGTGAGGCTACCAACACCAACAAGTACCAGTACCCAGCCACACAAGGTGAGGCTACCAACACCAACAAGTACCCAGTACCCAGCCACACAAGGTGAGGCTACCAAACCACAAGTACCCAGTACCCAGCTACACAAGGTGAGGCTACCAACAAGTACCCAGTACCAGCCACACAAGGTGGGCTACCAACAAGTACCCAGTACCCAGCCACACAAGGTGAGGCTACCAACAAGTACCCAGTACCCAGCCACACAAGGTGGGCTACCAACAAGTACCCAGTACCCAGCCACACAAGGTGAGGCTACCAACAAGTACCCAGTACCCAGCTACACAAGGTGGGCTACCAACAAGTACCCAGTACCCAGCCACACAAGGTGGGCTACCAACAAGTACCCAGTACCCAGCCACACAAGGTGGGCTACCAACAAGTACCCAGTACCCAGCCACACAAGGTGAGGCTACCAACAAGTACCCAGTACCCAGCTACACAAGGTGGGGCTACCAACAAGTACCCAGTACCCAGCCACACAAGGTGGGCTACCAACAAGTACCCAGTACCCAGCCACACAAGGTGGCTACCAACAAGTACCCAGCTACACAAGGTGGGGCTACCAACAAGTACCCAGTACCCAGCCACACAAGGTGGGCTACCAACAAGTACCCAGTACCCAGCTACACAAGGTGGGGCTACCAACACCAACAAGTACCCAGTACCCAGCCACACAAGGTGAGGCTACCAACAAGTACCCAGTACCCAGCTACACAAGGTGAGGCTACCAACAAGTACCCAGTACCCAGCTACACAAGGTGAGGCTACCAACAAGTACCCAGTACCCAGCTACACAAGGTGAGGCTACCAACACCAACAAGTACCCAGTACCCAGCCACACAAGGTGGGGCTACCAACAAGTACCCAGTACCCAGCCACACAAGGTGGGCTACCAACAAGTACCCAGTACCCAGCTACACAAGGTGGGCTACCAACACCAACAAGTACCCAGTACCCAGCTACACAAGGTGGGCTACCAACAAGTACCCAGTACCCAGCCACACAAGGTGAGGCTACCAACAAGTACCCAGTACCCAGCTACACAAGGTGAGGCTACCAACAAGTACCCAGTACCCAGCCACACAAGGTGGGGCTACCAACAAGTACCCAGTACCCAGCCACACAAGGTGAGGCTACCAACAAGTACCCAGTACCCAGCTACACAAGGTGGGCTACCAACAAGTACCCAGTACCCAGCCACACAAGGTGGGCTACCAACAAGTACCCAGTACCCAGCCACACAAGGTGGGCTACCAACAAGTACCCAGTACCCAGCCACACAAGGTGAGGCTACCAACAAGTACCCAGTACCCAGCCACACAAGGTGAGGCTACCAACAAGTACCCAGTACCCAGCTACACAAGGTGAGGCTACCAACAAGTACCCAGTACCCAGCTACACAAGGTGAGGCTACCAACAAGTACCCAGTACCCAGCTACACAAGGTGAGGCTACCAACAAGTACCCAGTACCCAGCCACACAAGGTGGGCTACCAACAAGTACCCAGTACCCAGCCACACAAGGTGAGGCTACCAACAAGTACCCAGTACCCAGCCACACAAGGTGAGGCTACCAACAAGTACCCAGTACCCAGCCACACAAGGTGAGGCTACCAACAAGTACCCAGTACCCAGCCACACAAGGTGGGCTACCAACAAGTACCCAGTACCCAGCCACACAAGGTGGGGCTACCAACAAGTACCCAGTACCCAGCCACACAAGGTGAGGCTACCAACAAGTACCCAGCCACACAAGGTGGGGCTACCAACAAGTACCCAGTACCCAGCCACACAAGGTGAGGCTACCAACAAGTACCCAGTACCCAGCTACACAAGGTGGGCTACCAACAAGTACCCAGTACCCAGCCACACAAGGTGAGGCTACCAACAAGTACCCAGTACCCAGCCACACAAGGTGGGCTACCAACAAGTACCCAGTACCCAGCCACACAAGGTGAGGCTACCAACAAGTACCCAGCCACACAAGGTGAGGCTACCAACAAGTACCCAGTACCCAGCCACACAAGGTGAGGCTACCAACATCAGAGAAGCAGAGACGCCGCAGATAAAAAAAAAATCCCCCTAAATTACAATGAAAACAGAAACGGATTAAGCTGGGTGAGACTTATGTTAATTAATTAAATATTTTAATATTATAATATTACCTCCTGTGTGTCTCTCGCATTAAAGATAAACACATAGGCCTAAATTATGACCCAATCTGGGCATAGGACTAAATTTAACCACAGAACAACGCCAAATGATAATGCTTTAGTCGCGCCCAAAATAAAGATCTTTTCAACAACCTTTTTCCCAGTTAAGTGTATGACAAAACCAATCAAAAATCGAACTCAAATAACACTTGAAATTCGTAGATCACGGTAGTTATAACTAGCTTGTGTTCTCAGAATGTATAAGAATGTTGTATAGTGAAGATATGCGGAATACACCATACAGTCGTTACCATTTCCTGAGGGGGGTTGAACTGTATTTTACTGTATTTTTACCGTTAATTCGACAAATAATATCAAACTTTCACTTTTCCTCCACTGGCTAACACATCACCTGTAACTTGTATATTTCAGTTATGTAACAAACAATTCGTAGTCACGATAAATAACTACTTGAGACAGCTGTAATACGCCACAGCTCATTCACATAACCCACTACACCACCGCGCCCGAAGAACACACACCTTTAAGCACATATTTTCCACACACGTGTCCCACTCTTTCCCTTCCTTTTCAACAGAGGGCAAATGTCTTAGACGCACACATTATACAAGGTGAGAAGAGCCCCGCGGAGACGCACCTCCCTCCACGTGGCTAGATAGCAAACTGCGGTACACACTCCTAGTCTCACCAGAGTTGCCAGGTCCAAATTGTTGAAAGTAGCGAGCTGACGGTCTAAAAGTAGCGGATTTGTAATGAGAGTAGCCCAATTTTTCCTTTAGTGACTGATACGGGTTTCAAAGTAATCTATTTTGATATATGGAGTACATTACATGATTTTAACTGTTGTATTAATATTATCTCTGCATATATATATATATATATATATATATATATATATATATATATATATATATATATATATATATATATATATATATATATATATATATATATATATATATTTATAAAAATCTGATAATACGATAACTTATGCAGGCGATGAGTCACAATAACGTGGCTGAAGAATGTTGACCAGACCACACACTAGAAGGTGAAGGGACGACGACGTTTCGGTCCGTCCTGGACCATTCTCAAGTATGGTCCTGGACCTGGACCATACTGGAGAATGGTCCAGGACGGACCGAAACGTCGTCGTCCCTTCACCTTCTAGTGTGTGGTCTGGTCATCATACTTTAGCCACGTTATTGTAACTCCTCGCCTGCAACTTCTGTTTTCTACAAGATAGGTTTTGATTCTCAAGATTGATGTTAAAAGCTGAAGGCCCATTCGATTTCTCAAGTTTAGTTTTTCACAGATGTTATTCTCCCGTTCAACCAAGGCACTACTGATCGGTAAGCTGTAGATTTTCAATGCAAACTCAGCGAGGCCAATCAGTATGGGATCGCCTGCAGTCCAAAATAACGATCCGGATATTGGAATTTGTCCCTCACAAATGTGGGACCAATCAATAATTAACAGTATGCACCACTGACTTTTAATTTCACTAAGCTTAGATTGGTCAGCTAATACTAATGAAAGTTCTGAAAATGGTGGCCGTGTGTGGCTAAGGCATATGCTAGGTGACAGATTTTTCACCTTTTTTAAAGTTTCAGCATTACTTAGAATACGAGAAAGAAGCTATTTGCAAGCTTTCACTAAAAAATTATAGCATCTTTTTAGAATATTGTGAAACTTTTTCTGGGTTATAAAATTGTTTTGTAACCAAAGTAAACTTTCGCCAGGGGCAGATATATGGAATTGTAGTCCAAATTAACATGAAGCTTTGCATGATGAGGATGCACGATTCGTCTGAATATTTCAAGAGTGAAGTTTTCTAAGTCAGTGTGAAGGCTACATTGATCTACTTCATCTTTTTGATAAAGTCAATTCATCCTTTCAAAATCATTTAGGATTGGCTTGAGAAATGTGAAATATAGCTTACTGGAGCGATCAGAGTACATTGAAAATAGTTGCTTTGCAACATATTTATCACAAGAGGAAAAAGCTATTTGGTAGTGAGTTGTTAAGGAATCCCACTGTTGTTGTTGTTAAAGATTCGCTACCTAGAACAAGAAGTTCCAAGTAGCACGGGCTATGGTGAGCCCGTAGTGGATGCTATTGAATCCCACTGATCTAACAGTCGCTTTACACTACTGTTCCTTGCCAATCATTGTCTTCCTGACAAAGGTATTAACCTAGGTGGGTAGAAATAGCCTAAGCTATTCTATCCCTTTGAGATGTATTTCTTTCTTATCTCAATAAACATACTTGAACTTGGTATTAACTGTAGGGGATCTATCCCATCATTTATCAATCTGAAAATTTCTAGATAACAAGTTCATTTATGTTTATTGAGACAAGAAAAAATACATCTCAAAGGGATAGAGTAGCTTAGGCTATTTCTACCTCCTCCTAGATAACTTTCTTTCCTTAATTAATGAAGATCTGTGGAACCAGCTATAGCTTTTGGGATGAAGTTTTGGGATTTTGGGATGAAGTTTTGGGATTTTGGGATGATGACAATTAAGGTTGGGAAATCTCTGGCCCCTGGGGAGGATTACCATGCCTTGCGGTTACTTTTTCTTTCAAAGGTTCCTAGGATCAATGTCCCCAGGGGGGCCGGTCTCTGTCCAAGCCTCTTGCGGTAAGTGGTCTAGTCAATCAGGCTGTTGGACGCGGCTGTGATTTGTACACAGTATATTATAAAAGCCTAAATAATCATCACTGAGTTTCATAATATTAATAGCCCAAATCAGCCCAACTTCCTTTTAAACAAACCCAAAAAGTCGCAAGTAGCGAAATTCAACTTTTGGGTGAGCGCGGGGCTCTGAAAAGTAGCCCAATTCGCTACTTGTAGCCCAATCTGGCAACCCTGAGTCTCATACTACACCCTTATGGAGTGGTTGAGTGGGTGCCGATGGTCTGTTACTCCACCTCAACTTTACCCCCCTAGGGACGCCTGACACACGCTATGTCACAAAGCTATACTTGCCTGCCTTTATCTACGGTATATCGCAATGTATATACTCACCTAATGGGTATATTTGGCTTGTGGTGACTGGGAATATAATGTGAATACAGTGGCAACTCTGGCAGGGCGGAGGGTATGACGATTCCCCTTCACCCCGCCACCCGGCTTAAGATACCAATTACTCTTTAAAAGACAAAAATACTTCCTTACACAGCAAGTACATTCACTAACGTCCCTTTACGTGTTGTGGGCCCCTGACACTCGATTAATCTAAAGATCAATCAAAGCTCAGGTTCCTTTTACTCGCTTGTGATAAATGAAACATAAATGAAAGTTTGACAAAGCTTCACATCTTATCGTTCGCGTTGACATACCGCATAAGCTCAAATTCTTTAACTTAAATTAATGATCTCGCGTTCTATAACGGCGTTTCCGCTCCCTTGTGTCATCTAAACCAACTTGGAAACGTTTTGGCAAAAATGCCATTTCAAAATAATATATCAAATCACTATCATAACTATATCCAATCTAATCTTATCACATGTATGTAAAGAGCAGCAAAGCAGCATTATGAAGCCAGCTAGCAATAGTACGTCATCTCCCCCAGGGACATAGCAACGGGAGATATCAATCCAGGCCAAAGAGCAAACGATTGCCAGTCACCAACGACGACTGTTGCGCTAATTCGGAATGCTTTAGTTGCGGTAGTAGTTAATGCTTCAAATGAATGCGTCATAGTGTAGTTAATGCCTCAATTGCATGCGTCATAGTGACGTCACACCATATGCAATGCTTGGCGTCAACCTAGCCCTTGCCTAGCCTCGGCTAGGCTAAGCTAGCCTTGTTTAAAGAGCAGCGATGACGGATAGGAAGGGACCTCCAACTTTCAACGACATTAAAGTCTACTTGGCAACGCAACCGAAGCGCTGGAATTTGTATCCTCGATCGATACTGAATCGAAACATCTGCGTGTTTAAACAATACATTCACTTTATTACATACACAGACACATATATACACTATATATGTATGTATGTATGTTGTACCTATTAAGCCAAGTTGCCTATGAGGTACAACATGAATCATTCCCGTTCTAACTAAATTTAATACAGTAATAACCTTCTTTCCACATTGATTTTATTAAATATTATTCTCATTAATCATCTGTAAAATACCGGGATCTGGGAATATCAGAGTACGCCAAGTATGCCTCACTTGGCGTACCGGGAACCTGACATATCAGAGGGTTCCTCCCTTGGAGAACCGGGAACCCGGATTATTGAAGGGTTCTGACGTGCTATACCGAGAACTGAAAACATTGGACGGTTCCAACTTCACATACCGGGAATTCAAGATATCTAAAGCCTCATTATATGCATCATACCGGAAACTGGGAAAATGTATGTGATTAATTACCAACGTGGTACCAAGAACCGGAAAGTTCAGAATCACCATAAAAAAATTCAACTGTTTTGTTCGATCAGAAACAACGTACGAACCAAGCAACCCACCAACCCAACCGAGGCTGGTGCATAGAAAACGGCAATATTACGTTGCTCTAAATGTTACTAATACGTCGGATTTTAACGTATGGTCATTCCGTACAAAAAATGCGACGATGGCGTAAAAGTAAAGGGAAGGAAGGAAGGAAATTATCACGAGGAAAGCGCCAAGTCATTACGACTATATAGCCCCTGGGAAGGGGTTGTCAGGATAAGGGTAGGGCTGGGACGGAGGGGAAGCCGAATGGTAAACGGTAGGGGATTGAACGCCGACCGCATGAAGCGAGGCCCGTCCGCTTTACCGTCCAGCCCACGTGGTTGGTTTGAAGTTTAACGGGAAGAAAAGCGTCATTTTAAAAGTCTTGTAGACAAGCTGAAGCATCTTGCCCCATCTTTTTTTGAAGAAAGATTTTTTCTCCCTGGCCAACACGCCGGGGCCATTCATCATAAAGTTAAACCAGTCCATTTAATATTTTTATCTGTGCTAAATAGACGGGCTAGAGAGCGTAGTTACCTCTCGACCACACAATGCTGGGTGTTGTACATTCTCCCTAGTGGTGATGGTTTATTTGCAGCAGGGAAATATATATATATTCTAATATATATATATATATGACTATATATATATATATATATTATATATATATATATATTATTGGTAGACAGTCTTTCTGTAAATATATATTTAAATTTATGACCGAACAAAGTAAAGATAATAATTCTAACACGGAATTTTGCTCGGATTTTCATTATGTTTCTTTTTTACTGGTTATCTGAGTTTATCTTGAGAGATTTCGGGGCTAGTTTTAGTGGCCCCGCGGCCGGTCCTAGACAAGGCCTCCACCCCCAGGAAGCGCCCGTGACAGCTGGAATAACACCACCCAGGTACCTATTTACTGCTAGGTAACCAGGGCCATAGGGTTGATACAGGTAACCTGCCATTCGTTTCTAGACGGCGCCTGGGATCGAACAAGGACCACAGGTTCACAGTCCAGCGTGCTGTCCGCTCGACGACCGGCTCCCTTCTCGCTGCCGATCGGTCTTTTACCTGGTGACGGTAAATGAAAAATCAATTCTCCAAAATTCATTTTTATTTTAGTCTGACGCGACACTTGAATGCGTTTCGTCAAAATTATTACATTTTCAAAGCTTTAGTTATCCACACACAACTTATGACTGAAACAGCAAATTGGCTCTTATAACTGCATTTGGGTGAGGTGATGTAATAACAATAGTGGAGTGAAAAACAAACATTTCAATAAAACACAGAACACGGAAAATGGGTATAGATTTGAAGAAGATGGGTAAAGATAGAATTGCATAAGGCCTATTGGCTCCATATTTCTTGATGTTTCTAATTGGGCGGAGTTCTTGAGTGGGTAGAATATAGTTGTGCGGTAAGTGGCTGTTGATTGCTGATAATGACTTCTTGATGTGTAGTGCCTCGCAGTTGTCAGTCCGCCTGCTGTCGCTGTATCTATTCAATGATTTCTGTGTTGTAAACACAGAAATCATTGAAAAGATACAGCCGCGAGCCGGGCAAGTAGCACTGGCTATGAGGGAGCCCGTAACTTACTGGCCCACTAGTGGGGCAAGTAGCACGGAAGATGGTGAGCCCGTAGTGGGACCTTACCTGGCCACAGGAGCGGGGCAAGAAGCACGGGCTATGGTGGAGCCCGTATGAACGTTACCTGGCACTGGAGCGGGGCAAGTAGCAAGGGCTATGGATGTTATGAGCCCGTAGTGGACTTACATGGGCACATGGAGCGGGGCAAGTAGCACGGCTTATGGTGAGCCCGTAGGGGACTTACCTGGCACCGGAGAGGGGCAAGTAGCACGGGACATGGTGAGCCCGTAGTGACTTAACTGGCACAGGAGCTGGGCAAGTAGCACGGGCTATTGTGAGCCCGTTACTTACCTGGAACAGGAGCTGTGCAAGTAGCATGGGCTATGGTGAGCCCGTACTTACGGAAGTACGTTGATTTGTTGTTATAGATTCAGCTACTCGGAACAAGTTCCAAGTAGCAACGGGCTATGGTGAGACGTAATCTTACCTGGCACAGGAGATGGGCCAAAGAGCCACGGCTATGTGTGTAGCTCGTTGGGAATATTATACAGATATGTCTCCCGTCGAAGGGACGTGAGGTGGTTGTTGTTAAAGATTTAGCTAATCAGGACTAAGTGTCCATGTTGCACGAGCTATCGTGAGGCTCGTAAAATATGAGTTTGGTTATACATGATAACCTTTTTCCTGTGATATTTGGGTCTAAGTTTAAAATGGAGGAAGGGGACTTCTCTTTTTTTTCCTGTTTATTCCCAAGACGTGAGGGAGGAAACGTCTGTGTATATAAAGTGGGAAGTCAGGTGACGGCTAAAGAAAAATGAGATAATAAACTAAGCGGCCAAGTTATGTCAGATAACAAGGTAACGAAAGCGCAGGTCAGCGTTTTGGCCAATAACGTCACCCTTGGCTTGTTGTGTTCGAGTCTTCACTCTACACTTCGGGAGTGCACTCCTAAGAGAGATTCACTCTCTCCATAAACATTTTAGTTCTTGGTGTTTATGGAGATTCACTTTCTCCATAAAACTCACATAGCACATATAATTGTGTTATGGAGTGTTTATGATAGTTTATCGAGTCTTTGGGGACGGCGCGGCTGAGCGGACAGCACGCTGGACTGTGATCACTGTGGCCTGGGTTCAATCCAGGCGCCGGCGAGAAAAACAATGGGCAGCAGTTTCTTTCACCCTATGCCCCTGTTACCTAGCAGTAAAATAGGTACCTGGGTGTTAGCCAGCTGTCACGGGTTGCTTCCTGGGGTGGAGGCATGGTCGAGGACCGGGCGCGGGGACACTAAACCCCCGAAATCTTCTCAAGATAACCTCAAGATAGGAGGAAGTTGGAGAGGAGGAGGAGGAGGGGGAAGGGGGAAATGGGGAAGGGGGAGGAAATGGTCGGTAGAGGGGGTGAGGTAGGTATAGAGGTGAATGGGTCCTCTCACAGCTCTAGAGCCATGCCAGGCTCCTGCTCCTCCTCCACAAGCCTCTCCTCTTACCTTTATACGTCGCATTTTTATTACGGAATCGGGCAAGTCCATAAACAAAAAACGCGACAAAAATACTGTAAGAAATAAAGCATCGTAAACAGTTGAGTTTGTGTTACGTTTCTGATTAGGGGAAACGGTTGTAATTGTGCACGGAGTGACAGTAGATGATGACGGGAGGGAGGGAGAGAGGGGGGGGCCTCGTCTGCCCCATGAACAGGTAAATAGGGGAAAGTGGGGAAGGGAGGTGAGCAGCCCCCCCTACCCTTACCTGGGGTATAAATAGTATCGTACCTCCCCTTCCCCTATGTTATCTCCCTTCCCTTACTTTCTCCTTCATACTCTAACAACTCTTCCTTCTTTCTCTCTCTCTCTCTCTTGCTCTCCTCTCTCCGTCTCTCTCTCTCTCTCTCTCTCTCTCTCTCTCTCTCTCTCTTCTTCTCTCTCCTCTCTTCTTCTCCTTGCTTCTCTCTCTCTCTGTCTCTCTCTCTCCTTCCTCCTACCCCGTCCTTCTTTCTTTCTCTTCCTCTCCCATGACATCATTGTAGATCTGTTTTTACAACAGGTATACCAATGGCATCATTACAGTGCTAAGTGTAACTGGTATTTGTAGCAGTGACATGAATATGTGCCATTGACTTTAATGTTAACATGCCAGCTAGCAACCAGGAAGAGTAGAATGGTTGTAAGTTGTGCATCGAGGAAATGCTTTTGACATGTGTTGGACCATAAAACGTGCCCGCGAGCCACTGGTGCTGCCCAGGGGCATCACTGGAAGCTGTGATGCCCAGTGATCTGTCACCCAGTTGTCGATACCACATGCCACGCATCACTCACACTTTATCTCGTCTCAAACCTCTCCTTAGCATCCTGTTCGTGTCCATTGTCAAACTCCTCTATTCACATTTTTTCTCCTGTATATATATCGAGGCAGATTGGCTCTTCCGTTCCTCTTTTCTCTCTGTTCTCCCTCCCACCGGTTCTACGTCTCCCCTCCCCCCCACTCCCCTTCTCGTAAAGGTGGTAGTTCCCCTTTTGCCATGAGGACGAATGCTGACTGTTATCGATTGTTTGGGTCCAGGTGTCCCTGCCTCGTGGTCCTCATCCCTGCCCCCTTTCTCTCTCTCCTTCCTCATCTCTCTCTCTCTCTCTCTCTCCTTCCTCTCATTCCTCTTCTCGCTTCTCTCTCTCCCTCCATCTCTCCCTCTCTCTCTCGCTCTCGCTTCTCTCCCTAACTTCATCACAAATGATGAAGT
>WNGS01165751.1:3061616-3099507 GCA_020271785.1 Procambarus virginalis
TCTCTCCCCCCTCCCCCCCCCTTGCCTCCTCTGCCTCATTCCCCACCTACTCTTTAATTTGTGTACTGATTTTCCTTATTTCCATACTTTGCCTCCTCTTTCTTTCTCCTAATCTCCTTTTTCTTTTCATCTTCTAGTTTTCTTTCATTCCTCATTTTCCTCAAACTTCATTTCTCCCTTTTCTCTTTTCTCTCCTTTGCTCCCTCCTGCGTGTACTGGTGGAGGTGGAGGAGAGGTGCTGGGGCCTGGATTATTGAGCTGGGGGCGTCGCCCCCTCCCTCTATAGACAGGTGCCTCCTCCACCACCACGCCCAGGTGGCTGGCTGGCCTAGGGGGGAAATAGGGAGATAAAGTGGAATTGGGAGAAGGAAGGATGAAAGGAATTATCAGAATAAAGCGAGAGTGACGGTCTCGCGTCATGCGGATCGGCGTTCAATCCCCGACCGTCCACAAGTGGTTGGGCACCTTCCCTTCTCCCCGTCCCATCCCAAATCCTTATCCTGACCCCTTCCCAGTGCTATATAGTAGCAATGGCTTGGCGCTTCCTCCTCATAGTTCTCTCTCTTAATCAGTTCATTTAGAAATTAAATTCAACATAATAGATTGGACCTAGTTATGGCAACGCTAGTCAACAGTATGGGGAGCATAATAAATGAATGAATGGTGATCTAACGGAAACTGTTGTAAACAGTACTGTTGATTTTGTGTAGACCTAAGGTGAATGAAGTATTGTTTTTTTTGGGTATTTTCACCGTTAAGTGTCAAGCGTTCCGGTCTGTGTGGGAAACGGTACTGTGGGTTAATACATGTGCTAATATGTGCTAATACATGTGCTAATACATGTGCTAATATGTGCTAATACATGTGCTAATACATGCTATTGCATATTATCAAGGTAAGGTAAGGTATGTGTTTTATTTTAGTGGTGGAAACATTTGCTTGTGCGTCACCCCCCACACTACACACTCCCTCTCCCGACACACACACACTCACACACACACACACACACACACACACACACACACACACACACACACACACACACACACACACACTCACTCACTCACTCACTCACTCACTCACTCACTCACTCTCACTCTCACTCTCACACACTCACTCACACACACACACACACACACACTCACACTCACGCACTCTCACTCACTCTCACACACACACAGACACACACACACACACTAGTACACATAAAAGAGGGTAGGGGAGGTAGCAAGAGAGGAATCTTGAGAGCCTAGAGGCCCAGTCGCCCCCAGCACACAGTCGCACACAGTCGCCCCCAGCACACAGTCTACCATGTCAACTGATTCTGTGTAAGTTCTTGTAACCCGATACACATTATGGGGCCAGGCTCTCTCTTAGTTAATGCTGCCCAACCACCTCCGTCCCTCCCTCCCTCCTTAGAAACCACTCCGTAATATATACGACTGTTTTCCCCTAGCCAAAAACGTAAGAATTTCACTGTTTTCACGTTTGAACCCAAGCAGCTATTTTTCTTGAAGTCTGTGTATAGATAACGTCTATATTACGGCGTTATTTATCTTTTAAGTAAAACGTCGCATTTGTAACGTATTAGTCGGTTTCCTGTAATATACGACCTATTAAGCGAGAGAATAGGTCTTGAGATGTATGCAAATCCTGATCTTCTTGTTTCTTCATTATTCTCTTTTATTGTGAATTTTCTTCGTAGATTTTTCTATCCATTTTGTTCATTCTTCTTTTATTCTTAGATTTTTAATTTTGTCTCTTACGTTTTTTTATGTTATGATTTTCTTACTTTTTTCTTTATCTCTTTTCTTTATCGGGGCTTTATTTACTTCATTCTTTCATCTGTTTTGCTTCATTCCTCCATGCTCCATACTCCTTCCTATCTCAATTTTATCCCAGTCCCTCATCCCTATCACTTGGGCTGGACGGTAGAGCGACGGTCTCGCTTCATGCAGGTCGGCGTTCAATCCCCGACCGTCCGAGGAGTTGGGGCACCATTTCTTTCCCCCCGTCCCATCCCAAATCCTTAACCCAGTGCTATTTAGTCGTAATAGCTTGGCGCTTTTCCCCTGATAGTTCATCCCTGTCTGAATTCTATCCCTGCCCCTCATCCCTTACGTGAGGCCTCCCGTCCCTGACTAGACTGTGGGATGGATGAGATCACCATTTTAATCGTTGTGTACCCTGGGGTGATGGGAGAGGGGGGTTGGGGAGGTCAAGGTCACGTACCCCCCATTCCCCTTCTGCCAAGGTCACGTACCCCCCATTCCCCCTCAGCCAAGGTCACGTACCTCACCAAAGAGAAACATGATATACCTGGTTGATGGGGTTCTGGGAGTTCTTCTACTGCCCAAGCCCGGCCCGAGGCCAGGCTTGACTTGTGAGAGCTTGGTCCACCAGGCTGTTGCTTGGAGCGGCCCACAGGCCCACATATACCTGCTTGATGGGGTTCTGGGAGTTCTTCTACTGCCCAAGCCCGGCCCGAGGCCAGGCTTGACTTGTGAGAGTTTGGTCCACCAGGCTGTTGCTTGGAGCGGCCCGCAGGCCCACATATACCTGCTTGATGGGGTTCTGGGAGTTCTTCTACTCCCCAAGCCCGGCCCGAGGCCAGGCTTGACTTGTGAGAGCTTGGTCCACCAGGCTGTTGCTTATCTTGGACATAAGGACAGCGCTCGGGATTCGTAGTCCTGAGGTTCCGGGTTCGATCCCCGGTGGAGTCGGGAATGTGGCAGAGTTTCTTTCACCCTGATGCCCCCTGTTGACCTAGCAGTAAATAGGTACCTGGGAGTTAGACAGCTGCTATGAACCTTGTTACAAACTTTAGCCTTTTCCACAATATTGACGCTTTCTGTGCCATAGGCCTCGATGGGTTAGGCCGTGACGAGGGCTCGAACCTACGTCCGAGAGGATCCCAGACCTTAAACCTCGTCACGGCTCTTGTGGATTTGTTCATTAGACAGCAGTAGTTGCCGTTTTCAACAGTGTAAAATGGATGGAACGGGGTCGTTACGGACGCATTTTTCTCTGCGTTAAGTCTACTTCTCGTGGAGATTATGAGGGGGGGGGGGCGGCTAGCCATCGCGTGTTTCACTTATGTAAATTAGGCCATGTTCTCACTCTCGTCTCTGTTGCGCAGAGTACAGTGTGTGTGTGTCCTCACACGGGTCATGTTTTGTTTAGAATGGGCAGCGTTCTTTGTCCTGGTATCCCAGCTTCTTGTTCGAGTGTCCCAGCTCCTTGTTCGCGTATCCCATTTCCTTGTCCTCGTATCCCAGCTCCTTGTTCGCGTATCCCAGCTCCTTGTCCTCGTATTCCAGTTCCTTGTCCTCATATCCCAGCTCCTTGTCCTCATACCCCAGCTCCTTGTCCTCATACCCCAGCTCCTTGTCCTCATACCCCAGCTCCTTGTCCTCATACCCCAGCTCCTTGTCCTCATATCCCAGCTCCTTGTCCTCATATCCCAGCTCCTTGTCCTCATACCCCAGCTCCTTGTCCTCATACCCCAGCTCCTTGTCCTCATATCCCAGCTCCTTGTCCTCATATCCCAGCTCCTTGTCCTCATACCCCAGCTCCTTGTCCTCATACCCCAGCTCCTTGTCCTCATACCCCAGCTCCTTGTCCTCATATCCCAGCTCCTTGTCCTCATACCCCAGCTCCTTGTCCTCATACCCCAGCTCCTTGTCCTCATACCCCAGCTCCTTGTCCTCATACCCCAGCTCCTTGTCCTCATACCCCAGCTCCTTGTCCTCATATCCCAGCTCCTTGTCCTCATATCCCAGCACCTTGTCCTCATATCCCAGCTCCTTGTCCTCATACCCCAGCTCCTTGTCCTCATTTTCCAGCTCCTTGTCCTCATATCCCTTCCAAATATTCATACTGGCTAAGCACTTTAGATTCATAATTATCTTTTACCAATGGAAAGACAGATATCTTTACAATTTACATGTTTTCTTGACCTGGAAAAAGAATTAAGAACTTGAATCAGCATTGGGTATACTTGGAATGGGTTTCCAAAGTTCTCAAAGTTCCAAACTGCGTATACTCAGTATACTGCGTATATTTCCAGGAACCTGCTCTTCTAGCAATAGTTCCACTACACTGTAGTTGTTGGCTATGTATATAACCATCAAATAGAATGTATAGTCTATCATACTGTAGTGTATAGTCCAGTTAGACGATTTATTTGAATATTTGTTGGTTGTATGTATATACTCAGCCTAGGGGCCTATTGTAGAAGTAGGGTAGCCTATGTATACACTCATATGCTCGTATTTATGTATGTATATATGTATGTATTCTCGGTACGTCCTTCAAGCTGGATTAATTTGGAGTTCCTGAGGCCTCTCCCTCACTCCTTACCCACCTACCTACCAATACCTACCTACCTACCTACCCTCCCTTCCCCACAATTCCACCACTGCATCCGTAATGGTGAATAATATGAATATTTTAGTTAAGAGTTTTGGTCCTAAAATGAATCGGTCAAATTTTCTATTTTACGCAAGTGACTACGAGTCACTGTCAGGTGGGACTCGACCAGTCTGACCTGAAATTCTTGTTGGGTTATTGATGAGGGCTGCCACCACCACCTCCAAGGTCTTCACCTCTACACCGCCTCGCCATTGATATTGGAGTGGCCGAGGGAGAGACAGTTACGGGCTCGCCATAGCCCGTGCTACATGGACATTTCGTTCTGAGTAGCTAAATCTGAAACAACAACGGGATAGGCAGACAATGCCTGCATACCTGTTGATGATTCCGTGGATCAGCGTTCCATGCGGCCCGGTCTCATGCCCAGGCAGCCTGGTTGGTGGGTCTGATCAATCAGGCTGTCACTTGCTTAGCTAAATGAACTGTTGCCGTTCTGTAACCCTTTCCACCACCGCCCGGGATGGTTATGGGGTGTATAATTAATAAGTCGAATCTTAGCACAGGGTTCGAACCCTCACTAGAGCTTCTGTGGATTTATTTGTCATACCTTACCCTTACAGTTTAATGGGCAGCGCTTCGGTTTCGTTGTCCTGAGGTTCCGGTTCCGGTGGAGGCCGGAACAAATGGGCAGAATCTCTCTCACCCGGACGCGCCTGTTCACCTAGCAGTAAATAGCTACCTGGGAGTTAGACAGCTGCTTCCTGGGGGGTGTGTAACAAAAAGGAGGCCTGGTCGAGGACCGGGCCGTGGGGACGCTAAGCCCCGAAATCATCTCAAGATAACCTACTCTTAAAGCATCTGAAAACCGTCTGTTTGCTGTTTACCAATGTCTAGGTACCAATGACTAACACTGTATAAACATCAGAGGTCCGCGGTTGTTCAACGTCCTCCCAGCAAGCATAAGAAATATTGCCGGAACAACCGTGGACATCTTCAAGAGGAAACTAGATTTATTCCTCCAAGGAGTTCCGGACCAGCCGGGCTGTGGTGGGTATGTGGGCCTGCGGGCCGCTCCAAGCAACAGCCTAGTGGACCAAACTCTCACAAGTCAAGCCTGGCCTCGGGCCGGGCTTGGGGAGTAGAAGAACTCCCAGAACCCCATCAACCAGGTATCAACCAGGTGCCGTGGCTTTTCCTCGTAGTTCTATCCCTATGGCTTCAGGTTAGGTCTGATTGCAGTTACTCCAAGATTTACTTTCCTTAGCTGTCAGGTACAAACGTGACATTGTCATGCAATAGTTGTCATGCGAGAAGCTTGCCCCCGCGTTACTTGGGCCAGCCAGCCAGTCAATTGCAGCGGTCCCACTGTTAGCTCGAAGGTGATCCACATTTTCCTCCACCGTGCGTGTCTGCCAGTAGAGACATCAACTGTGGGGAAGGTCTATGCGGGTCGGTATTCTTCCAGTCGACTAATCCCGACGAGCCAAACATCACGAAAGGCGACACACCATTGTAGATAGTAATATTAGGATGCGTTTCCATCCTATCAATGGTGTAGATCAGTATCCTTCTCTTCACTACTCCCTTCTCTCTGACCCGATGTGTACCGCCCCTCTTCCTGTCTCCCGTTCCTTGTATCAAGATGGTGAGGGAGGAAGAGGAGGGACAATATTTATAGAGGATGAGAAAGCATCTGCAATTACTTTCTCTCCATGACCATCCGTCTAGCCCTTCCCACCATCCGCCTCTTCCCTTCTCTCCCTCTCTCGTCACACCCCCTTCACCCAGCCATCTTCCGCTACTTTGACCGTGAATGTTTTTGCCGTTTGGGGCTACTGGGCTCTCTGAAGAGCTCTTTGCCCTAGAGGCGCGTAGTGGGTCCGCGCCTCTCTTACACACTCTCTCCTGCGTTCTCTCTCGTTCGCTCTATTTCATTTGCTTTCTGGGCTTGTACAAATCAGATAGTTTTATTTCGTTAAACCGTACATATGAGGGTGGTTTTGAACTCTTAAATCCCATACAACTTCGCAATGTCAATCTTTTGACCCCGATTTCTTTCGCTTATTTCCTCTTTGACATAAATCAGCGCGGGAAAAAAATTATTAAATTGCATTAATATTTTTTTCCCTCAGTGGCATTCATGCTAAAAATAATTCGAGAATGCATTAGCTTTTCGGTATTTTAAACTGAATATTTAATATAACATTGGTTAATGTTTGGCTCGCCGAAGGAAAGTTGATGATTCGTGCACATGAGACCGTATTCGGACACGCGATGACGTAACGCAATATTCCGTTAGCTACGCAATCGGGCCGTGAACATTGCAACATTTGGTGACGTCACTTGCAACGCCACTTGCAACGCCGCCATATTTTATACGCTGTTAGGAAAAGCACAACATGACAGTCTAACCTAATCTAATGGAAACCTAATCTTAATGGAAGCCTAATCTAATTTACCCAATATAAAACTAACCTATTATATACCTAATCTTATCTGAATAAAGTGTAAAAACTATTCTAGCTGAACCGAACTTAACTATTTTACCTAAACCGAACGTAAACCTAGCCTATTAAACCTATTTTTAACAACCTAGCCTAACTATTAACCTATTTATTCTATCAACCTAGTCTAACTTAATTATTCTAACTAAACCGAAGCTATATAAAATTATATATAAAATATATACATTATACTACACGTATTGTATCTTATACTATGTCTTATTGTATCTGTCTTATCGTAATGCCTTCCAAGAATGAGTTAGTTATTGTTAATAAAATAATTCTTGAAAATAACTTTTTATATTCTTGCCTTGTGTCTATTAAACTATTATGACGTTTCTGTTCTATGTCAAATGTATTTCTAATTCTAAAAATATCTGAACCTGTACCGGAAGTTGTGAAATTGACTGAGAGGGGAAAACCACAACGAAAGGTCGGCAGAAAGTTAAATAGGAAAGTAATTTGTAAGAAATAGTCCAATTACCATCCCCCCTCCCTCTGAAACCGTACGCCATTATGCTTGTAATTGGTGAGAGTTTTTGGGTCCATTGACGTGTTACACCTCCGCTAGTTCAATTGGCGACGAGGAAATTGTACCTTTGGTTTCACCTGTAGTGATCTCTGGGTCTCGCCTGTAGTGATCTCTGGGTTTCGCCTGTAGTGGTCTCTGGGTCGCACCTGTAGTGATCTCTGGGTCGCACCTGTAGTGATCTCTGGGTCGCACCTGTAGTGATCTCTGGGTCGCACCTGTAGTGATCTCTGGGTTTCACCTGTAGTGATCTCTGGGTCTCGCCTGTAGTGATCTCTGGGTCTCACCTGTAGTGATCTCTGGGTCTCGCCTGTAGTGATCTCTGGGTCTCGCCTGTAGTGATCTCTGGGTCTCGCCTGTAGTGATCTCTGGGTCGCACCTGTAGTGATCTTACTCATCTGTGGCGCGATCTCCAGGCCAAAGTTCTTTGTCACGCCTGGAGGAGCCAATAGGAGGTTAGACATAGCCTAAGCTACTCTATCCCTTTGAAATGTATTTCATTGTCTCGGTAAACGTACTTGAGAGGGCAATCATTCCTTGTGGCTCCCTATTTGCAACTCATCATTAGGGAAGACGTTCCCATCACCAGGGAGACGTTCCCATCACCAGGGAGGACGTTCCCATCACCAGGGAAGACGTTCCCATCACCAGAGAAGACGTTCCCATCACCAGGAAAGACGTTCCCATCACCAGGAAAGACGTTCCCATCACCAGGGAAGACGTTCCCATCACCAGGGAAGACGTTCCCATCACCAGAGAAGACGTTCCCATCACCAGGAAAGACGTTCCCATCACCAGGGAAGACGTTCCCATCACCAGGGAAGACGTTCCCATCACCAGGGAGGACGTTCCCATCACCAGGGAGGACGTTCCCATCACCAGGGAGGACGTTCCCATCACCAGGGAGGACGTTCCCATCACCAGGGAGGACGTTCCCATCACCAGGGAGGACGTTCCCATCACCAGGGAGACGTTCCCATCACCAGGGAGACGTTCCCATCACCAGGGAGGACGTTCCCATCACCAGGGAGACGTTCCCATCACCAGGGAGACGTTCCCATCACCTCAGGGAGACGTTCCCATCACCAGCGAGGACGTTCCCATCACCAGGGAGGACGTTCCCATCACCAGGGAGAACGTTCCCATCCCCTCAGGGACGCCCCATCACCAGGGAGGACGTTCCCATCACCAGGGAGGACGTTCCCATCACCAGGGAGACGTTCCCATCACCTCAGGGACGCCCCATCACCAGGGAGGACGTTCCCATCACCAGGGAGAACGTTCCCATCACCTCAGGGACGCCCCATCACCAGGGAGACGTTCTCATCACCAGGGAGAACGTTCCCATCCCCTCAGGGACGCCCCCCATCACCCCCGGAACTCTTTACACACGCCCTGCTTGCTTGCCTCTCACCCCGTGACTGGCAACTTACCACATGTCTCGCCACATGACACTTGTCATGCGACGCATGACAACCGTGAGAGTATCGGTGGCAATTTGTGTGCGCTCGTGTTGGTGAATTGTCACCAGTTGCCCATGCTGGAGCGAACGTGAGGGAACGAACGAACTTCAGAAATATTTTTTGCCTCGTGAATTGCCTATAGTGATGAGAAGAAGCTGGTAGTGATGTCGCTTGCCTCAACTGCTTCCAGTCACTGGAAGCCTTGCTCGTAACCTGACCAGAATGATTGATTGATGAAGATTAAGCCACCCAAAAGGTGGCACGGGCACGAATAACCCGTAAGTAGTGGCCCTTTGGAGCCATTACCAGTATCAATAGATGATACTGGAGATCTGTGGAGGTGCGACCGCACCCTGCGTGACGGGAGATGTCTCCCGTGCCTGCCAGGAAGATTATCGTTGTTTTTAGATGTAGCTACTCTGAAGAAAATGTTGCAAGTAGCACGGGCTGTGGTGAGCCCGTGACTTACAGCCCCGCTCCTGTAACGGGTGGCTAGATAGATAGGCAGGAACGGGGAATAATAGATGCTAGGAGAGCTGAAGAGAGGGGCGTGGCACTGGTAGAACGAACGTAGTTAATGATTTGGGATGATTGATTGATAAATATTAAGCCATCCAAGAGGTGGCACGGGCATGAATAACCCGTAATCTGGAAGGGTGGGGGAGGGGTAGCTTATTATACACGGGGTAGGGTTTTCCAGTAGGTTTCAGGTTTCCCAATAGTCACAATAGGTTACAGGTTACACAGTAATCACACTACGCTCTACTTTGTACTTATACTAGGTTTCAGCTGTTGGAACAGTCACATTAGGTTTCAGGTTTTCTAATTCAGGTTAGTTGTGTTCAATACTTTTATTCATAAATGTCTGTTTATTACATTTATAGCTGGGTTGGTGTTAATGTACCCAGTCAATCCAGGCTTAGCTGGAATGTACCCACCGTCAATCCAGGCTTAGCTGGAATGTACCCGGCAATCCAGGCTTAGCGGAAAGGCTCGAGGAACCCAAGAAACTCGTATTTACAGACGTCTGAGTGTGGCCTATAAGAAGCAGAACGCCAAGAGTGGCCATTCGTAATACAATCCCTTCTCCAGGTCATGGCCGTCGAGGAGAATGGGAAGCATAAGGTATTTTGGATGCTATATATAGGTCATCAGTGGAGACGTGTCCTCAGAGGTCACGACCTCTCCGTAGGGTGCAGTCGCACCTCCACAGATGGCTCCAAAGGGCCACCACTTACGTGCTATTCATGCCCGTGCCACATTTTGAGTGGCTTAATCTTCATCATCAATCAATCAGACGTGTCCGAGCGGCATGGAACCGTGGAAAGTGCCATAGGGAATGAGCAAATCCACAAAGGCCGTGAAGGTTCATTTGATGCATCACGCAATTGTGATTTCTGTGTGGCATAGGGAATGATTTCTGTGTGGCATAGGGAATGTTCCACTGTTGTGGTAGCCATGTTTGTCCTTACTGTGTGTGTCATTGTTGCTTTCCATTTCATTCACATAGTTTATGATCTTTGCTTTGTTAAAAACAGCCTGTGTACCAATGCCATATTACTCTTTCGGCAATATGTCATAAGTGATACCATCTTCACCGGGGGATGTGGCTTTACCTTTGTTTAGGGCCGCGAGTAATTCAAACTCAGATTGTAACTTGCTTAGCTAAATGAATTGTGGGGTTCAGTCCCTGAGCCCATTATGTGCCTCTGTAACCCTTTCCACTACCCCCCACAAGATGGGTATGGGGTGCATAATAAATTAACTAAACTAACTCTTTCGGCTCCTTTCTTCTCCAGCTATGGTCACGTTTTTCTGTGTGTTTGGTAAATTTTGAAGTAAGTTTGGTAAATTTTCTGTGTGTTTGGTAAAAGAATTTACCATGTTTGGTAAGTTCTTCTAACCCTTTTCTATTAAATAGGAGCTGCCTCGTATGGGCCAATAGGCCTTCTGCAGTTACCTTGATTCTTATGTGTTTATTGTAGCCATACAATGCTTGCCATACACCATGGCTTCAACTCACAAATACTTACCTGGTTGATGGGGTTCTGGGAGTTCTTCTACTCCCCAAGCCCGGCCCGAGGCCAGGCTTGACTTGTGAGAGTTTGGTCCACTAGGCTGTTGCTTGGAGCGGCCCGCAGGCCTACATACCCACCACAGCCCGGCTGGTCCGGAACTCCTTGGAGGAATAAATCTAGTTTCCTCTTGAAGATGTCCACGGTTGTTCCGGCAATATTTCTTATGCTTGCTGGGAGGACGTTGAACAACCGTGGACCTCTGATGTTTATACAGTGTTCTCTGATTGTGCCTATGGCACCCCTGCTCTTCACTGGTTCTATTCTGCATTTTCTTCCATATCGTTCACTCCAGTACGTTGTTATTTTACTGTGTAGATTTGGGACCTGGCCCTCCAGTATCTTCCAGGTGTATATTATTTGATATCTCTCTCGTCTTCTTTCTAGTGAGTACATTTGGAGAGCTTTGAGACGATCCCAATAATTTAGGTGCTTTATCGCGTCTATACGTGCTGTATATGTTCTCTGTATTCCCTCTATTTCAGCAATCTCTCCTGCTCTGAAGGGGGAAGTGAGTACTGAACAGTACTCAAGACGGGACAGCACAAGTGACTTGAAGAGTACAAGCATTGTGATGTGATCCCTGGATTTGAAAGTTCTCGTAATCCATCCTATCATTTTTCTGGCTGTCGCAATATTTGCTTGGTTATGCTCCCTAAACGTTAGGTCGTCAGACATCATTATTCCCAAATCCTTTACATGCTGTTTTCCTACTATGGGCACATTTGATTGTGTTTTGTACTCTGTATTATGTTTAAGGTCCTCATTTTTACCGTACCTGAGTACCTGGAATTTATCACTGTTAAACATCATGTTATTTTCATACTGTAGTAATGTTTTATGTCCAGAAAAGACAGTGAAAGTGCTCAGGTTACGAGTGGTCAAACCGCACTCGCAAGAAAATTTCCACTCTGGCTGTCACTTGAAAATGGTTAGCACTCATTTGTAGATTTTTTTTAGTGCCGTACAAGAAAAAATAAATAAATAAAAATATGATTTGATTAAAATTATGTACTTTGTGGTGAATTTAACATTGTTGTTGTTCTTTTTTTATTTCAACCCCGTTGATGATTAGAGAATCTGTTGACGATTTTTATGAATTGGTCATTGTGGGGTAAACATGTGTGATGTGTAGTTAATGCATTTTTTTATATTTTGTTGGATACTGATAATGTTGCTCAACAGAGGTATAATATTTCTGTATTTTGGGACTCCAGCTTCACCTGAATTGATGGGTGGATACGGCCCAATGTTGTAGCTGTCCCTTAATCCATAATAATCATCTGCATCATGTATTCAGTATATTTGTTCTCTTTGACAGAGAGCCTCGCAGAGTGACCCTAGCTAAAGGTGGAACTGGCTTGGGATTTAACATCGTTGGTGGCGAGGATGGGGAAGGAATATTCATCTCCTTCATTTTGGCTGGTGGACCGGCTGACTTGTCTGGCGAGTTAAGGCGGGGTGACCAAATTCTTAATGTAAATGGAACAGATTTACGTTCTGCTACACATGAACAGGCTGCTCAAACTCTGAAGGTAAGCGTTGTTGAAAATTGGTATAACTAATTTTTTTGTAACTAATCTGAAAACTTTTATAAGCCTTTATGCCTCACAAGGATTTTAATGTTTTATAATTGTTCACTATACTTAGTACTTTCATTCATTATTCCTTAATAATCCAATCAACACATGAAATGAAAGGAGCCGTATTTTGGTTTGTCCTGAACCTTTATCAAGTCGTGAAATGAAGATGATTGATGACGATTAAGCCACCCAAGAGGTGGCACGGGCATGAATAGCCCATAATGGGTGATATGAAAGTTGTTATAGATTCAGCTACTCGGAACAAGTTCCAAGTAGCACGGGCTATGGTGAGCACGTAACTTACCTGGCACAGGAGCTGGGCAAAGCATGGGCTATGGTTAGCCTCGTGGACAGGAGATGTCTGGTGATATGAAAGTTAGTGAGATGAATTGATTGATTGATAAAGATTAAGCCACCCAAGAGGTGGCACGGGCATGAATAGCCCGTAAAGGTGGTGAGATGAAAGTTGGCGAGAGTTAATATAAGGCAAGAGGGTAAGGTGAGGCGAGGGGTAAATGGAACAATAAAGGATTTAACATATATATATGTAACATTTTTGACAGGGATGTGGACAGACGGTAAACCTGACAGTGCAATATAAACCTGATGAGTACAACCGCTTTGAGGCCAAAATCCATGACCTCAAGCAGCAGATGATGTCCGGCACTCTGAGAACCACTCAAAAACGCAGTCTCTACGTTAGGTAATATTTCCTTGTGCATATTTAGCAGCCTTAGTTTGAATGCGATTAAATAGAAGGTAGTTTTGCAATATACTAGACAAATGCTGAAATTGATTACAGTACTTCTTTAGGGACGTGTACGTACATTGAAAATGATTACGCCTTAACCCTTTTGTAGCTGCTGCTTGTTTTATGGTTAGTTGCCACAGATGGTGAAAATGGGTTGAAATTATTTTATACTGTGTTGTATTATAATGCATAATATTCATTGTAATGCAAAATACATTAATTATAATTGTTTTTATAATTACAAAAACATTCTTTTAAAGGACCTTATCTCACCGGGAAAATGATTGTAATTGGGAATCTAGCCCGTTCTCGCAAGCGTTCCCAAAATCAAGAAACTGTCGTACTTAACTGCCTTATTCTAACCTACCAGAGGACCACGAACTTAAAATGGGATATTATATCAATTTCGCAAGTCGCTACCATTTTCTAGTACGACAGTTATTAGCCTTGGTAAAGTTTACGTCAAAGTGAGACATGCTATTAAGAGGACGGGTTGGTGAATTGGCATTGAAAACATTGATTCAATGTTGATTTTTAACATTACTCGATTAATTTTTGCCTGCTGGGTTGAGACAAAATTCTAGTAATCAATTGTCATACTGTGAATAAGTAATGGTATTGTTTTCTAACAGTCATAATAACATAGGATAAAAACCCACACTAAGTGACATTGTAATTATAAGGGGTGAAGGATAGATGAAATTGTTTATGTAATAATATAAGTTGAGATCCGATAAAGACCTTTTGTGCCTTCTGTAATGCTTTTTTTGCGCTACCGCTCACAGGATGAGTATCGGAGTGCATAATAAACTAGCCGCCTCTGGTGGTACAGTAAAAACAAAACAACCTATGTATTTGTGAATTTAATATGTATGCTGTGAAAATATGTGTTATACTGTATAGTTAATTTCCTTCAGAGCTCTGTTCGACTATGATCCCAATCGGGATGATGGTTTGCCTTCACGTGGTCTTGCCTTTAATTACGGAGAAATTCTTCACGTTACCAACGCTTCTGACGACCAGTGGTGGCAAGCCAGACGTGTCCTGCCGTCAGGCGAGGAAGAAGGTATGCAGAACAACTGAAATGTGTCATGTTAACGGGATTAAATTAATTTAATTTTCATATTACCATATGATAAGTTTGCTTTTTTTTTTTTTACAGTAGTGACCATTTTTCTATTAATATCTTGCAATTTTAATGAGATTAATTTGTTATATAGGAATAGCTGTACAGTACTAATATTTGGACTACTTGCCTAAATCAGCGGTATTCATTCCTTTAGAAGCCAGAGAACCCTGTGTAACACAAACAATTACAGTACTATCTCCCTAATGATGAGTTAGTACTGTACTTAGTGTTAGGTATTTATAGTCTATTTATACTTGTATACTCAATGTAATTTTGATGTACATAGTTTAGAAAGTGTATGGACATTTGATATGCGCAAAAATATAGTACCAGTGGTATTCATTCCTTTAGAAGCCAGAGAACCAGTGTCAAAACATTCACCATTATAGGCGTGTGTTTAGATGGTATTGTATTGTATGACCACAAGCTTTCTGGATACTACTTATCCGGATATGCCAGTTATTTATTTTAGGTTTATCCGAATAAAAAGTAGTAATAAAGTGGTGAGGCTTGCAGGTGGTCAGAATGAAAAGGGGCAATAAAGTGGATGGGCTGAGTTTGCCCAGTGACTGACTGTACTGGGCACCTCCTGTCCATGGGACGTCATACATCCATGGCCCTCTTCCACCTCCTCTTACCCCCCCCCCCCTCCTCCCCCTTCCACTGTCTCCTCCCCTTCTTCTGCCTCCTCCTCCCTCCCTCACTTCTGCCTCCTCCTCCTTCCCCCTTCTGCCTCCTTCCGCCTCTTCCCCCCTTTCGCCTCCTCCCCCCTCCTTCCACCTCCTCCTCCCCTCCTTTCCACCTCCTCCTCCCTCTCTTCCACCACCACCTCCCTCTCTTCCACCACCACTCCCTCTCTTCCACATTCTCCCACTCTTACTCTTCCACCCACCCTCTGCCTCCCTTGTAATGTTTTTAATAAAAACTTAAATGGTCATTTCTGTATTATAATTCCCACTAATGCTATGTAGCATTATCACAGTACTCTATATAATTGGTACCTCTCTCGTCTCCTCTATAGCAAGCACATTTTGAGACAATCCCAGTAGTTTATGTCCTAGTGAATAATAGCTGAAGGTCCAGTTTACAGTCAGCTCAAACCCGGAGTTTGGAGAACACTGTACTAATACACGCTGTGAATTCATTACTCATTGTATATATTACAGCACACTGTAATCATTACAGAAAACTGTGTTCACTATACCCACTTGTTTCTCCTCCACTTGGGTTGGATGGTAGAGCGGCGGTCTCGCTTCATGCAGGTCGGCATTCAATCCCCAACCATTCCTTCCCCTGTCCCATCCCAAATCCTTATCCTGACCCTTTCCCTGTGCTATATAGTCGTAATGGCTGGGCGCTTTCCCTGATAATTCCTTTCCCTTGTATCCTGAGATATGCTGGCAAAGGGATAACTTTCTTGATTGCTCTCATTTAGTTAAAACAAATCAAGTTCAACTCTGAAGGCCACTTTAATAAAATATTACTTTATTTGGTGTTATGCTATGGGAGCCTTGTACCCTGGAAACCGTAACTGTCCCTATTTTCCGCTTGTTACAACTTGTAATAAAGTTGTTACATCTTGGCTTAACGTGTTTATGACATATTAGAACGTTGTTACAACTTGCTATATTGGTTGTTATAACTAGTTAGGAGGTGTTAAAACTTGTTCGAACGTTGTAGCAACATCGTAGTTTTGTTGTGTGTTTGGCGGGTATACCTTTTTTTGTATTATTAGTACTGTATGTACTGTGTTTACAGCTGGGGTTCATTTTTACAGGTACTACAGGCATCATTCCCTCTAAAGCCCGTTGGGAAAAGAAACAAAAAGCGCGACTTCGGTCTGTAGCCTTCCAGGGCAAGAACAACAACGACGCTCGGGTTAGTAACTACAGTAATTATAATGCATAATACATGGCTATTGTATTATATTTCTTCTATTTCTTCAAGTTTTTTCTTGTAAGATAAATGCTGTATAAAAGTCAATCATTGTTGTAGTAGAAACGTTTACAAGTTTCTTGTGTACGCTACTTCATAGATTAATTTATTTCCAGCAATCAACGCTAGAGAGGAAGAAGAAGACTTTATCATTCAGCCGAAAATTCCCGTTCCTGAATAAGAGTAAAGATGACAAGTCTGAAGATGGTTCAGACAATGAGCGTGAGTACCGGTTGTTATATTCCAAACTGTGCATGGCCTTGTTGATTGGTTTTAATTTGATTTTTTTTTATCCAGTGGTCACTAGCAGGAAAAAATTATGCACATTTTATGTCAAGCAGGTTCTATAACATTTCTACTCATTTCATGTTCTCTCTCAAGTTTATCTTGTATTAATACACCTAGTTCCGAGACTAGGTGTACTGTTCTCGGTGTACAAACACTGAAGGTTGCAAAAGTAATGGCATTTCTGAATATGTCTGATGTGTCTGAACTCAAGCCCTCAGGAGAGCGAATCCATTCTTAGAGGATATTTCACATTAAAGGGCATAATGTAAAAGTAAATGAGGACACGTTTCAATGAAAGTTTCTCTCTCATACATACATATTCCTGGCTCACTGGTGGCAACATGTCATGTATAGTATAGTACTACAGACACGGCTGCACTCACTCCCCTCACTCCTCCTGCACTTGGGCTGGACGGTAGAGCGACGGTCTCGCTTCATGCAGGTCGGCTTTCAATCCCTGACCGTCCAAGTGGTTGGGCACCATTCCTTCTCTCCCGTCCCATCCCAAATCCTTATCCTGACCCCTTCCAAGTGCTATATAGTCATAATGGCTTGGTGCTTTATCCCCTGATAATTTCCTCCCTCCTCTCCTTCCACCTACAAACACTGGAAAAAAAATTATGCAGCACCCTTCAAGAGGCTGCGTCCCATGATAATACAATTGGCTTTTGCAACCCTTTGTGTTCATGCCTTATAAGTGGTCTTAGGTGGTAAATAACACACCTTTGTAAAATTGTTTACTTTAAGTGTATTATAAGAGAAAAGAGGAGCCACTAAAGTCATTGCTTGTTAAATAATGATCAACTAGCTTGAAGTTTCTGTTGATAGAGACTTTTCGCCACGCATTAAAGGTAGGGAATCTTAATTCTGTGATCAATATGGGAAAACTGAAACCTTTTTAAAGTCTGGTTAAGAAAGAATAGTTACCTACTTCTTATTTATCTTAATATTTTAAATGATGATTGAGACAGGTGCATTCTCCACAGCAAACTTCTCATAATCATTGCTATTTTGATTAATATATCGGGTATTTAACTTATCATGGTAACATGTTGGAAATATTTTGTTTTATTTTGATACGTCAAGAAATCAATATACATACAGTATAGCATTTAAAGTCTTATGAATTCAGAATTATTTCAAACCAGCTGGAGGCACTTAATGTGAATCATATAGTTAAGGTACTCAATATAGAAGCACACCACCAATATGGTGTGATGTTATTAATATATCTAATATTATTAAAACAAGCTATCATATCTAATATTAAAACAGTGAGGCATATGATGGACAGCATCAATCTCGTAAGTTTAACATGATCAAACAGATTGTGATGCTGTTTTTTGCTGATGCGGTCAGCATGTTGGGATTTTCCAACAAATATTATAAGAGGAATGTCAGACAGCTCTGCAAACTATTCACACAGAAGAGAGGAGTCACCCACACTAGCTTGAAACTATTTAGTACAGCACTGATCACTTCAATCAGGCAACTTGGCCCCTGCCATCAGCCGGGTCCCCCATCTCAGTTCTGGTGTCGATTTTGTGGTACTTCTACCTGTAGAGCTCCAGTTTGCCAGATGTGGGCGAGCCCCCCCCCCCCCCCTCTGCTTCAAGCTAAGTGCAGGAAAGTTTTGGACATCATTCATTCTGCAAAGGTCACTTACTTGTTTGCTTATTTTAGTATTATCTTCATGTGTGTGTTTTCTCTCTGGACTTCCAGGATTGAACAGCTTCATTTCCTGTTTGACCTTCCGCATGACCACTTTGGCCCAGATTCTTCTGCTGTTACTGGCTAGAACTTAGATGGTGTCTCTGGACCTACAAAATGCATATTTGCATGTCCCTATACATCTCAGGTTCTGAGACTGCTTGGATTTAGTTCTAGGACATCAGGCTTACTGCTTTAGGGTTCTTCCCTTTGGCTTAAATCTGTGGAAATTTCTGAATCGAATTTTCCAGCTCGCTTCCAGGATAGCTGGAGGACGTCCTAGTTGGTTCCGTCCCAGGTTCACACTAGGCTAGGCCTACAAGGCTGGGATTCACAGTTGGCTTTTCGTTTCCTGCCTCCTGTGGCTTTACTCCATCTGCAGCTTCATCAACATCAAGCGTCAGATCTGCCATGGGTGACTGCCAGTTGGTCGAGCAGCTGTGCGGGGGGCCTGAACTTTGACTGCACGGTTCTGGGAGAATGTGCATCTGAGCTCGGCATTCCACTTCACCTGATCTTTCAGGCATCCCTGTGTGCAGGAGTCGTGGCAGACGTGTGGAAGCAGGCTAACATAGTTCCAACCAACAAGGGTGGCAGCAGGGAAGACCCCCTCAATTATAGACCTGTATCATTGACAAGTGTAATAGTGGAGGTAGTGGAAAAACTAATCAAAACTGGGTGGGTGGAGCACCTGTTGAGAGGTGATATAATATCAGACAGACAGTGTGGTTTTCGCTCTGGAGGATCTTGTGTGTCGAATTTGCTCAGTTTCTATGATCGAGCCACAGAGATTTTGCAGGGGGAGATGGTTGGGTTGACTGCATCTGTCTGGACCTAGGAAGGTCCTTCGGCGGAGTTCCACATAGGGGGTTGTTCTGGAAACTGGAAAGTATTGGAGGGGTGACAGGTAAGAATTTATTTCTTGCAACATATACGTATTGGACATGAATATGAGTGGGATTGGGTGGTTATAGATAGGAGCTGCCTCGTATGGGCCATAGGCCTTCTGCAGTTGCCTTTGTTCTTATGTTCTTATGTTTTCCTACCAGGCATTGGTAGGCAAGAGTTTGGCTCTTGGCATTGTACTGGTTTCTCTTATTCCACTCATTCCTCTGTTACTGGGACTAGTTGGATTGGGTCCCGCCTGTGCTACATCGGTTTTTGCTTCGCCGACTTCATCTTTTGGCCTTTTCAGGGTTTAGTTTTGTGGCATCATCCTCCTCCTCTGTTTCTCAGTGTGTTCATGGATACCTCAGCTCTGGGTTGGGGTTTCGTGACCAACACTCGCCAGGTCACCCAGGCTTAGTCATTGTGTGTGCTCCTTTGGGTGCACAGTATGGTACTGTGCATGGTTCGTGGTGTTATGGCATGCCCTGCAGTGGGATTGGCTTCCTCCAAGCCCTGTGTTTCACTCTGACTGCTTCCCTGTAGTTCATTGCCTGAACCAAAAGGAAGGGGGGGGGGGAGAGGTCACTTTGGTCTATTGCCCTGTGGAGCAGAACACATTGGGTAGTTCGACTTCTGGATTCTCAGAGTTTAGTTCTCTGCGTGCTTTACATGTAGGGTGTGTCCAACATTCTAATGGATAGGTTCTCACTTTTGTCCCTTTTCCACAGTGGACCAGTGATGACAGTTCCTTCATTAGCTCTGTGAGACAGTTGGGTACCCTCTTTGCATTGGCTTAGAACTACCTGGCTCTCCATCTTGGCTTCCCTCCTACATGGCTTCATTCTTCAAACATGAGGCTTTCACAGTGGTTGCTTTTCGTCTGGACTGGTCAAGATAGAAAGATTTACCTTTCTTCCACAGTTCAGTTGTTGCTTTGGGTTCGGTCCTTTCTAGAGTTGTACTCAGGGGAAGGCGATCCTTCTGGGTCCTTGATGGCCAGGCAGCCTTGGTTTCATGCATTTTTTTATTCTATGTCCAATCCCAGGAATTTTCCCATGGCTCTGGCTCTTTCAGCCAATCGGCCTGAAGATGTATTTCCCTGGTTCGACCTCCTCTGCTCCACGTATCTGGAGTTTTGATGCTGGTCTGTTGCCATTTGTGTGGCTAGTGGGTGGTTAGTTTGTTGATCTCCCACTGCATCTTCCCACTGCATCTCCCACTGCATCGTAAAAGTACCGAATCACCTTCTGTGGTTGATTGTTCAATAAATCCCTGAACTATATGTTTAACTGATCTCTAACCCTGTCCATGGAGGACAGAAGAAAATGTATATATGCTGGTTAGCATTGTAAATGTGTGGCCACGTTTGTGGTAGAAAATAATAATAATAATAATAATAATAATAATAATAAAAAAACTGCATCTTTCCTTGCAGCAGCAGTATAAGGTTGCCTGGCACTCATTTTGCCATTATCTGTCCCTGTTGTCTTTCTTCGGTTTCGGTCATGGTCTTCCTGTCCTGTTTTTTCTTGGTTGTTTCTTGATTGGTGTCTTATGCCTCTCATCATTCAGTGTTGAGCAGAGCTGCTGTTGCTTGCATTCTGTGTCAATTCCTTCTTGATGCTGTTCTGTTCCACAAGTTGTCTTGTGTGTTTTTCACCTCCAACCAGCTGATGGTCCTCCTGAGCTATCCTAGTCTCTTGGCAGGGATTTGGTCTTTCTTTCGTCCCCTTGGTTTATGGTTTGCCCTTTGCCTCATATAATTCTCGAGGCTGTGTTTTTGTTGGATCTCCTTTCCAGCGGTAGGGATTGAAAGCTTCAGGCTCTTCTCAGGAGATGGGGATTCTGTTCTTTTGGTCTTAGTGGGTAGTTTGTTTGCAGCCCTCTTCTTTTTTCTGGTGAAAAGTAAGTCAGCTGGCTTCTGGAGGGGTCCTTTGACGATTGATGCATGGTTGGTTCGGCTGGAGGTGTATCATTTGTCGTGTCCAGTGGCGGCTCATCACCAATACCTTTGAGCCACAGGTTCTGTCTTTGTGGACACTTAGTTGGTTAACCCTGTTTCCTTGGTGCCCAGTTCCAAGGCTTATATCTCCTGGGTCATCTGCAGTGTCATTTAAGTCCAGCCACCCTGTGGTCCACTCCTCAGACTCAGGATGGAGATTTTAGTATTCTAACGGGTTCTGAGAACCCATTATTTAATGTTCCCTGTCAGTCTTGTGTTAATTTTGGGGTATGTCTCCCAGCTTGGGTTCTCTTCTAAATTGTTGTACCTGCCACCTTTCCTCCTTCCTGGTAAGTCCCATTCTCATTCTCTGTGGTTGGTTAGCTAAATCCCAAAAACGTAACACAATGTAATGAATCGGCACTGGTAGACTCCTGGTGGCTCCCCGATTCCCCTCCCTCCCTTCCAGGTTCGTCAGTTCTTCGATGGGTTGTTCATCAGCTTAAGAACTGAGATGGGGAGCTGGCTTATGGCAAGGGCCAAGCCACCAGGTGATGACAATCAGTACTAATGAGTTTTGAGCTAAATTGAGTGAATTGTTTGCAGAGTTGTTTGGTAGTTTCAAGGCTTCAGTTTTTGTGAACCCTTCAGTTGTCTGTGAAGCTTTGCTGACTTTTAGATCCTTTCCTGGTAAGGTGGTGAATTGTCACTCATGGTCTGTGCCTCTGTGAGGGGGGAGGTGTTGGGGGCCAGGTTCTGACGCTGGTCCCCAGTAGGCCAAACAGAACTTCCGCAGTTGGTGTGATCCCATTAGCTTGGAGCAGTCTTGGCAAGATAACTTCTGGGGGCTACTGGAGCTCTACCAGAAATAGGCATTTCATTACATTCAATGATGGGCTATTTCATCGATGCTGTTGTTCAAGACTGTCACATAGTATAGAGCTATGCTCGTAGTGTCCCGTCTTCTCAGTACTCTGTTATGTAACTCATTTGAAACTACAGTACTGACAGTTTTGGACTCCACCACCTCACTTGTCAAAAGTTAAAACCATCTACCACTGTGTGTATCCGTTCTTGTGTTCTCAATGCTGGGTCACAGATTATGTTACCAATTAATGTGGAAAGAGATGATGTATTTAATGCACCATGGCCTTGAAATCGTGCTGTTGCTTTAAATCTGATATAACGATCTTTAAAGATTATCCTCATTTGTATGGAGTAAAAGTAGAATTTTGAGGTTTCAGTTTTCCCCAGTGGCTTTCTGCCTTTCAAGTGGTGTTGTCATTAGCTTTGAATGCTTTCAGTATGCATTTCAGTATTGTACTCGACTAGTAAATGGTTCTACATGCAACATGTGTTGGACATTTTTATAACTACCTGTAGAGGGACATCTCCAGGATGGACACAGCATCATCATGCAGGCGATGAGTCACAATAACATGGCTAAAGTAAGTTGACCAGACCACACACTAGAAGGTGAAGGTACGACGACGTTTTGGTCCGTCCTGGACCATTCTCGATTGTGAAATGTCGTCATACCTTCACCTTCTAGTGTGTGGTCTGGTCAACAGCATCATCATATTTTTAGGACAGACAAATTGAGGGGTTTGGCTATTTATCACTGATTTTTAAGAGTATTACCCATGGTTTGTCTTACGTGCTCAATATATATTTTTGGTATTCAAAATATTTGCTTCACGAGTGTCCCCATTCCAATGTTGACAATTATCACGTTTCCTGCTATTCTATTGTTTCTAAATTGTAATATTTCTGTATGTATCGTGTGTTCTGTTCATGAGATTAAAAATGTGATGTAATTGATAATGTTACAACACAAATTATCATGTTTTTTGACCTGTTATTTTTGTGAGATCTATTGTGTTGACATCCTGATAAGGCTGTTAATGTCCCCCTACATGTTTACTGCCAGTGTTTACAAAAGTGCAAACAAATTTATTTTTTGTTTACAAGTAAAATGCATTTATTACAAGGTCTTTAGAAATGCTGAGTTGTTACAGATACATTTATCTAGTTTTTATCTAGTTTATTTATCTAGTTGGTTGTACTCTTCAAGTCACTTGTGTTGTCCCGTCTCGAGTACTGCTCAGTACTCACTTCCCCCTTCAGAGCAGGAGAGATTGCTGAAATAGAGGGAATACAGAGAACATATACGGCACGCACAGACGAGGTAAAACACCTAAATTATTGGGATCATCTCAAAGCTTTCCAAATGTACTCTCTAGAAAGAAGACAAGAGAGATACCAAATAATATACACATGGAAAATACTGGAGGGCCAGGTCCCAAATCAGCACAGTAAAATAACAATGTACTGGAGTGAACGATGTGGAAGAAAATGCAAGATTGAACCAGTGAAGAGCAGAGGTGCCATAGGCACAATCAGAGAGCACTGTATAAACATCAGAGGTCCACGGTTGTTCAACGTCCTCCCAGCGACTATAAGGAATATTGCCGGAACAACCATGGACATCTTCAAGATAAAACTGGACTGTTTTCTAAGAGAAGTTCCGGACCAGCCGGGCTGTGGTGGGTATGTGGCCCTGCGGGCTACTCCAAGCAACAGCCTGATGGACCAAGCTCTCACAAGTCAAGCCTGGCCTTGGGCCGGGCTTGGGGAGTAGAAGAACTCCCAGAACCCCCATCAAGCAGGTATCAAGCAGGTAGTACAGTATTAAGAAAATGCGAGATTGAAGCAAAATAATTTACTGTATATACTGTACAGTACTGTACAGTACTGTACAGTATTGTACTGTACAGAACTGTACTGTACAGCACCGAGAGGTGTACTCCGCTTCTCGGAGTTTAAAAATTGTGAGCTTACTTGAGTTGAACTATGTTCATGGCTAATATATACTACAGTAGTTAGTTGGTCAGTAGGGTATTGTGGTGGTCTTAATAACCCGCCAGAGGTCTTGTCAAGCCGGCCTCGGGCTGCGCTCAGGAAGTAGAATAACTCTTTAAAACCCTCTCCAGGTATGATCCAGGTAATTCCTTAAGCCCAACTACAAAACAATCATTCTCCATGTAGGTTTGCCATTAAATCATCTTTTCATTTAAATAATTTACTGATTAAGTAACTTTAATCAGTAAAGTATTGTAATTAAATACTGGACTATAGGTGCAGTACCCTAAGCTGATGAGCAAAATCTTCAGTTCTAGATGGTATCAGAAGCATACTCTACTTCATTAAACCAATTACATTGAAGATGTTACTTTGCAAAGGGTTACTTTAAGTTTATACTTAGCTTATGGGAAATCGTTAATTACACTTTTAAATCGTGTTTAATGGGTTTCAGGTATTTTTTTTATGTTTTATTAATAATAATTTGCATGTATACATAATTAACAATTGTGTGCATATACAAACATTTAATTTTAGCATCTAACATTTTCATTACAATATCTATTGGCAACTCAGCATTTAAAGCCATTATGGAAATGTATTAATAATGCATCTTTTGTGAACATTTTGTGTTTAGAAAAAAAGAAAGAATTGATCACCTAGATAGTTAATGTGATTGGTTGTCGAACTCAAATTATTTGATGTAATTGGAGCTGGCTGACCAGTCATTAAACTGTTGGTTTGAGCAAGACTTCATTTTGTCCATTACGCTCACTGTTTCTGTGTGCGAAGAATAACACTTGCTCTTTTTACATCATTTCCCAAAGTCGATGAGGACTTTGAAGGTAAGAGTTTTCCCCTCACTCTGTTTCGTGTATGGTCTTTTTATTTTCAGTATTTTTTCCTGCGAATTTGTACATTGTATGTTGTAGCTTTGCAAAATGGATGTGTTTATACATGTGAATGACTTTGGCCAATTAGCTGTTCAGTATGTTTTTCACTTTTAAATTTGCAAGAGAAATTCAAACAAAATTGGTTGCTTGCCTCAATCCATGACAATAGTCATGCCAGATGCTGTCATCGGTGCAAATGTTTTCCATTGGCTGGGGGTCCTGATATTGTTCTTACGTGGTGGGTTAGCGTATGTTTATTTTTTAAATGGTGGGTTACCCTATACCTATGTTTTGCCTGGGTTAATGTGATGTTCAGAAGGAATGCTATTTTCAGTACAAATTTTCTTGAACAGCATTCTGCAGCTGTGGTTTGTTATGCCAGTTAACTAAAACCTACTGAATCAGTTTGCATGATTTGCTTGAGAACCTGTCACAAGATTTGCTTGAACATGTCCAGAATTCCATATCCTCATTAATTTATTTTGCACCCACTTCCTATATTGATTAGTATGAAAATAGATTTTTGTGCTGTTTATGAAAATTGCTTTTTTGTGGCGTACACTTTGGGGTTCACTAAAGCAAGATCTAACTGACCTCTGGGTAGAATCTGCCGCAGCAGGGACGGGTTACGTTGTACTCTGGTGCAGTGGACAACCTTACAAACATGCCCATTGTGTTATACTGGTCCTAGAGAGACTGAAATATACTTAGTCTAGTCTAAAAGATGAACAGGAAAATACTTTATATTATATTAAAAAAACTTTCCAAGCACAACTTGCCAAGTTGCCCCCCTGATTAATTACTGAACTAAATAAGTCACTCTTCACCCAAGTGGCAGCTTGCTAGCCACTGCCAGAGGCAGAACCCAGCAAAGGAAAGTGCTGGGGGGCAGAACAGGTGACTTTTGACGTTAAAAAACAAAAAACCTTCAAATTCACCAAACTGCACTTATCAGTGTCTTGAACATGATGTGCCATTGTCAACAAAATGGAGACTTAAAGCATAATGAAAAGGAGACCTGACAACTATGGCTCGAGTTCCACGTAAACCCTAAGCCCTGTCCAACGAGAGAACAAGAACAAGTGAGAGACGATCTTACCTGTACCATAGAGAAAAAACAAAGCCACAAAATCTCTGCCCAGTAGTGATCTGGTGTGAACAAACTTTGCTTCACAACCATAGATTGACAAAGATAAAACTATGCAAAACTCGGAAATGTACTACTAAATTAAAGGGCATGAAGTGGCTAATGTAGAGGAAAAATCCAGAGGTGTACTGCTAGTACACCTCTGAACTAGTACTAGGAGGGTCAGATATTAAAATTAGTTATGCTTGGCAGAAAAGTATCTAGGAACTGCTAATGTAGTAGGAAACTGAAGTTTAGAATTACAATTACTTGAAGGATGAACTAGACAGAAGGGACATAAAGAAAATAACTCTGGTCAGTTGATGGTTGAAGTCAAGACACGCATTGTACATAGAAAGCAGTCCACTAATGTAACATGTACCCAGGGGTGCCAGATTTGAGTTGCCAAAAGTCGCGAGCTGGAGAACTAAATGTCACAAACTTCACAATAAAAGTAGCCAAATATTTTTTTCATAATGATTCGCTTTTTAGAATAAACAGCCCAGCTTATTTTAACTGTCGTTGAAAAAGTAGTAAGTAGCGACATACATAGCTGGCTTTTTAATTGAATACAATTATCCTAATTGGCAAGACAATTGGGCTACAAGTAGCCCAATCTGGCATCCCTGCATGTACCCATTATACAAAAGAAACAAATTTTGTAACGATAATACAGAACTCTTTATTGAAAGGACGGAATGTAAAGAGGGCGGGATGAAGAGCTTAATCATGGTATCTGCACTTGCATTTGGCAGTGGTTGGAGGTACACCAGTAAACTAAAGAAATATTTAGTAGTTTGCCAAGGCATAACTTGGAGATGTGTTTTTTTTTCAATTTGCACCTATGTAAAGGCTTTAATTTAATGTAAAACATCTTTCAATCTACAGACTGGGCTGGTTTGATTATTCTCCAGTGTCTCCTTTATACTCGTAGTTTTCTCTCAAAACAATTTGAAATGTACTGTTGCATCGATGCGAACAGTTGGCCTGCCCTGATGGTGGCAGATTTTAAGCAGAAGTTAGTAGAATCAACCTTTTAAAGGGCAACTATGTGGGAATATCTCAGAGGAGTGAGTTTGGCTTGTGTTTAAGCTGTGTGTGCTCTTATAATATGCATGACTTCAGGCTAGCTCATACATTATTTATGTACAGTATTTGCATTGATACATATTTGTTATAGAAAATTGATATTCTTAATCCTACTTTCCTTTCTTAAACTAAACATGTAAGTAGAATTCCAACAAAACAAGTTTTTTAAACAATTATTATCCATAAGTATTGTAGTTAAGAATTTGATTAATTAGTTAAGAGTTAGAATAAGAATGGGGGGTGTGTGTAGAGCCTTTATAAATGGAATTTTATTATGATAATACATATTCAAATATACAGCTTGTATAATGTACAGTATTAATTATTTTGCAAGTGTACTGCTGCTGCATGTAAATACTATATAGTCGAGCTCACTTGCCTTTCAATGATTAACACACGATTTTCTAACGGTATAAACTCTGGTTGATTATCTGGGAGGGGTACTTTGGTGAAATGGTTAGTAGTAGTAGTAATAATTAATAATAATAATAATAATAATAATAATAATAATTATACACATAAATCACACTAGTGTGATATATATATCAGAGAAAATCCACTGGGGCTGTGAGGTGACACGGACCTGCGACCAAGGCATTGCCAGCCGCATACGCTACCACTGTACCATCATTCACTGGTTAAAGTCATACAACCGGATTTCTACTGAAATCCTATACAGTACATACTGACACTGCTTTGGTCGTGGGTTTGTGGCGTCTCACAGACCCAGTGGATTTTCTAATAATAATAATAATAATAATAGGTTAAAGTGGTTACATAGTGAACCAAGTAATTTGATATTACTATATACAAATCACTGGTTACGTACAGCGTTTCAGGCATAACTTATAAAAATAACAAAATAAATTTGTTAGTTTTTATATTGTCCTTAGAGTGCTTCCAGTACACTGTTTTCTGTATATACTGGTGTGCTTCTCTTAAGCTGGCAATATTAGCAATCTATAGTTAGTTATTGTCTAGTAGTATAATCTTGCAGGGAATTGCACGTAGTAATCTATGCACTCGGAACCTAGTGTACAAATATGCCGTACAATGTCGTATATTGAAAACTATGGGCATTAATATTGTTTATGCAGTTAATACCTATGCCCAAAAGACATAACACCTATATATGCTCCAAAAATATAATGTTGCCCTGATAGGCTCAAAACATAGTCACCCCTTACACGTTCAAAACATACCAAGTTATTTATTATACTGTATTAGTCATGTTTGAGGTGTAGGCTTCTTTGTCACAAATATTTCGTGGAATAATACTATCGATATCTATACGAACCTTTCTTTGTCCGAGGATGGAGGCCAGATGCTCCGAGGGCTAGCCTAATCCAACTTTGCCAGTGGATTGGGTTAAGGTGAGATGGAGAAAGGGTGAAAAAGGGGGGGGGGAAGAGAGACCCAGGTGCAGTCAGATTAACCATATTTCATATACCGTGTGTGTATATATATACTGTATATACACACACATGAATGTGCTCCCTCTCTCAGAGTAAGAGAGAGAGAGAGGAAGACTTATGATGTGGATGAAATATTTTCTAACTGACAGAAAGATTAGAGCGGTAATCAGAGGCAATGTATCTGGCTGGAGGAGTGTTACCAGTGGTGTACCGCAGGGTTCAGTTGTTGCACCAGTAATGTTCTTCATAAATGATCTACCAGAAGGAATAGCAAAGTGCACGAACATGTTTGCAGATGATGCTAAAATATTGGGGAATATAGGAGACTCGGACGATTGTCATGCCCTTCAAATTTATCTAGATAAAATAAGTGCTTGGAGCAACATGTGGCAAATGGAATTCAATGTGAATAAATGCCATGTTATGGAATGTGGAGCTGTAGAAAATAGACCACATACAACTTACAAATTATGTAGAAAAGAATTGAAGAACTCAAACAAAGAAACACTGCGAGGGGAGAGGTATGCACCGTTCTCCGTCTTCAGACTCTCTTTTAATAACATGGAACATGGATGGTGAAATACTAAAACTGTTCATGACTTTTGTGAGACCAAAATTTGAATTTGCAGCAGTTGAATTGTGCTCATATCTCAAGAAGCACATCAATAAACTGGAAAAGGTGCAAAAGCATGCTACAAAATGGCTTCCAGAACTGAAAAAAAAGTTGTGAGGAGAGGCTAGAAGCGTTAAATATGCCAAAACTAAAAGATAGAAGAGAGGTGATATGATCACCACTTTACAAAATAATTACAGGAATCGACCAATGTGACAAAGAAGAATTCCTGAAATCAGCAACTTCAAGAAGAAGAGGTGACAGATTCAAGCTAAGAAAACAAAGGTTCCAAAAAAATATTAGAAAAGTTTTCTTTTGCAAAGAGAGTGGTAAATGGGTCGAACCAATTAAGAAAGGTGGTGGTGGAGGCCAAAACCATTGGTAGTTTCAAAGCGTTATACGACAGTACTGCAGAGGTGGGACACTACTAGTGTAGCTCTCATCCTGTCACTTTTAATAGTAGGCATCCATCAGTCTTAAGAGACTATGGAGGTGTGCTCTGGATGTTGGTCCAGAATGGCCTCTCCAGGGCACAAAGCCAGGGTAGGTTGATATATGGGAGAAGTTGTTACCCATTCAGCAGGTCCCCTTATCACGACGTCAAAAAAGAGCCACCACACTTAGGTAATTACACTCGCACACTCATTCTTGCACACACACTCACTGTTTCTCTCTCTTACTCATTAATGTAATTGCTGTTAGTCATATCCTATATGACCCACAATATAAGTGAACCTTGGTTTGGATTATATTTGTATGCAAATCTGTTGCTTCACATCCACCTGCAGAAGGTGGTGGTGGTGGTGGTTTCATGTCCAAAAGCTTGCTCAGTTTGCATGGTGTTGCCCTAGACGAGTTTGCCCTGTTGATGGTGTGTCTCTCTTTACAGCCTCCATAGCAACAAATGACGGAGAGAGCGATACCCGAAGCATGAGTGAGTATTCCCCTCTTTTTTGCTGTGTAGGCCTTGCCGATATTGTTACGTATTCCGTGTGTGGTGTGATATGTTCCCTTTTGAAGCTCAGCAGGAGTATGTTACATCTAATTCTAGATGTAAAGGATGTACAATTCCCTTCTATTAGAATAAGGAATTCTAGATGTAGTTAACGCTCCCATTTTCCTATATTTGTATTAAATATTTAATAACACTAGCTGTAACTACTCTGCTGGGCTAGAAAAGTATGTGAAGACGAGCATGCGGCTGCGACACGTTTACAGGCATTTAAGACGCCATTCGGAAAACGTGCAACAAATGCAGGGAGTGTAAAGTTCACTATACAGTAATAGTTAATTTTAGTATTGGATCTCCTTATATTCATCCTGATAGATGATGATGATAGTAAATATTGTTCATTTCTTATTGTATACTGTATGTGTGTGTGTGTTTTTTTTACAATTTCAATTTCCTATTGTATCACTGTTCATGTTGTGTGGCTCCATGCTGTTTTAATTTCATCACCACACCCACCAGAACCCCTTTTAAATTTTTACTCAGCAATTCAAACATCTTCGATTGTGATACCCAGTTTGCGGACATGTGCCAAGACCGTCCCTCGTTGTCACATGGTGGAGGAGTTAAAACAATTGCTTAATTCATGGCTAGGAACTTGTTGGTAGATAGTCAAGAGGCGTCAGTTGTAAGGAAATGTGCCCAAATGTCTCGTCCTTCTTCCTTAAACCATTTTTTTTTTTTTTTTTTTTTTTGAGATATATACAAGAGTTGTTACATTCTTGTACATACATGTACATTACATCCATTCATTTCTGATCTGCCCTGATGAGAGAGAGGGGAGGTTCAACATTAGAAATACTGTAAGGGGTCAACATGAGAGGGAGGGGGGTCAACATGAGAGAGAGGGGGTCAACATGAACACAATACCGTACAGTACATATATCCTTATGAACTGATGCGTGACATTCAAGAAACTGGAAGAATGGATGGTAATGTCGGGAGTTTGAACTTAGGGTTCTTTTCCAATTGCTGTCATGCATTGTTTTCCTCATTAATTTTTCTCAAGCACTTTTTTTTATGACTTTGATTGGCTTTCTGTGCTGTTTGAGTCACTTTCTAATCTCTCTTTTACTTTCACCTCATCGAGTTGACCAATGTGCATTGAAAAGTCATGGATGTCCTGGACAAGCTGAAGGCTTAGCTATATCAGTGATTAAGGTTTGGTAAGGTTTGGTAAAGGGGCATAACGGCCTAGTGGACGGCACTCAGGATTCGTAGTCCTGAGGTTCCGTGGTTCGATCCCCGGTGGAGGCGGAAACAAATGGGCAGAGTTTCTTTCACCCTGATGCGCCTGTTCACCTAGCAGTAAATAGGTACCTGGAAGTTACAGCTACTATGGGGCTGCTTCCTGGGGGTGTGTAACAAAAAGGAGGCCTGGTCGAGGACCGGGCCGCGGGGACACTAAGCCCCGAAATCATCTTGAAATAACCTCAAGAGGAGGTACTGAGAAGCCAACCCTTGTTGAACCATTTGATGTCCTCCAGGTTCTGTTTTAACCATTTCTTGTTTTCCTTTGTGTGGTTCTCTCTTCTTAGTGGTCACAATTTTTCTTGGTTTTTTTTATTTCCTGTAATTTCTGAGCACTCCATCTGTTGTGTGTGTGTGGGGGGGGGGAGCGGCTGGCACTCTTATTGTTGTTGATGTAATGCATCAACTTTGACTTTATCTCTAAATGAATCAAATACATTAATATCTCAGCTACAAATAGTATAAATATTAGTCATTATATTAATTTAGTAAAATTAATTTATTCCAATTTATTTTTAAAGACACAGTACAGTACTCTAATTTCAACAGAGGGTATTTTTGTTTAAGCATTTTACATTAATTTTTATAATACTATACTATACATTTTGGCACTGGTATAAATCCAACATAATTGTCTCATAATTTCAGGAGGAGACGACTACATAATCTTGAGTTATGAGGGCGTACAGCAGACAGAAATCTCGTACACTCGACCGGTAGTTCTTCTGGGTCCCCTGAAGGACAGAATTAATGATGATCTTATATCAGAGTTCCCCGACAAATTTGGCAGCTGTGTCCCCCGTAAGTATTTGAATATACTGTACCTATTTCTTTTGTGTACAATACAGTACAGTGTACAGTCTAAACTGTTTGTAAGTACAGCCTCTTGATAGGGAGTTGTTTGTACGGAGGGTTGGGTGATTTTGAAAGGTTCTCGAGTGCCGTGGCGGTCATACTTCGGTGGGGCTTGTGTGTGTGTGTGTCTCCCGTGAGCTCCAGGCTTCATTTTCAAAGGAGGTAAGATGGCTTATAAGGTATTTCGTGTCTCTGGGGTTAAGAATCACTTGGAGCATAGCAATTTGTGCACTGTTTGCCCTGCTTCAATGGTTAATGTACACCTGTATAAAATAGATGGAGTGAAATTAATCATGTCTAAAATTTTACCAGATACTACCCGGCCACGACGAGAATATGAAGTTGATGGACGGGACTATCATTTTGTAGCCTCAAGGGAACAAATGGAACGTGATATTCAGAACCATCTATTCATTGAAGCTGGGCAGTATAATGACAATCTTTATGGAACATCTGTTGCGTCTGTTAAAGAGGTGGCTGAGAAGGTAAGGGCAAAGAAAGGAAAAATCTAAACAAAGTTTATAATTTAATTATAATTATATGCAGTATACATATGCGAGTATGGGTGATATAAATAGATTTGTTGTTTATGTATGGGTATTACTGTTTGTTCTTGGTAAAATATAAGCTAATGCTATAATAATGAACTGGCTGCAAGACAGGTTAGTAGCAAGGCAGGTTAACAATCTGTATCTGCACCAGGGATCTTTTCAAACTGTCTCTAATACGTTACACCAATGCTGGGGAGAGACACAGGAGAATAGTAGTACTAAATCCAGCCTAGGGGTGACTGGCAGTAAGCCAATTATAAAATTCAAAGTTCTTCCAAGCCCTCATAGGCAATCCATGGACCTCCAATTAGCATTGTTGCTACAACAAGAGAATAGTATAACAGCAGAACAGGTCTAGACATGGCGACACCCAGTCTATCGGTAGAAAGGAGAATCCACACCTTCTAATGGGTGTTACTGTAACAGCAATTGCTAGGTCAGGTCAGGTTAGGAGCTCATGCGATAACAACATTGTCAGCCTTACTAAGTTGCTTGAGAATGCTAGTCAGGATATAAACATAACGCAAGACATCACTCAACTCTCAGGGGCTGTATAAAAGCTTGAAGGATAGATAGAGGAGGCATTGAGAACTGGAGTGTGCGTTGCACAGACTTGTAAAGTCAAATACACACACACACACTTGTGTGTATGTATTTGTGTTGATATAATATTGTGATATAATACATAATATTGTGCGAGGAGCCTATGCCACACTTTCTAACTTCAGAATTGCTTTTAAATACATGGATGGCGATATGCTAAAGAAATTGTTCATGACTTTTGTTAGGCCAAAGGTAGAATATGCAGCGGTTGTGTGGTGCCGTCAGTAGTTTCAAAGCGTTATATGACAAAGAGTGCTGGGAAGACGGGACACCACGAGCGTAGCTCTCGTCCTGTAACTACACTTAGGTAATTACACACACACACACACACACACACATACAGAGAGACGGATGCAGACAGACAGACGCAGACAGAGACAGACAGACAGACGCAGACAGACAGACAGACGCAGACAGAGAGAGAGAGAGAGAAACAGACAGACAGACAGACAGACGCAGACAAAGACAGACACAGATGCAGAGACAGACGAAAAGACAGACAGATAGACAGACACAGAGAGAGACAGACAGACAGATGCAGACAGAGACAGACACAGACAGAGGGAGACAGACAGATGCAGACAGACGCAGACAGAGACAGACAGACACGCAGATAGACAGACACAGACAGACAGATGCACACAGAGACAGACAGAGACGCAGACAAAGACAGACAGAGACAGACAGGCAGACAGTCAGCCAACCAGTAGAATGTTACGATCTATTTCCCTTTATCTCACTCCTATTTTCCTGCATCCAGAAATTAATATAAAACAATGAAATTCAGGGTAGTGGCAGAGGGTGTCTGGAGAGAGCCTTTCAGAGCTCCATTTATAATACTTTCCCACTCAGACTTTATGCCACTTATTCAGATCCTCAGTTTCTTTTGAAATAACCATGTCATAACCCAATTTAACCCATCTGCAATACTATAAGTCTGTATATTCCTAAGCAGTCTCATGGGTATAGTATCAAGCAGTATTTGTATCTAGATGTATAGCGTTAACTATTATTTCATGTTCTCTAGACATGTGTTTAGTGGGCTTTGGTCTATGTCCAGGTTCTGTATTTACCAGTATTCATTTGTAGCTGATGGATGACCTGAGCTAGTGAATACTTTACTGGCACATTTGCTACAAAATCTGTAGCTGCCAGGATATAGTTTTCTATATCTGTTGGTCGTGGATTGCCTAACATATCCACACCACAACAGCACGACCCACCTTTCTAGTGGGTCGTGCTGTAGTGGTGGGTCGTGGATTGCCTAACTTGAGTTCTGAATTAGTAGTGTCTGGTTCTAATTAGGATGTTTGCACTGGTACCCAGGTTTTTTGTTTTTTGTGTAATTTCTTGAATGTTTTGTTTGCAGGCACTTGATAGTGAACAAGTGTGATGGTTTTCCTAGTTGATTGCCCTAATGCTTGTCTTAAGAACATAAGAACAAAGGTAACTGCAGAAGGCCTATTAGCCCATACAAGGCAGCTCCTATTTATAACCACCCAATCCCACTCATATACATCAGTGGGATTTGTGGAGGATGTGGTGCAGTGGGTGGTGGTGGTGATGGTGGAAGCTTGGGTAATGTTCTGGCTTTGTATAGTTCGGTCTCCTTCCTCGTTCCAGGGAGCGAGCCAGAGGTTTGTACCCTAGAACGTAAGCTGTTTTTTCCTTGCACTTGTATGTTTGGTAGTTTTTTGTGCTCTATCTCCCCCCCCCCATCCCACCCCAAAGTAAGTGTTCTTGTTATTTATAGTGTCTTCTTGTTTACTGATGGGCAGGCTCCTCTTAAAACCGGGTGTAAAACCCTGGTTTGTGTCTCGGAGAGGCTGCAGGATCCAGTAAGTTCAGTAGAACTTCGGTTACAACTCGCTTACCATGCTCAGCTCAGTCGATTAAGGCAGCGTCTGGGATGCTCCCGGACGCAGGTTCGAATCCTCATCACGGCCCTTGTGGATTTGTTCATTTGACATCACGCTATTGTGATTTCTGTGTGTGAAGTTAGGTTCCTCTTGCCTTTTCCAGATATTATGTATTGTCATTGGTCGGTCCTTCTGGGAGCCCTTTTGTGGGGAATTTATTTTTGGGCACCTTGGTGAAGAGGCCATCTGTCTATAGTAGAGAGCATCTTTGAGTTCTGTCCCACCTCTTGGTAATGTATGTGCATTTCAAAGGAACAGTGTGAGTTTGTTCCTGTACTTGTTGAGGATAACGGCTCGCATACCTGACCTATCAATTTTGGGTTGTGTTGCTTTTTTCATCATGTGCTCAATAGCTTTCTCTTGTGGGCTCTAGTTGCTTGTTTTTGGGGCTTTGTTCCACTGTTTGGTCGCTTGAGTTTGGGGATTCTTTCATTTGTCAGATGATCCGTATATCTTGTGGTCAGTTGAAGTAACTAGTAGCAGCAATTTGGAAAGAGGTTCATTGAATGTTTTCGAGTAATTCATTGGTGTTTGGATAAGCTTATAATTTTTGTATTATTAATTATTATTTATTATTGTTAATTATTACAATTATTATTTTGTGTCTTGCCATAACTTTAGTATGACCTGGAAGGGACAGTTTGAAAAGATCATCCCTAGTGCACCGATACAGATTGTAACGTGTCCTGGGGTAAGGATGCTGTTTTCTTTCCTGTTACAAACAATAAAGTTAATTGCTTTGAAAAGTGACTTTGAGTTTACTCAGTCTGATTTATTAATATTTTCCATGTATTCTTGTTTTTTGGACGATTGAAATAATTAGGTGGTTTATTCCAAACGACGAGTCACAATAACGGGGCTGAAGATCCGAAGGTTAAACCACACATCAGAAGATGAGGAGATGACGACATTTTGGTCCATCCTGGACCATTGTCACGTCGATTGTGTCTTGATAATGGTCCATGACAGACCGAAACGTATTCATCTCCTGGTGTGTGGTCTAGTCTTAATAGGCGATTTATTGTGTTTAATTGCATAAAATTCTTTCACATTATAAAGGTTTCAGAAAATGTTTTAATTTATTCAGTGTTTTGATCACAGGTATGTTATGTATGCATAGTTATTTAGGTGTAAATGTTTACTACTTTGTATGACTTATCAATTTTAACAAAAATATGAATAATGATGATGTAATTTTAGGGTAAGCATTGTATCCTTGATGTAAGCGGGAATGCCATCAAGAGACTTCAAGTTGCGCAGCTCTACCCTATTGCTATTTTCATCAAACCGAAGTCAGCTGAACAAATTATGTAAGTATAATTGGAAGATGGAAGAGAAAAATAAATAGTTTGTATATAATGCATTGTATGGCAATTTATATTTTGAGTTAATTTGTTAACTTTATATTTTTAAGAACACGCAGAGAATTCATAATAACATGATACGTATATCAGTGAACAGATTCACAAGGGCCGTGATTAGGGTTCAAACCTATTCGATTATGGGTTCAAATCCTCATCAAGGCCTTGAGAATTTGTTCATTGATATATTAGGTTATTGTGAATTCTCTTGTGTATTGAAGTAGGGCATCAGAGGTAGAACTATTTGGTTGACAGAGCCCGAGTGCATAAGGGAGTTGTGTAAAACCCTGGTTCGGCTTCAGTGGAAGCCTCGGGGTCCTTGTGGGGGGGCAGTAGCACTCTGGGTTGCAATTTTATATAGTGTCTTGTATAGTGTCGTGGTACAGCCCTGGAAACACAAACCGAAACTGTCTCTATTTTCCGCTTGTTACAACTTGTAATAAAGTTGTTACATCTTGGCTTAACGTGTTTATGATGTGCAGGCGAGGAGTCACAATAACGTGGCTAAAGTATGTTGACCAGACCACACACGAGAAGGTGAAGGGATGATGACGTTTTGGTCCGTCCTGGACCATTCTCAAGTCGATTGTATTCCCACTCTTACAATCGACTTGAGGCCAGGACGGACCGAAACGTCGTCGTCCCTTCACCTTCAAGTGTGTGGTCTGGTCAACGTGTTTGACGTATTAGAACATTGTTACAACTTGTAATAAAGTTGTCACATCTTGGCTTAACGTGTTTATGATGTATTAGAATGTTGTTACAACTTGCTATGTTGATTGTTATAACTGGTTAGGTGTTAAAACTTGCTTGAACGTTGTACCATCGTCGCAGTTTCGGTGTGTGTTTGGTGGGAATTGACTAGAGTGCATCTGGGAACATGGAGAGCATAGGTTCGAACCCACATTAAGGCCTTGTTCATTTGTTAAGAATGTCATTTAACTGTATGATGTCACCTTTGATATGCTTCCCCAAGATGGCTGTCATGAGTATTTTTTGTGTTTTGTAATAGTATTCAAATATTTGAATTACACCTTTCCAAGTTTAAAAGTGTTCTCTGTAGGATTATGCAGAATGGACAGTAGTACCAGCAGTAAGTCAGCATCTATCATTGATCGGGAGAGTGGAATAGTATGTTAAATGTGTGTGTGTGTAATTACCTAAGTGTAGTTA
>WNGS01165751.1:3099607-3109637 GCA_020271785.1 Procambarus virginalis
TATTTTTAAGAACACGCAGAGAATTCATAATAAACATGATACGTACTATATCAGTGAACAGACTCACAAGGGCCGTGATTAGGGTTCAAACCTATTCGATTATGGGTTCAATCCTCATCAAGGCCCTTCAAAATTTGCTGTTCTCATTGATATATTTAGGTTATTGTGAATTCTCTTGTGTATTGAAGTGGGGCATCAGAGGTAGAACTATTTGGTTGACAGAGCCCGAGTGCATAAGGAGTTGTGTAAAACCCTGGTTCGGCTTCAGTGGAAGCCTCGGGGTCCTTGTGGGGGGGCAGTAGCACTCTGGGTTGCAATTTTTATATAGTGTCTTGTATAGTGTCGTGGTACAGCCCTGGAAACACAAACCGAAACTGTCTCTATTTTCCGCTTGTTACAACTTGTAATAAAGTTGTTACATCTTGGCTTACGTGTTTATGATGTGCAGGCAGGAGTCACAATAACGTGGCTAAAGTATGTTGACCAGACCACACACGAGAAGGTGAAGGGATGATGACGTTTTGGTCCGTCCTGGACCATTCTCAAGTCGATTGTATTCCACTCTTACAATCGACTTGAGGCCAGGACGGACCGAAACGTCGTCGTCCCTTCACCTTCAAGTGTGTGGTCTGGTCAACGTGTTTGACGTATTAGAACATTGTTACAACTTGTAATAAAGTGTCACATCTTGCTTAACGTGTTTATGATGTATTAGAATGTTGTTACAACTTGCTATGTTGATTGTTATAACTGGTTAGGTGTTAAAACTTGCTTGAACGTTGTACCATCGTCGCAGTTTCGGTGTGTGTTTGGTGGGAATTGACTAGAGTGCATCTGGGAACATGGAGAGCATAGGTTCGAACCCACATTAGGCCCTTGTTCATTTGTTAAGAATGTCATTTAACTGTATGATGTCACCTTTGATATGCTTCCCAAGATGGCTGTCATGAGTATTTTTTGTGTTTTGTAATAGTATTCAAATATTTGAATTACACCTTTCCAAGTTTTAAAGTGTTCTCTGTAGGATTATGCAGAATGGACAGTAGTACCAGCAGTAAGTCAGCATCTATCATTGATCGGGAGAGTGGAATAGTATGTTAATGTGTGTGTGTGTGTATTACCTAAGTGTAGTTACAGGATGAGAGCTACGCTCGTGGTGTCCCGTCTTCCCAGCAATCTTTGTCATATAACGCTTTGAAACTACTGATGATCTTGGCCTCCACTACCTTCTCACCTAACTTGTTCCAACCGTCTAACCTCTCTGTTTGCGAAAGGTGTGTGTGCGAAAGGTTGTGTGTGTGTGTGTATGTACTTAATTGTACTTACCTAGTTGTGCTTGCAGGGGTTGAGTCTTGTCTACACTTGAAGCTGTGTATGGAGTCAGCCTCCACCACATCACTTTCTAATGCATTCCATTTGTCTACAACTCTGACACTGAAATTTTTTTTTTAACATCCCTATGGCTCATTTGGGCACTCTGATTTGTGATTTCCACCTGTGTCCCCTAGTGCGTGTGGCCCTTGTTTAAATAGTCTGTCTTGTCTACCCTATCAATTCCTCTGAGAATCTTGTATGTGGTGATCATGTTCCCTCTAACTCTTCTATCTCCCAGTGATGTGAGGTTAATTCCCATAGTCTCTCCTGGTAGCTCATGCCCCTCAGTTGTGGTACTAGTCTGGTGGCAAACCTTTGAACCTTTTCCAGTTTAGTCTTATGCTCGACTAGATATGGACTCCATGCTTGAGCCGTATACTCTAGGATTGATCTGACATATGTGGTATACAAAGTTCTGAAAGATTCCTTACACAAGTTTCTAAATGCCATCCTTATGTTAGCCAACCTGGCATATGCCACTGATTATCCTCTTGATACGGGCTTCAGGGGACAGGTCTGGCGTGATATCAACCCCCAGGTCTTTCTCTCTCTCTCTCTGACTCTTGAAGTATTTCATCTCCCAATGATACCTTGTATCTGGTCTCCTGCTTCCTACACCTATGAACAAATCCACAAGGGCCATGACGAGGATTCAAACCTACGTTCGAGATCATTCCTAACACCTGTCTTCCTACATACCTATACCTATTATAGGTCCCTACATCTATCTTCATTACATTACATTTGCTTGGGTTAAACTCTTAACAACTATTTGTTCGACCATTCGTCTTCTTGAAGCCTCAAGCTGTCATCCTCTCTCTTCTCATAATCCTTCTCATAAGTTTGGCATCGTCAGCAAACATTAGAGGAATAAGTGTTTTTCCCTCTGGGAGATCATTTACGTATATCAGAAACAGGATAGGTCCAGTATAGAGCCCGAGTACAGAGCTCGAGTACAGTGTGTGTGTGTGTGGTGGGGGGGGGCTCTGTTATGCTTGAAAGTGGGGGGGGGGGGCTCAGAATGCTTGAAAGATGAAAGGTTTGTGTAGTGATGGAGCTTGTTAGAGAAATGTGTGTGTGTACTGTGGCAACCTGGTGGGAGGAAGGAGAGGAGATGTAATAATAATAATAATTAAGCAGTTGTAGCTATCGGCAGTAGTGAAGATCGATAGGTATATCATGGCATATTTTGTTTACAATACTTGCATTAATTACTATCATTCTCTAACTTTGTGTATGCCATTTGCAGGGAGTGGAACAAGAGAATGACTGAAGAGCAGGCTCGCAAAACATACGAGCGTGCTCTTAAGTCGAAGGCGATTTTGGCGAGTATTTCACATCAATTGTAGCAGGTGATACTCCAGAGGAGGTGTATGCCCGTGTTAAGGATCTGATCCACCAACATTCTGGCCCTAAGATCTGGGTGACTTGTAAGGACAAGTTATAAAATAAGGGAAATTCCCCTATGGGGTTATTCTGTATATCCCACGCTTGAACATTTTGTTGCATGAAAAAAGATATTATTATTACATCTTATTAATGGCATTTGATTCTTTCCAATGTATGGACTAATATTGATGCTTGAAAATATAATAATGCTGATACAAGAACCAGTGAACTTTGATGATGATGATCCTGATAGATATGATGATCCTGATAGATATGATGATCCTGATAGATCATACATGGAAAAAAATGAGCAGTAGAAGGATAATGAGCTGTTTGAACATCTGGTGAGAAGCCTCCGATGGGCTGAAGATGAAGTAATTCTTCATATTGGCCTATTGTAAGTCCGTGAACTTGATGATTTTTTTTTATGATGATATTGTAGAGAGATTGCATCTCGTGTGTGCGGCCATACTATTGAAACTTTTCATTGTATTATAAGAGTTTTATGCCTTTACTACAGCATGAAGGTGAAACAAGTGTATGACGTGGAAAATGCTGGCTGGGTGTTTGTTATTAAGCTGTTAGTACCCAGATGACAAATCACATATATTTAATGAATACCTGACATTGTTAGAAGTCGGCATTTTTGGGTCATTTTGTTATGTTAGCCTGTGGCAACTCGGGAGAAGTATGATTAGAAATAATACATATTGATATTTAAATTTATGGATAGAGGAGGAGAGAGTGGGTGTATAGAGTGCGTGTTAGGTTGGCAATGCATGGAATAAGGTACTTAATTTATGCCCAGAGGAATTGTTTTAATATTTATTTGTTTTTATTTTTTATTCTACCTTACATCCACAGTTTTGTTGAATTTGACGTATCAAGCTTGTGTTACTGGGCTTCTGTTCAGTTTTGTGATAGACAAATTGTGTGTTGTGTTCTCCTGTCCATCTGTTAAAGTGCTCATTTAAATGAAAACATGTACATGAGTTACACTTCTTGAAATTGAAAGTTGTACCTTATTAATGACTGTAGTTTATCATTTTATGAAATACACATAATTAATTCATGGTGAGCATATATATAATAAATATTCAACTTAATTTGCAGGGCTTGTACAGCAGCCCTCCAGTTAAACAATATATGTATTCTAGCAGCATGTTGTGAAGCTCTGCATTATGAATATGATAAACACAAGTTTGTTCTTTGAGGAAATTGGATATTGATACTAAGAAAGTAAATAAGTCTTGTAGCTCACAAGAAGATGAGGAAGTAGGTGTAAGACATTTTGTTGTTCTGTATATGTTCATGAGGCAACACTTGCAATATTAATATTTTGTGGAAACAAATATTGCAAATCACTGTGAGATGCATCTTGAAAGTTTTTGCGAGTGTGTGATGTTGGGTGTGTAGATTTGCTCCTAATGTCGTTCGAGTCGAGTCTCTGATGTCGAGGCACGAGAGAAAAACCAAAGTAATTAGGTGGCAAGCTGCTGTTTTATTCCAAACAGCTCCTCTTAGGTTAGGTTTACTTGTCCTTAGTTGAAGAAGACGAGAGAAGATGGGCCTTAAAAAAATATAGTATATATATAAAGAGAAATTGCTGACCATGTCACCAATGTTGATGCTGTAATCTCATACATACCTTGTTTAGAACTTAGTAGTGCTTTAGGTCACATCCAATACTGATAGAAGAAAGCTGAGGTTCTGATTGTCTTGACTTGTCAGGTGTAGACAGCAATAGAAGTAATCTAATGATATCAAAAGAGGCAGAAGAAAGATCCTTAGCAAATTGTATCATTTATGGGTGTTGACATGTTCTCATCTCCACAATCCTCCTCCCTTGTTGTTCTCGTGCTAATGGCAGCAGCAGGGTTAATGCAATTTGAAACTTTACGAATTTGTGGATTTTTCACAGATGTTCTCTAGGAGTAAGAATAAGGAATATTTAAGCCTTATGGAAAATCCTCAAAATGGTGAAGGAGGACTAATTACCACACAATGATGTATATGTGTTGATATTTAATTTAAAGTGATAAATGGCTGGCCGGTGACCAAACTCAAACAAGTCAAGCCTGGCCTCTGGCTGGGCTTGGGGAGTAGAACAACTCCCAGAACCCCATCCAGCAGGTATCAAGCAGGTCATGTTTTGTTATACAAGCTGTTTATCGTATCATAGTATGGATGAAGAGTTGTTGAATGTTCTGCCCTTATGTCTTTAACATAAAGATGTTGATGACTGATGATTACCAGTGAATTAGGATCCCCAGGCCAGTTTGATAACAAAAGGTGATTGAAATATGATATTTATGCTTAGGAATATTGCACAGACTGGCCATAGAGGCCAACTAGAAGAAAATAATTGAGAATTATAGACGTGTACTCAAGTAGGTTTGTTTTGAATTTATTGTACCTCAGTGATATTAGCTTTAATGCAGTGGCATCTTGTATAAGCTAAATTTGTCATTCAAATTAGGATTATTATCATTAAAAATTAAGAAGTGTTTGGCAGTAGTTAAAAATGTATGTGAATTCTTTGAGAAAAGGTTTGGTTATTGAGACCCCCTGAAAACATTTATGATTAATCTAAAGAGCTTTCAATTAATACAGTGTCGGTGACAATATGTTTAGCCTTTGAAAGATGAGTTTATTTGTTATAACTTGGGGGAAGATGTGCAAACGTGTTATAAAGATGGAGAGACAAAATTGAAAATTTAAGGACTTATTTTATTTGTATTGAAAAGTATGATATTAAATCACCTTAAATGTGCTGATGATGAATCCTAGAGAGAGTGAGAGAGTGAGCGAGCGAGCGCAGTTATCATGTCGTTGTTACATGTGTGAGTTTTACAAATTATTGTTAACATATTTTGTCAATGACCTCCTATTATCTGTATTCCCTACGATCTTAAAGGTAATTTGCTGTGTTTTAGTCATGGTGCCATGCTGATATTTGATTTTTAATATTTTTGTTTAGGCCATGTTCATACGTACTGTAAGTAATTTGGTGTTTGTAAATATGTAGTGTAATGACTGATGCAGTGGGAGCTTACAGTAGTAGAATTTTTATTGTTTTTATGTAAACATTTTATGGCACTTTTATGTGCAATGTACAGTATATTAATTTATTTTCACCATGCTCCCAAGTCGCCTTGTTGGAGGTTCTCGGACTAATATGTGTAGAGATTTTATATATATGGACTTATTTGCACTTGTCTTTGTTTTACTTGTATTATTGAAAGGAAGAAGGACTTAGATTGATAGAAGATTGACGAGAAGGACTTTTGAGTGGTATATGGTTGGGTTGCAAGTTATGTAATATATATGCAACTATTTTTTTTTGTATTAGAGCCATAAATCACTGGTAAAAACAATTTCTACCCTTTTTTAAATTATCAACAATTATATAAATTTGATGAAAGAAGTATAAAGGTGTTTACATTAGTTATGTTACTGGAAACGATAATAAGATTTAATGTATTTTGTGTTCCCACAAAGATTATTGACAACAGTTTGAGTTCGATTATGCACATAAACGTAATCACACTGCAAGCAGGCTGTCATAATTAACAATGAAGTGTTAGTAGGGGTTTGAAATTGCAAATATTGAGTGTTAGATTGTCATAGAAATACTACCACTAAGTGGAAAGGCACTTGTGGAAAGGCACTTGGTAAGTGTTTAGATTTGACAGACCTGATAAACCTTCCCACATGCCATATATATATATATATATGGTTATGTTTAAGTTGCTCTTCTACCAGATATGAGAACTTGTGGCCTCAGACATGATAATGTTTCAGATTGGGATTAGTGCCATCTTTGAACTTGGTAATTCACAGGGTCTCGGTAGTACAGTCGGGTTCGTTCTCGACTCACAATCGAGAATTCCAGGTTCGAATCCCGGGTGGGACAGAAATGGTTGGGCACATTTCCTTTCACCTAATGTGCCTGTTAACCTAGCAGCAAGTAGGTATTCTCGAGTTAGTCAGCTTGTTATGGGGTTGCATCCTGGGCAGGGTCAGTAATTTGACCCTGGCAAAGGACCTCGATAAAAGCCTAACTTGTGTAAGTACACTCTGGTTGCCTGTCCCCCGACAAAATGAATTATTATTATTAATATGGCTTGACTTGTGATGATGTGTTTGTTAAAACTGATTAATCTATTGCAGCTGGATAATGAAAAACGAGAAGTGAATTTTGAAAAGACATTGGTATAAATTTGTCGTACATGTCACTATCGCCTTGATAATGAATCTGGGACAAGTAACAACAGTTGACAGAAACGGTGCCACTGCTGACAGTATGATTGAAACTGCCTGTCTAGTTAAAATTTATCAGGCACTGTTTTTGCCAGGTGTTGTTGTTGTCAATTGTTATTAGTCCTATGTTATAAAATGGACTTGCCATTTAAATTGACCTTCTCTGGTAAGTCAGTATAATAACTTTGCAGATTTTGAAACTTGAGCAATAGATATTGTAGAATTAGGAATGTTAATAATTAAATTTGTCAAGCATTTCTTGTGACGATTAAAACATATCAAATTCTGAAATGGCAAAATCTGTTTAACGAAGATGAAGCTACAGCAGTTTATGATGCCGATTTGATTTGCTCAACCTGTAATCTGCTGTCAATGCGAGTGACAGAGCCACCGTCTCCTCTTCCTCTTTGATTAATCTTGAGTCTTAATGTTGTGTGTTCGTGGCACCATGTCTACAACCTTTTCTCTGAATACAACCTTTAATATTTGCAGCTTCAGTGGTGTGTGTGTGCCCAGTGCAGCAGCATCCTCTGACTACTTTTCCCCCCATCCCTCTGAAATCCACATCCTCCCTCCCTCTGAAATCCCCATCCTCCCTCCTTCCCTTCCCTGTATTGTAAATACAAGATTATCTCAAAGTATTGTGTGTTTTATATTCTTGTGGCCTGCGAATGTTGTTTGGACCCTTGTCCTACAGTTGGTGTTTTATGTTTGAGCTGAAACCTGATATGATATTGAATACATTTAGAGGAGTTTGTGAATTTGGCTCTTGACATGAGTGATATAATCCCATCATTTTAAATTATGTGCAAATCCACAAGGGCCGTGACGAGGATTCGAACCTACGTCCAGGAGCATGCCAGATGCTGCCTTAATCAGCGTTCATTTGATGCAGTACGCTATTGTGATTTCTGTGTGTGTTAAATTATGTGTATAATAAATATTGGTGTATCTTATCACCATGTTTATATTGTTAGACTTGTTATCAGTGATGATTATATACAATGTATTTCTATAGAAGTGCAGGTTTCATACGAGATGTGACAATTGTGATTTTATTATGTAGCCGATCGAGTATGTACACATAGTACACTCAACTTTATAAACATAATTACTGTCATTGTTAACAAAAAGTGTTGGTACATGTAAACTATTGATTATTTATAATATATAAAATAGAGCAAGGATGAATTAAGTTTGCTCAAATAGTGGATTTGGTCCATGTGACTGAATAACAACTGAATCCATGACAAAGTGCATTATCAATGTTTATTATTAAGCATTGTACTGCTTGGCTGTAAAATATGAGAAGCTTACACAGAAAAAAATTTATTCCAAATTTTTATTTTTATTTTTATATTGTTAAAATACATTCTCTGATCATGGTAAACTTAAAAAAAATAAGTTACTCGCCTAGTTCTACTCACCTAGTTGTGCTTGCATGAGTTGAACTTCGGCTCTATGGTCCCACCTCTCGACTATCAATTAATTGGTGTACAGATTCCTGAGCGTATTGGGCTTTATCATGTTTACATTTGAAACTGTGTATAGTCTGCCTCCACCACATCACTGTCTTAATATATTCCATTTGTTAAATTCTTTGTCTGTGGCTCATTTGGGTACTAAGTTCCCACCTGTTTCCTTCCCCTTGTGTGTGTCCAACCCATGCTAAATAGTTTCTTTGCCCACCATGTCAATTCCTCTGAGAATTTGGTAAGTGATGTGTCTCCCAACTCTTCTGTCTTTCAGGGACTTTAGGTTTAATTCCCGTAGCCTTTCCTCGTAACTCATACCTCTCGGTTCTGGGACTAGTCTAGTGGTGGACCTCTGAATCTTCTTTCAAATTTGTCTTGTGATTAACTAGGTATGGAGCTGCATACTCTGGTCTGACATAAGTGGTATTTAAGGTTCTGAATGATTCCTTACAAAAGTTTCTAAAGGCAGTTCTTATGTTAGCCAACTTAGCATATGCTGCCCCCTCCTTTTCCAGCCCATTGCCATCATGAAGGGGGGGGGGGGGCTTGGTCGGCAGCTGTCGGGGTGTAATGCTCCATAGGACAGTCCTCTGTACTTTGAAGACTTATTCTCCTGCTGCCGTCTTCACTAATTGTGCTAGATGCCTTTTCCTCTTCATTGTGTTTAATTTTTCCTCCCTACCTCTTCTCCTTTCTGATTGTTATTTCCAGTTGACTCTTTGCCATTCTTGATTATATTTTCAGATGTCTTCTTCTGTTTTGACGCCAGGTGTTTGGGGAGGTACACACTCATCCGTAAAACTGTGGTCCCTGACATTGTTGAGCGAGGGAACGCTTTTATTGTCAGTCTTTGCATTCATTGCCGAGCCCGATCAAGACAGACTGACGGTTTTTAAGGTGGCAATTGCAGGGCGTATACCCACAATGCACCCCTGGGGGAGGGAACCCCCTGTCTTGTTGGGTGTTCTATCTTCTAATTGTGGCTTCATGGAGGGATTGGGGGCTTATTTGTGGATGAAATTTTTACTGTTCGTTATATGCCAATATTTGACTCTTAACTTTTCAGACTTGTGGGGTGGGTGACCAGGCTCCTGAGTCAAACTGTGATGGAAGACGGCTCTGTAGCCCTGCTACATTGGGCCCAGACCAAACTGCTTCTTTGACTCTCCTGACTACCCCTCTCTGCTCCCCATCTCTGTGGCAGAGCCAAAAGTCATTCTAAGACCGAGTGCTCTTCTTCCCAAGCTCATCTGCATCAATTGAGGTGAGCCCACCCTACCTTCTCCCACGCATGTGTGCACTACAAATTTGATGAAGCCATGCTCAATTTGAAACATCGCTATCATTTATCTTTTCCGGGGATAGATGCCAAGTCCGCAGTCTTCTCTCTTTCTCTGGCGTGTCTTATGCTCGTGTGCTGCGGTTCACTACTCCTCGCCCACTCCCACTTTCTCAGTTTGGCAACCAATATTGGGCATAGAACCCGGACCCCTCCATCTCACCTGCTCCTTTGTGTTCTGGCCAGAGGG
>WNGS01165751.1:3110548-3121051 GCA_020271785.1 Procambarus virginalis
TAGTAGCAAGGCAGGTTAACAATCTGTATCTGCACCAGGGATCTTTTCAAACTGTCTCTAATTCGTTACACCAATGCTGGGGAGAGACACAGGAGAATAGTAGTACTAAATCCAGCCTAGGGGTGACTGGCAGTAAGCCAATTATAAAATTCAAAGTTCTTCCAAGCCCTCATAGGCAATCCATGGACCCCATTAGCATTGTTGCTACAACAAGAGAATAGTATATAACAGGCAGAACAGGTCTAGACATGGCGACCCAGTCTATCGGTAGAAAGGAGAATCCACACCTTCTAATGGGGTGTACTGTACAGCAATTGCTAGGTCAGGTCATGGTTAGGAGCTCATGCGATAACAACATTGTCAGCCTTACTAAGTTGCTTGAGAATGCTAGTCAGGATATAAACATAACGCAAGACATCACTCAACTCTCAGGGGCTGTATAAAAGCTTGAAGGATAGATAGAGAGGCATTGAGAACTGGAGTGTGCGTTGCACAGACTTGTAAAGTCAAATACACACACACACACTTGTGTGTATGTATTGTGTGATATAAATATGTGATATAATACATAATATGTGCGAGGAGGAGCTATGCCACGCTTTCTAACTTCAGAATTGCTTTTAAATACATGGATGGCGATATGCTAAAGAAATTGTTCATGACTTTTGTTAGGCCAAAGCTAGAATATGCAGCGGTTGTATGGTGCCCATATCTTAAGAAGCACATCAGCAAACTGGAAAAGGTGCAAAGAGATGCTACTAAGTGGCTCCCAGAACTGAAGGGCAAGAGCTACGAGGAGAGGTTAGAGGCATTAAATATGCCAAAACTAGAAGACAGAAGAAAAAGAGGTGATATGATCACTACATACAAAATAGTAACAGGAATTGATAAAATCGATAGGGAAGATTTCCTGAGACCTGGAACTTTAAGAACAAGAGGTCATAGATATAAACTAGCTAAACACAGATCCCGAAGAAATATAAGAAAATTCACTTTCGTAAACAGAGTGGTAGACGGTTGGAACAAGTTAGGTGAGAAGGTGGTGGAGGCCAAGACCGTCAGTAGTTTCAAAGGGTTATAGGACAAAGAGTGCTGGGAAGACGGGACACCACAAGCATAGCTCTCATCCTGTAACTACACTTAGGTAATTACACTTAGGTAATTACAGAGAGAGAGAGAGAGAGAGACACGGATGCAGACAGACAGATGCAGACAGAGACAGACAGACAGACAGATGCAGACAGACAGACAGACACAGACAGAGACTAACAGACACGCAGATAGACAGACACAGACAGACGGAGAGACAGACAGACAGATGCAAACAGAGACAGACACAGACGCAGACAAAGACAGACAGACAGACAGGCAGACAGCCAGCCAACCAGTAGGATGTTACGATCTATTTCCCTTTATCTCACTCCTATTTTCCTGTATCCAGAAATTAATATAAAACAATGAAATTCAGGGTGATTTTTTTTCTTTCTCTACCACAGACGTGGCCACACATTTACAATGCTAACCAGCATATATACATTTTCTTCTGTCCTCCATGTACAGGGTTAGAAATGTGTTAAACATATATTTCAAGGGTTTATTGAACAATCAACCAATGAAGGTGAGTCGGTGCTTTTAAAATGCTAAGCTAACCTATATACGAAAATACATAGATACACAGATTTACGTATGCCTTACATAAAGTGTTCAATGTGTCTTTTACATAGTGTCATTAATGTACATTTACAAAGGTGAAATGTAATTCTGATCAGCTTCCATATATACTTTATACCCATACATATACATACACACACACATATACATATATACACACATGCATTCACAGACATTTGTCTCATTTACTCTGACAGGGTGAGATAGCTGATAAAGAAACTAGTGTGCAATTAAGCACTTAATCACTGAAGGTGATTAAGGTGCTTTTACAAACTCAGGTTATATAGTTACATCATATACATTGTATAATTAAAACAGTTAACACTGAAAGGCATCACTGAAAGTACTCAGAGTATGGGTAACGATGTGTATCAGTGCAATACCGACGGCTCTGTAGAAGAGGGTGGACGATGTACCGGATGTGCATGTAATATATTTGAACAATCTTCTCTCGTACATACAGCAATGAAGCGCGTCAATGACTGGGTAAGTACAACTCAAACCGAACTTGCAGGCATATACCTTGCCACCGAATTTTTAAAAGACAAAGGCAGTGGACTTATATACTGTGACTCGCAGAGTGCACTCCTGGCATTGAACGCACATAGTAGTGACACCCAGAAAATAGTCGGTGATATTCGAATGAATGTTTTAGCTGCTAAAGAAAACAGATTTGAAATTAAATTCCTATGGATACCATCACATGTTGGCATCTCAAGGCATGACACTGTTGATATGCTTGCAAAGACAGCCTGTAGAAAACCAGTGGTAGAAATTGATATGTGTATTCATAGCAGTGACAAAGAGAATTCAGGGTGGTGGCAGAGGGTGTCTGGAGAGAGCCTTTCAGAGCTCCATTTATATACTTTCCCACTCAGACTTTATGCCATTTATTCGGATCCTCAGTTTCTTTTGAAATAACCATGTCATAACCCAGTTTAACCCATCTGCAATACTATAAGTCTGTATATTCTAAGCAGTCTCGTGGGTATAGTATCAAGCAATATTTGTATCTAGATGTATAGCGTTAACTGTTATTTCATGATCTCTAGACATGTGTTTAGTGGGCTTTGGTCTATGTCCAGGTTCTGTATTTACCAGTATTCATTTGTAGCTGATGGATGACCTGAGGTAGTGAATACTTTACTGGCACATTTGCTACAAAATCTGTAGCTGCCAGGATATAGCTTTCTATATCTGTTGGTCGTGGATTGCCTAACATATCCACACCACAACAGCACGACCCACCTTTCTAGTGGGTCGTGCTGTAGTGGTGGGTCGTGGATTGCCTAACTTGAGTTCTGAATTAGTAGTGTCTGGTTCTAATTAGGATGTTTGCACTGGTACCCAGGTTTTTTGTTTTTTGTGTAATTTCTTGAATGTTTTGTTTGCAGGCACTTGATAGTGAACAAGTGTGATGGTTTTCCTAGTTGATTGCCCTAATGCTTGTCTTAAGAACATAAGAACAAAGGTAACTGCAGAAGGCCTATTAGCCCATACAAGGCAGCTCCTATTTATAACCACCCAATCCCACTCATATACATCAGTGGGATTTGTGGAGGATGTGGTGCAGTGGGTGGTGGTGGTGATGGTGGAAGCTTGGGTAATGTTCTGGCTTTGTATAGTTCGGTCTCCTTCCTCGTTCCAGGGTGCGAGTCAGAGGTTTGTACCCTAGAACGTAAGCTGTTTTTTCCTTGCACTTGTATGTTTGGTAGTTTTTTGTGCTCTATCTCCCCCCCCCCATCCCACCCCAAAGTAAGTGTTCTGTTATTTATAGTGTCTTCTTGTTTACTGATGGGCAGGCTCCTCTTAAAACCAGGGGTAAAACCCTGGTTTGTGTCTCGGAGAGGCTGCAGGATCCAGTAAGTTCAGTAGAACTTCGGTTACAACTCGCTTACCATGCTCAGCTCAGTCGATTAAGGCAGCGTCTGGTATGCTCCCGGACGCAAGTTCGAATCCTCATCACGGCCCTTGAGGATTTGTTCATTTGATGCATCACGCTATTGTGATTTCTGTGTGTGAAATTAGGTTCCTTTTGCCTTTTCCAGATATTATGTATTGTCATTGGTCGGTCCTTCTGGGAGCCCTTTTGTGGGGAATTTATTTTTGGGCACCTTGGTGAAGAGGCCATCTGTCTATAGTAGAGAGCATCTTTGAGTTCTGTCCCACCTCTTGGTAATGTATGTGCATTTCAGAGGAACAGTGTGATTTTGTTCCTGTACTTGTTGAGGATAACGGCTCGCATACCTGACCTATCAATTTTGGGTTGTGCTGCTTTTTTCATCATGTGCTCAATAGTTTTCTTGTGCGCTCTAGTTGCTTGTTTTGGGCTTTGTTCCACTGTTTGGTCGCTTGAGTTTGGGATTCTTTCATTTGTCAGATGATTCGTATATCTTGTGGTCAGTTGAAGTAACTAGTAGCAGCAATTTGGGAAGAGGTTCATTGAATGTTTTCGAGTAAACTCATTGGTGTTTGGATAAGCTTATAATTTTTGTATTATTAATTTATTATTTATTACTGTTAATTATTACAATTTATTATTTTTGTGTCTTGCCATAACTTTAGTATGACCTGGAAGAGACAGTTTGAAAAGATCATCCCTAGTGCACCGATACAGATTGTAACGTGTCCTGGGTTAAGGATGCCGTTTTCTTTCCTGTTACAAACAATAAAGTTAATTGCTTTGAAAAGTGACTTTGAGTTTCTCGGTCTGATTTATTAATATTTTCCATGTATTCTTGTTTTTTGGACGATTGAAATAATTAGGTGGTTTATTGGAAACGATGAGTCACAATAACGGGGCTGAAGATCCGAAGGTTAAACCACACATCAGAAGATGACAACATTTTGGTCCATCCTGGACCTAATATTATCACGTCGATTGTGTCTTGATAATGGTCCATTTTTAGGGAGCCGGTCGGCCGAGCGGACAGCACACTGGACTTGTGATCCTGTGGTCCTGGGTTCGATCCCAGGCGCTGGCGAGAAACAATGGGCAGAGTTTCTTTCACCCTATGCCCCTGTTACCTAGCAGTAAAATAGGTACCTGGGTGTTAGTCAGCTGTCACGGGCTGCTTCATGGGGGTGGAGGCCTGGTCGAGGACCGGGCCGCGGGGACACTAAAGCCCCGAAATCATCTCAAGATAACCATGACAGACCGAAATGTCGTCATCACCACATCTTCTGATGTGTGGTTTAATCTTAATAGGTGATTTATTGTGTTTAATTGCATAAAATTCTTTCACATTATAAAGGTTTCAGAAAATGTTTTAATTTATTCAGTGTTTTGATCACAGGTATGTTATGTAATGCGTAGTTATTTAGGTGTAAATGTTTACTACTTTGTATGACTTATCAATTTTAACAAAAATATGAATGATGATGATGTAATTTTAGGGTAAGCATTGTATCCTTGATGTAAGCGGGAATGCCATCAAGAGACTTCAAGTTGCGCAGCTCTACCCTATTGCTATTTTCATCAAACCGAAGTCAGCTGAACAAATTATGTAAGTATAATTGGAAGATGGAAGAGAAAAATAAATAGTTTGTATATAATGCATTGTATGGCAATTTATATTTTGAGTTAATTTCTTAACTTTATATTTTTAAGAACACGCAGAGAATTCATAATAACATGATACGTATATCAGTGAACAGATTCACAAGGGCCGTGATTAGGGTTCAAACCTATTCGATTATGGGTTCAAATCCTCATCAAGGCCCTTGAGAATTTGTTCATTGATATATTAGGTTATTGTGAATTCTCTTGTGTATTGAAGTAGGGGCATCAGAGGTAGAACTATTTGGTTGACAGAGCCCGAGTGCATAAGGGAGTTGTGTAAAACCCTGGTTCGGCTTCAGTGGAAGCCTCGGGGTCCTTGTGGGGGGGCAGTAGCACTCTGGGTTGCAATTTTTATATAGTGTCTTGTATAGTGTCGTGGTACAGCCCTGGAAACACAAACCGAAACTGTCTCTATTTTCCGCTTGTTACAACTTGTAATAAAGTTGTTACATCTTGGCTTAACGTGTTTATGATGTGCAGGCGAGGAGTCACAATAACGTGGCTAAAGTATGTTGACCAGACCACACACGAGAAGGTGAAGGGATGATGACGTTTTGGTCCGTCCTGGACCATTCTCAAGTCGATTGTATTCCCACTCTTACAATCGACTTGAGGCCAGGACGGACCGAAACGTCGTCGTCCCTTCACCTTCAAGTGTGTGGTCTGGTCAACGTGTTTGACGTATTAGAACATTGTTACAACTTGTAATAAAGTTGTCACATCTTGGCTTAACGTGTTTATGATGTATTAGAATGTTGTTACAACTTGCTATGTTGATTGTTATAACTGGTTAGGTGTTAAAACTTGCTTGAACGTTGTACCATCGTCGCAGTTTCGGTGTGTGTTTGGTGGGAATTGACTAGAGTGCATCTGGGAACATGAGAGCATAGGTTCGAACCCACATTAAGGCCCTTGTTCATTTGTTAAGAATGTCATTTAACTGTATGATGTCACCTTTGATATGCTTCCCCAAGATGGCTGTCATGAGTATTTTTTGTGTTTTGTAATAGTATTCAAATATTTGAATTACACCTTTCCAAGTTTAAAAGTGTTCTCTGTAGGATTATGCAGAATGGACAGTAGTACCAGCAGTAAGTCAGCATCTATCATTGATCGGGAGAGTGGAATAGTATGTTAAATGTGTGTGTGTGTGTAATTACCTAAGTGTAGTTACAGGATGAGAGCTACGCTCGTGGTGTCCCGTCTTCCCAGCAATCTTTGTCATATAACGCTTTGAAACTACTGATGATCTTGGCCTCCACTACCTTCTCACCTAACTTGTTCCAACCGTCTAACCTCTCTGTTTGCGAAAGGTGTGTGTGTGTGTGTGTGTATGTACTTAATTGTACTTACCTAGTTGTGCTTGCAGGGGTTGAGTCTTGTCTACACTTGAAGCTGTGTATGGAGTCAGCCTCCACCACATCACTTTCTAATGCATTCCATTTGTCTACAACTCTGACACTGAAATTTTTTTTTTAACATCCCTATGGCTCATTTGGGCACTCTGATTTGTGATTTCCACCTGTGTCCCCTAGTGCGTGTGGCCCTTGTTTTAAATAGTCTGTCTTTGTCTACCCTATCAATTCCTCTGAGAATCTTGTATGTGGTGATCATGTTCCCTCTAACTCTTCTATCTCCCAGTGATGTGAGGTTTAATTCCCATAGTCTCTCCTGGTAGCTCATACCCCTCAGTTCTGGTACTAGTCTGGTGGCAAACCTTTGAACCTTTTCCAGTTTAGTCTTATGCTCGACTAGATATGGACTCCATGCTTGAGCCGTATACTCTAGGATTGATCTGACATATGTGGTATACAAAGTTCTGAAAGATTCCTTACACAAGTTTCTAAATGCCATCCTTATGTTAGCCAACCTGGCATATGCCACTGATGTTATCCTCTTGATACGGGCTTCAGGGGACAGGTCTGGCGTGATATCAACCCCCAGGTCTTTCTCTCTCTCTCTCTGACTCTTGAAGTATTTCATCTCCCAGATGATACCTTGTATCTGGTCTCCTGCTTCCTACACCTATGAACAAATCCACAAGGGCCATGACGAGGATTCAAACCTACGTTCGAGATCATTCCTAACACCTGTCTTCCTACATACCTATACCTATTATAGGTCCCTACATCTATCTTCATTACATTACATTTGCTTGGGTTAAACTCTTAACAACTATTTGTTCGACCATTCGTCTTCTTGAAGCCTCAAGCTGTCATCCTCTCTCTTCTCATAATCCTTCTCATAAGTTTGGCATCGTCAGCAAACATTGAGAGGAATAAGTGTTTTCCCTCTGGGAGATCATTTACGTATATCAGAAACAGGATAGGTCCAAGTATAGAGCCCGAGTACAGAGCTCGAGTACAGTGTGTGTGTGTGTGGTGGGGGGGGGGCTCTGTTATGCTTGAAAGTGGGGGGGGGGGGCTCAGAATGCTTGAAAGATGAAAGGTTTGTGTAGTGATGGAGCTTGTTAGAGAAATGTGTGTGTTACTGTGGCAACCTGGTGGGAGGAAGGAAGAGGAGATGTAATAATAATAATAATTAAGCAGTTGTAGCTATCGGCAGTAGTGAAGATCGATAGGTATATCATGGCATATTTTGTTTACAATACTTGCATTAATTACTATCATTCTCTAACTTTGTGTATGCCATTTGCAGGGAGTGGAACAAGAGAATGACTGAAGAGCAGGCTCGCAAAACATACGAGCGTGCTCTTAAGGTCGAAGGCGATTTTGGCGAGTATTTCACATCAATTGTAGCAGGTGATACTCCAGAGGAGGTGTATGCCCGTGTTAAGGATCTGATCCACCAACATTCTGGCCCTAAGATCTGGGTGACTTGTAAGGACAAGTTATAAAATAAGGGAAATTCCCCTATGGGGTTATTCTGTATATCCCACGCTTGAACATTTTGTTGCATGAAAAAATATATTATTACATCTTATTAATGGCAGTTGATTCTTTCCAATGTATGGACTAATATTGATGCTTGAAAATATAATAATGCTGATACAAGAACCAGTGAACTTTGATGATGATGATCCTGATAGATATGATGATCCTGATAGATATGATGATCCTGATAGATCATACATGGAAAAAAATGAGCAGTAGAAGGATAATGAGCTGTTTGAACATCTGGTGAGAAGCCTCCGATGGGCTGAAGATGAAGTAATTCTTCATATTGGCCTATTGTAAGTCCGTGAACTTGATGATTTTTTTAAGATGATATTGTAGAGAGATTGCATCTCGTGGTGGCGGCCATACTATTGAAACTTTTCATTGTATTATAAGAGTTTTATGCCTTTACTACAGCATGAAGGTGAATCAAGTGTATGACGTGGAAAATGCTGGCTGGGTGTTTGTTATTAAGCTGTTAGTACCCAGATGACAAATCACATATATATTTAATGAATACCTGACATTGTTAGAAGTCGGCATTTTTGGGTCATTTTGTTATGTTAGCCTGTGGCAACTCGGGAGAAGTATGATTAGAAATAATACATATTGATATTTAAATTTATGGATAGAGGAGGAGAGAGTGGGTGTATAGAGTGCGTGTTAGGTTGGCAATGCATGGAATAAGGTACTTAATGTATGCCCAGAGGAATTGTTTTAATATTTATTTGTTTTTAATTTTTTATTCTACCTTACATCCACAGTTTGTTGAATTTGACGTATCAAGCTTGTGTTACTGGGCTTCTGTTCAGTTTGTGATAGACAAATTGTGTGTTGTGTTCTCCTGTCCATCTGTTAAAGTGCTCATTTAAATGAAAACATGTACATGAGTTACACTTCTTGAAATTGAAAGTTGTACCTTATTAATGACTGTAGTTTATCATTTTATGAAATACACATAATTAATTCATGGTGAGCATATATATAATAAATATTCAACTTAATTTGCAGGGCTTGTACAGCAGCCCTCCATTTAAACAAATATGTATTCTAGCAGCATGTTGTGAAGCTCTGCATTATGAATATGATAAACACAAGTTTGTTCTTTGAGGAAATTGGATATTGATACTAAGAAAGTAAATAAGTCTTGTAGCTCACAAGAAGATGAGGAAGTAGGTGTAAGACATTTTGTTGTTCTGTATATGTTCATGAGGCAACACTTGCAATATTAATATTTTGTGGAAACAAATATTGCAAATCACTGTGAGATGCATCTTGAAAGTTTTTGCGAGTGTGTGATGTTGGGTGTGTAGATTTGCTCCTAATGTCGTTCGAGTCGAGTCTCTGATGTCGAGGCACGAGAGAAAAACCAAAGTAATTAGGTGGCAAGCTGCTGTTTTATTCCAAACAGCTCCTCTTAGGTTAGGTTTACTTGTCCTTAGTTGAAGAAGACGAGAGAAGATGGGCCTTAAAAAATATAGTATATATATAAAGAGAAATTGCTGACCATGTCACCAATGTTGATGCTGTAATCTCATACATACCTTGTTTAGAACTTAGTAGTGCTTTAGGTCACATCCAATACTGATAGAAGAAAGCTGAGTTTCTGATTGTCTTGACTTGTCAGGTGTAGACAGCAATAGAAGTAATCTAATGATATCAAAAGAGGCAGAAGAAGATCCTTAGCAAATTGTATCATTTATGGGTGTTGACATGTTCTCATCTCCACAATCCTCCTCCTTGTTGTTCTCGTGCTAATGGCAGCAGCAGGGTTAATGCAATTTGAAACTTTACGAATTTGTGGATTTTTCACAGATGTTCTCTAGGAGTAAGAATAAGGAATATTTAAGCCTTATGGAAAATCCTCAAAATGGTGAAGGAGGACTAATTACCACACAATGATGTATATGTGTTGATATTTAATTTAAAGTGATAAATGGCTGGCCGGACCAAACTCAAACAAGTCAAGCCTGGCCTCTGGCTGGGCTTGGGGAGTAGAACAACTCCAGACCCCCATCCAGCAGGTATCAAGCAGGTCATGTTTTTGTTATACAAGCTGTTTATCGTATCATAGTATGGATGAAGAGTTGTTGAATGTTCTGCCCTTATGTCTTTAACATAAAGATGTTGATGACTGATGATTACCAGTGAATTAGGATCCCCAGGCCAGTTTGATAACAAAAGGTGATTGAAATATGATATTTATGCTTAGGATATTGCACAGACTGGCCATAGAGCCAACTAGAAGAAAATAATTGAGAATTATATACGTGTACTCAAGTAGGTTTGTTTTGAATTTATTGTACCTCAGTGATATTAGCTTTAATGCAGTGGCATCTTTATAAGCTAAATTTGTCATTCAAATTAGGATTA
>WNGS01165751.1:3122051-3135174 GCA_020271785.1 Procambarus virginalis
GAAAAACTATCAATAATTTCGTTGAAATATACCGTCGGGCAATATCCCAGAGAGAGTATGGCTATTTATTGGTCGATCTGACAGTTCCTGAGCCATTACAACTACGAACGAACATTGTCAATGAAGACCAGTGTGAAATTGTTTATCAAATGTGAACAAAAAAATGTCTTTAACGACGCAGAAACGGACAATTCTTACCACCATCTATAATGACATTTCCAGCTTGGGTGGTTTCACAGGATCAATTCAAAAATTGTATAAGGCCGCCAGACTTAAAGACACCAGCATCAGTATTGCAGATGTGCGGGAATTTCTCCGTGGGGAGCGATCTTATACCTTACATAGAAGAAATTTAGTTAGGTTTCCTCGACGGAAAATATTAGCTCCTAAGCCCCGCACCATAATTGCCTGTGATTTGGGAGACTTTTGTAGTTTACAAAAATACAATAATGGTGTTAAATATATTTTGATTTGTGTTGATGTTTATTCTCGTCTAATGCAGACTCAAACTTTAAAAACAAAAAATTCAACTGATGTGGTAGCTGCTCTAAAGAAGATGTTAGAAGCAACCCCACAGTTTCACGGGGTAAGACGAATATTCACCGACCGAGGAAGAGAATTTTACAACAGGACAGTTCAAAATTATTTGAATAAGAAAAATATTAAATTATATAGTGTATTTTCGGAAATGAAATCTAGTATAGTGGAGCGTGCCATCAAAACTTTAAAACATAAACTGTATCATTATATGACTCAAGCTAATTCATTACAATACATTCACATCCTCCCAAAAGTTGTGGAGGTATACAATCACTCTTTCCACAGAATACTAAGAAATACCCCACATGCCATTCATAAGTTGCAAAACATTGAAGATATACGAAGACAGTTTAAGGTCATGTATTTAAACAATAACTACCCGTTAACCGCCATCAGTCCACAACTGGAGGTTGGACAGTATGTACGACTAGCAAAGCGAAGGAATATATTTCACAAGGGCTTTTGGCCCCAAAATACAGAAGAAATATTTCAGGTGACTCATATCGACAGAACACAACCAATCCCAACCTACAAAATCAAAGATTTAACCAACGAGGCAATCAGTGGTATGTTTTATGAGCAAGAATTGATTCCAACATCCCTTCCAGACTATTTTCCCATAACGATATTACAGTCTAGGAAGACATCGAAAGGACACAGAGAATATTTCGTCAAGTGGAGAGGCTACCCAGAATCCTCCAATTGCTGGATTAGAGCTCAAGACATCGTCAAATTTTAAAAAAAAATGACAGTTCATCAGGACTCTCTCGTAGAGAAACACCATCAACTGTTATTTTTATTAAACAATTTATCGCCCAAGAAGCGGAATAAACTAATCAAGGCTTTAAAACGACAGGAAATTGAATCAATTTGTGAAATTTTTGCCAATTTTCTGAAACGAAACATCCCAGTTCAACCTCAGATAATTAATGGACTACAGAGGTATCAGAATGACATTCGTTCTGTAGCACGTAAGAGAACTCCTCTCTACAAAAAGAAAATCATCCTGACCTCTAGAAGAGGTGGAGCCATATTGGCAGCTCTGTTACCTTTGGCTGTATCGTTAATTTCCTCTCTAATAAAGTAATTACGTAAGAAGAGAAAAAATGGTGAAAGAATATTGCCTAGTACCACGACTCGTCGCTGAAAAATATTTATTTAATAAAAACGAGAGTACTCCATCACCTCTTAATGAGGTGGCTCCACCCTCCCCCGCCAGTAATAGAGGTGGAAATAAGTCCTTCTCTTTAAAAAACGAAAGCAAATGGGGCAATTCGGCTAATAATGTTGGTGGTAGCTGTAAACACCTTGACTGCGAGTCTAGCGGTGGCGATGGTAGAGTGGGGGGAGAGGCCACTCCCCCCTCACCCCCAGCAAGAATAACAACTTGCGGGCGGGGTTGCCACAGTAGCTCCTTTGAACGTTATAACCCTACCTACCGTGGGGGACTGGTCAGACCACCTTTAAAAGACATTGCCCGCCCCCCCGCCGCGCCGGCCGCCGCCGCGCAGGTGCCCGCCGCGGGGTTCTTTCAACAAAAAACGCGGGACAGGTGCGACCATCGTCCTTTAAAAAAACAAATAAAAAAAAGGATACATTCCATTCTACCGCCCGAGATGCGATTAGCTGTTGCTGGGCCCACTCTCCACAAAGCCACCACCGCCACTACCACCTCCCAAAATCCAAGTCTGGACAACTTAATAAATGTGAATTTTAAAATAGGGGAAATTCCTCACGTCAAAACATTACTGAACATGTTTGAACAAAACAGCCAACAGGTGGTATGGGATAGTCACGGGAATTTATTAAAGCCTGTGCAAAATTTAAATATTTTAGATATAATTAAAACTTTAGCCTTTACTAAAGGACAATTTAGGGCGGCTGACAAGGCAGATGTAAGGATTTTACTGAAGGTGGCTGGCATAGACCCATCCTTTATACGTAATTCTCGCGCCAGAACGCAGTTAAAAGGGGGAAGGGCTATTCATAGGAGACCCCATTGGGAACCGTATTGAAAAGCCTATATGAGTCACTTCTTAATCATCATTATATTCAGTTGTGTATCCACCATGGAGCGAGCTTCAACCCCCCCTCCGACGGTAGAGGAGGAAGAAAAATCGCCCCTATTGAAGCGTTTGGTTGCTACTCAACGTTACTACAAGTTTGTCGAACACAAAAGTAGATTGATATATGCCTTATGGGATTGTTACGACCGTCTTGTGTTGAGTGCTCCCCCAGAACGGTTTTTTAAGTCATTTGGTGAAACGGTGAAAAGGTATGAAGAGTATTCATCTCAGGAGATCCAGACGGAGATTTGGCAGATGGAAAAATTAACCTTCCAACATCGGGACATGATTACAGCCTTTGAGTCTGGGCGGAGTGTCTATGGGCTCATAAGGTGATCTCTACCCCTCACCCCTACATCCCTCTACCCCCAGGTGGGTCGCAGGTGTATTTAAAGGCCGCCCACCGCCTCCTCCTGGAACACTATACTACAGTGTCGACACGCTCCTCACAGCCGCCCTCTCACCATGTCCCTGGCGAGTATCAAGACCATTGGTGACGATATCACTGACTCCCACTCCTTTGGAGTAGGTGATGTCATCGTCTACGAGTTACCAGCTGCCGTTGTGCGTCCCTATGGTCTCGCTTCCATCATATGGAAGACATACCCCTATGCCCGTGTGGAACGTGAAGGGCTGGGTAGTGTCAATAGGGCAATAATTCGTTGTCGGGCTACCCCCGGGGACATTGATGTGAAGATTGCCCCACTCCCCTCTGACGGACAAGATCTCATAGAGGAGCCCATCCTCTACTTCAGGCCGACTTTTGTGGCCTTGAGTTCTGCTTTCGGGGCAGGGGCCCCCTTCGAGTCAAACCCAATAGCCCAGGAACAAGTGCAGACTTCCGCCGACACTCACTACGTCACTAACGTCACCCTGGATACCGCACAAAACAGGAGGTACTGGTTGAAGATGGCCCTAACCAAGATGGGGAATGTCATGGCGAGAACCCCAACCATGACTCGACTGGTGGTACCCCACGGCTTAGGGGCTTCCCGTGATGGTATGGTCAACTGGCACAAGGACATTGGACCCATGCTGCTCTCTCTTCATCAGGAATTGACCAAACTCAACAAAGAGTTGGTCATCCTCAAACGTCCTGCAGGTGTTACCCCTCCAGTGGTGCCCCTCCCCTTCGACGACCCAAGTGCTGATAATCTTACTATAACGCTCGACACCGTGGTGGGAGAGGGCGGTACCACCCCAAGAACCTCTTCTCGTTCTACTCCTTCAGCGCCACCACCCACCCCCAGGAAGAAGAAACACTCTCAGGAATACGGCTCCAGCTCCAGCTCCACCGCCACCCCTCCACCACCCCCTTCAACATCAACCTCAGTCAAACGGAGGATTGAGCCACTCCTCGACTTTGAAACAGAGGCGAATCGCCGTATCGACTCCATCCTCGATGGTGAGTCACAGGAAATATTCCTGTTATCCTCCCCCCCGAAAAAACAACGAAAGCTGTAACCGCCACTCCAGTAAAGAAGTTGAGGTAGTGGCAGTGACAGTACCCCCGGTGGAAGCAGCAGTGGAGGTAGCAGCAGCCAGCAGCAGTAGCAGTAGTAGCGAGGGGGGCGTGGTTAATCACTATTCTTTAAAAAATGTGGGGGAATCTTCACCTGTTGTAGTTCTTTAAGTAGATTAATAAAATAAAATATAAGTTATGTTGTTTATTTTCCCCTTGTATATTGTCCAATCTGTACATAAGGGGGCAATGGGAGAAGAACATTAGATATATCTTACCAGTCTCGAACAAGGAGATATTTACAACAACACGACTTCAGCATTTTACAAACACCATCCCATCACTACATTTAAACCCTCCCATTAAACATGAACTGGCTTTAATCAACATACTCCCACCCAGGCGAATTAATGCCATCATCAAAGATGAGGGGGACTCTGCCGTAGATATCTATGCCACTTTTAAACATGGAACTCTTTCTAAGAGTCCAGAACACTTTAAGCACCACCCCCAGGAGGGAAGTAGAGGTAGTGCCACCGCCAACAGCAGCAACAGCGACAGTAGCCCCGGCAGGGGGACAGCAGCAGCAGCAGCAGCAGCAGCAGCAGCCGCCGCCAGTAGTAGTAGCGAGGGGCTGTGGTTAATCACTATTCTTAAAAAAATGCGAGGGAATCTTCCCTTGTCATAGTTCTTGAAGTAGTTTAATAAAATATAAGTAATATTGTTTATTTTCAGCCTTCTTACAAAAACCCATCCCCTGTATATTGTCCATTCAGTACATAACGGGACAATGGGGGAAGAACATTACATATATCTTACCAGTCTCGATCAAGGAGATATTTACAACAACACAAGTTCAGCATTTACAAACACCATCCCAACACTACATTTAAACCCTTCCATTAAACACGAAGTGGCTTTAGTCAACATACTCCTTCCCAGGCGAATTAATGCCATCATCAAAGATGAGGAGGACTCTGCCGTAGATATCTATGCCACTTTTAAACGTGGAACTCTTTCTAAGAGTCCAGAACATTTAATATACACCTTCCACCCAAAAACCAACATATTATCAAGAAACATCAAATTCATTACAGATGTAGTTAGTCGGCAAATAACCACCGACATGCAGCTTAGCTTTAGGGATGATTTCAAAATATACTTCTCAGATAAAGAACCAATCCTCTCCTATGACCAATCTTTAGAGAGGGTATTACTAGCTTCAACTCTTAACAGTGGAAGTACTGGCTCATTAAATTCTCTCAGCTTTCAATTTAAACACAGAATAGCTAATGTACTTGGTTTTGACAGCACTCGTAAATACACCATTTATCGGGCAAAAACAGATGACATTACGTCAGCCTCCAGGACTGTGGCCTTATCGCCCCCAGACATTGATGGAGGTTGTGACTATTTACTTATTTATAGTGACGTCATCGAGCCTGAACGATACGGGGGGCAGATTGTAAATATCTTAGATGCAATCAATTATCATGACTCATATTCTAGAGGGGCTCATCCCCTAGTGTACAAAACTTTAAACACTAACTCGTTGGAGAAAGTAAGTATTAAAATAACAGATCAGTTTGGGCGAATGGTTAGTTTTGAAGATGGAAGGTCGGTTACGGCTGTCTTACATATTCGCCCTAAGGTATAGCAATATATATATAAAGAAGTGTTTACCAACGACTTAGCTTATTATATGAAGAGACCTCAGAATGCGTATACCGTTCCACCCGCCTTCCCAGAGGGAGTTCGGGGAGATATTCGCTCCTCTCCCTAGGAGACACGGGATGAGAGGGGGGGCGATGAATGACATACGCACATTCCAAGCACCTTATCTCAGATCTGGAGGAGGTTTCTTTGGGACCTTGGCTGGTATTGCTCGGCGGGCCATACCATTTTTCATGAAAGCTGTAACACCTAGCGCTATCGATTTTGGGAAAAATGTCCTTGGTGATTTAAGCAGTGGTAAACGGGATGTAAAGAGTGCACTGAGAACTCACGGTATTGATGCTCTTAAGAGTGTGGGAAAGAAATTGGTAATGGGGGGTAAAATTAAAAGACTCTCTAGACGAAAAAATAAAAGTAAAAAATGTAAACGAGGTCTTGGGTATAAAAATGACGTGTTTTCGCTAACGTAAGCAGTCATACTTCAACTTTCGGAGGGATCATGGGGGAGCCTAGCGGAGCTGGGGTGAAAATTCCACTGGAATATTATAGCTCCAGTATTATTGACCAATTTCCTAGAAGTAACAGAATACGTAATGTGGAGAGTTCAATTGCCTCTACGCAGCAAATAGACATTCTTCCTGTCAACCTCCCCATTAATCAACGTTTGCGGGATAATTACTTAGAATTCCGCATCCCTGGAACCCAGGGAGCCTTCTTAGATCTAGCTAATATTGTTATAGATTTTAAGGTATCTTTAACGAAAGATGACGATACCACAAAATTGGAAGAGGATGACCATGTGGAATTTGTGAATGGGTTGTCAAATACCATGTTTAAAGGTGTTCAGGTTTTTTTAGGAGAGCAGGTAGTTGAAACAAATACTAATTTTAATTATTGGTCGTTTATTAAATTAATTACCTCCATGCCTCCATCAAAAATGTCTTCCTTGGGGAGAATTGGAGGCTTTCGTAGGGACTGGAGAGATGACGATGGTATAATCACTAATGAGTTTACAAATACCTATTTTACTGGAGCAACTGCCAAGGATAAAAAATTTATGGTTGATTTAAAAAGTAAAGGTTTGTCGATGTGTTTCCCCCTCCTATTGGATATATCATCCCTAGACCAATACATATTAGATAATATAGATGTGCGACTAAGATTGGAACTTTCCCCCCATGCTTGGGTCCTAAATACAAGCGTTAACGATGGCTCTAAGTATCGCTTGCATATGGATTATGCTAAGTTATGGGTAACGCGGGTGTTCCCCTACCCAAGTGCTTACCTAGCCTTAAACAGCTCATTGTTAGCATCCCCTGACCCCATAACTTATACTTTCAATAGAACCATTTCTAAAACATATGTCCTAGCAGGGAATCAAACTAGTCTCTTAATTGATCAACCGTGGGCTCAAGTAATTCCTCACAAGATATATATGGTAATAATTCCAATGAATTATTACGCTGGTCTTCACCAAGGTAATGGATTATATTTTGAAAATGCAAAGCTGAAAAGTATTGCTATGTATTTGAACAATAATGCAATTTACCGAATCGGTGGCGATTTCGATAACCATTATTCCCGCCTTTATTACGAAACTTTGAAGACATTAGGCTTAGAGCGTGATTCACTACTGCTCTATGACTCTTTTAATAAGGGAAGATCAATATTCGCCTTTGACTTAACCTCCATTCAAACGAAGGATTCCCTCCCTGTGGAGAAATCTGGCAACTTGCGTATGGAGCTTGAATTTGGCGGTGGTGTTACATATAACAGACTGGTTATACTGTTTGGGGAAACGACTGGGGTACTATCCATCGATGGGCAAAGAACTGTTCTATGCGACGTTCGAGCATAAAAAAACACAATGAATTGTTATGATATAAATATTAATTTAAAAGATAATCTAGGGGATCGAGCGGACTACCTGGGCTGTTACAACGCTGAGGAGATAAAACAGTTAAATATCTCCTCAAGAAAACCTATTGTTTTCATAACTAATATTTTACCATCACACAGCAGAATCACTATGGGACATTGGGTAGGAATTTATGTTGATAAAGTTAAGCATCGGATGTTTTTTTTTGATAGTTATGCAATATCACCAGCTACTTACGGGCATCATTTTCAAGGATTTATTAAAACTAACAAAATAAGAAAGGTGTTTGGAATGCGCTACAGACTCCAAAGTGATTTTACTCTTGCCTGCGGGCTCTATTGCATCATATTTGTTCATAGAATAACCCACCTGGGCTTGCCTTCAACAGTACATTACTTACATAACGTATTTTCCAGCGTTACTTTAAAATTAAACGATAAACGAGCCCTCTCTTATGCGAGACGATATTTTCCTATGAAACATCATTGTGTTAGGACATTTTGTAGAGGTATAGGAGTTGGTTCTTATAGGTGGTGTAGAGAATATTTTTGTTAGCTAGGCAACCTACCTAACAAGGAGTGTAGCCTCCTATAAAAAGCCCTCCCCCCCCCCAAGCCCCAACCCACTCAGAAGACTGTCTTCCTCCTACGAAATGGAAGGTGTCTCTCAAAAAAAACACCTGCTGGGAAAATTGAAGTCCTTGAAGGACCTGGTTAGTATTACCCTCACTTTCTGCTAATAGATTTATTTTATGTTTATTTCCCTCAATAAAAAAAAAGTTTGTATATCCTCTATTTCACCTCTTATGTTTTCTTCAGTACAGTTCTTGGGACCCGTCCACACTTGTAGAGTAGTAATTCTACGTGGAGGGTCTGCCCCAAACAAGATGCTGTTATGTAGTCTAATTGACGATGCCTGCTGAAGAGGACACAAGGCTACTCCTGCAGGGGGAGAGGTATGTACTAGTTGTTCTTAGAGAAAAAAAATAGAATATTTTTATAATAAATATATAATCCTATAAAAAACCTTTAATCACTATAAATTATTTCCACCATCTCTTTCCAGAACACTTCCGATGAGAGAGAGGAGGAAACTCAGCCAAAAGGTGTCCACCCAACTCCCCCCCACACCTCCAAGAGGGGGGGATGGGGGTCAAGACCTTCCCCCACTCATCACTGACGAAGAGACGTCAGAATTCTACTCAGATGAGAATGGGGAGGTGGAGGGGGACGAGGGATAAGGGGGGGGGGTAGAGCTGTAGTAAGTGAAATATGTCAGGAGCACACTGTAAACTACAATTATTAACTAACATAATTACTTATACATTTTGTGTATTTTTACCTAATAAAGCATTTAATCAATTATTTAATGTTTTTTTTAACCCTGTTAATATATTGTATAAAACAAGTATTATTTCTTTTCACCCTCATTTATTTTGAGTATATATCCTATATAGCCCCCAGTCATATATGCATATAGTCCTGAAGGGACCATTCAGTCTTGTTCGATTATATTTCCTTTAATTAGCCCTAAATAATGACAAGGTGTTTAAGGAGATACCCAGAGTAAGTGAAATATGGTGCGAGCTCACCGTAGACTAAATTTGAGGTGGGTCTATCTGGCACACCGCCTCTGATTCCATTGTATGATAAGTGGGCCTATCTGGCTCCCCGCCTCCGAGTCCATTGTTTGATAAGTACCTCCCATTGTTTGTTAAGTGGGTCTATCTGGCTCTAAATATACTACTGCCGCTGATCATCTGAACTGTCGCTCGCAGCAGGAGGCATCCCAGTAGAGCCCACGGCGGCCGCAAGTCACCGGGCAACACACGATCTATAAAAACATCAGCATCACCCACAGGGGGTACAGGCCCACACCCTTCAGGCAACACAGGAGCCGGAGACGGGGCCGGCGGAGGCGAAGGAGCCGGCGGAGGCAAAGGAACTGGCGGCGGGGGGCGGGTCCTCACCCCCCACCACCCCGACACCCACACCACCAACAGCACTAACTGGAGCGGCCCCCAACACTGCAGCCGTCCTCACACAAGGGGTATCATTCACAACTGATACATCCTCATGCTCGTGCAAGGGAGGAAAATCCGCTTCATGAAACACATTTACCGGATCATACATCCGAGTGTCGCAGGCAGCAGCCAAATGTCCAACGTGACCACATTTAAAACACGTTCGAGTCTGCCCACGGTAGGAGAAGCAGACCGTAAAGCCAGCAAGCGCGAGAGAAGAAGGCACATTCCCATGAAGAACCTTCTTAGCCGTTCTGTAACCATTACCGAGTCCCTTGACGTCCCCGGATGTGTATCGACAGGCACGAATAGAGTCCACACGCCCATACCTGGCAAGAGCCCGACGGAGAAGATCCTCAGACATTTCAAATGGCGCATTCTTAATAGACACGTATGTGTACTCCACACTCAAATTCGTCACAGTCACAGAGCCAAGACCGTTGCTCAGCCCCACCACCTTGTCCTCATACTGGTCGAGAAACCTCCGGAACAAGCCACTCTCGGCGAACTTCACAACTACTCTGTCGTCACGAACAACCTGTAGACCGACGAGATCTTCCACTATCACACCCATAACTGCAAACAGAGTGTTGCTGACGACGCCAATATCCACCCGACAGGTAAATGTCAGCCCAGCCGAGTCCTTCCTCCTGAGTGGCGGCACGTAAGTCCCCATACTGAGACTGAAAAACAGTCACCCTGCAGTGGCAAACAACCACCAATGTACCCTATACTCACAGGATGAGTATAGGGTACACAATGTAGGGTACACTTGCCCGAAACGCATTGCGTAATAGTGGCTTTAGGCATTGTATGTACTAGCTCTATCTATAAATCGATCCACTTATGTAAAATCTCTTTATGTATGTACCTTTCCTGAATAAACATATTTATTTATTATTTATTTACAATGAAATTACCACTCACATGTTGTACTCGCCTAGTTGTGTTTGCGGGGGTTGAGCTCTGGCTCTTAGGTCCCGTCTCTCAATTGTCAATCAACTGGTGTACAGATTCCTGAGCCTATTGGTCTCTATCATATCTACATTTGAAACTGTGTATGGAGTCAGCCTCCACCACAACACTACTTAATGCATTTCATTTGTTAACTACCCTGACACTGAAAAAATTCTTTCTAACGTCTCTGTGGCTCATCTGGGTACTAAGTTTTCACCTGTGTCCCCTTGTTCGTGTTCCACCCGTGCTAAAGAGTTTGTCTTTGTCCACCTTGTCAATTACCCTGAGAATTTTGTAGGTGGTTATCATGTCTCCCCTTACTCTTCTGTTTTCCAGGGTTGTGAGGTTCAGCTCTCTTAGCCTTTCCACGTAGCTCATTCCTCTCAGTTCCGGGACCAGTCTGGTGGCATACCTCTGAACTTTCTCTAAACTTCGTCTTGTGTTTAACTAGGTATGGACTCCAGGCGAGAGCTGCATACTCAAGGATTGGTCTTACATAAGTGGTGTACAGGGTCCTGAACGATTCCTTACACAAGTTTCTAAAAGCAGTTCTTATATTGGCCAGTCTAGCATATGCCGCTGATGATATCCTTTTGATGCGGGCCTCTGCGGACAGGTTCGGTGTGATATCGACCTCCAGATCTTTCTCTATTTAACTCTTGCAGGATTTCACCTCCCAAGATGGCACCTTGCTGACTCCATACACAGTTTCAAATGTAGATATGATAGAGCCCAGTAGGCTCAGGAATCTGTACATCAGTTGATTGACAGTTGAGAGGCGGGACCAAAGAGCCAGAGCTCAACCCCCACAAGCACAATTAGGTGAGTACAAAGAGACACACACACACTCTCTCCCTCTCATAAGGGAGGTGGTGGCCGAGTGGACAGCGCTCTAGACTCGTGGACCTAGGGAGTAAATGTTACTCCTACTGCTATGTAACAAGATTTTGTTGGTACATTTTCCTGTAAATTCACAACTCTTCGCGCCGGAAACAAGTCATGAGAGAGCCACACAATAATTTTCGGATCTAACCTTCATTCTTTCTCAATGTGTTGTATAAAATGAAATGATATACATTGCTCTGTTGTGAAACATTTGTATACAGTACCTCAAGATATACATCCCACAACAGTTAACTAGCTCCCAGATACCTAATTAATTCCCTACTCTCTGTAAAATGTTAATGTGATGTCACCGAGCAGTAAATAGGTACCTGGAAATTAGACAGCTGCTACGGGTTGCTTCCTGGAGGGGTGTGTGTGTGTGTGTGTGTGTGTGTGTGTGTGTGTGTGTGTGTGTGGTGTGTGTGTGTGTGTGTGTGTGTGTGTGGGTGTGTGTGTTTGTGTTTGGTGTGTGTGTGTGTGTGTGTGTGTGTGTGTGTGTGTGTGTTGTGTGTGGTGTGTGTGTGTGTGTGTGTGTGTGTGTGTGGTGTGTGTGTGTGTGTGTGTGTGTGGTGTGTGTGTGTGTGGTGTGTGTGTGCGCGCGCGAGAGAGACAGAGAAAAAAAAAAATTAGTTAGTCAGTAGTTAGTAATAGTTGATTGACAGTTGAGAGGCGGGCCGAAATGAGCAGAGTTCAACCGCGCCTGCACAACTAGGTGAATACTCTCTCACTCACTCTCTCTCTCTCTCACCACCCACATATAACACCCACATATGTGTTGTATGTGGATGCTGAAGTTCAGTCTCTTGTCTATGTATAGGTCAAGGACTTTCCATAATCATATTGCTAATGTTAACATTGTCTATCTGAAATTGAATTTGATTTCAGGATTTGCTTCCGAACAAAAATAGTTGTCGGTTTTTTTTTGTTTAATGTGAGTTTGTTAGTTTACATCCATGAGTGGACTTTTTAAATCTGTTATTTTCATTGTTATACAGTGCGTTTGGGTTGGGGTCTGAATAGCAACAAGAGTTTTTTCCGTGGCTCTTTTCGCTATGTCATCAACTACCTCATTCAACAGATTCCCACATGTGAAGGGATCCACATTAGTCTTACTTTATACCCATTTTTTTCTAATTTCTTAACATTCTCTCTACACTGGTTCAGGAACTGAACTCTCTAGTTCGTTTAGCTAAGCAAATAACAATCTTTTGACAATCTTTAGACAAATAACAATCTTCACATTATTAATGTTATTTTCTGACCAGGGAAGGAAGACACCAACGTCTGGGGGCATAATTTATTATAAAAGTACAGGAGAAATAATACTGCAGAAGTAAACCCGGCGTCTATGAATGTCATAACAAATGTATAAGAATAGCCGGGCCATAAATCAAAGTACACGAAACAACTAAATTGCATACCTGTAGTGAAGAAAAACCTTATAGCCTAGTAACAGCATCTGCAGAAAACCTAATGGCCTAGTCTAGAAATTAGCAGAGAGGCGAATGTAACATAGATCTAACTTAAGTAACCGTCAGGAAGAATAACATAACATAATGGTAAACCCTACCAGGAAAAATGGAAAATAAACAGGCGGCAGAAAATACATAGAGACTGGAATAACCTGATATGCATTA
>WNGS01165751.1:3161816-3205289 GCA_020271785.1 Procambarus virginalis
AATGGCTGTAGGCTCGGTTCACGGTTTCAGGATAAGTTACTGTTTTAGCGCGTAGATTGGGCAGTTTCATGTTAAGATGTTAATATACTCCATATATATATAAATTGAGTCGTAAGGCAGCGAGGCAAACACCTTGCCAATTAGTGAGTGGATTTACCTTCAAGTTCAAGTATGTTTTGAGATAAGAAAGAAATACATCTCAAGGGATAGAGTAGCTTAGGCTATTTCTACCCCTCGGATTTACCTTTGTCATAACTGAACCTCTTTCACTGCTGCCTCGTATGGACCAATAGGAGCTGCCTCGTATGGACCAATAGGAGCTGCCTCGTATGGACCATAGGAGCTGCCTCGTATGGACCAATAGGAGCTGCCTCGTATGGACCAATAGGAGCTGCCTCGTATGGACCAATAGGAGCTGCCTCGTATGGGCCAATAGGAGCTGCCTCGTATGGACCAATAGGAGCAGCTCCTCGTATGGACAATAGCAGCTGCCTCGTATGGGCCAATAGGAGCTGCCTCGTATGGACAATAGCAGCTGCCTCGTATGGGCCAATAGGAGCTGCCTCGTATGGACCAATAGGAGCTGCCTCGTATGGACCAATAGGAGCTGCCTCGTATGGGCCAATAGGAGCTGCTGCTTCGTATGGACCAATAGGAGCTGCCTCGTATGGACCAATAGGAGCTGCCTCGTATGGGCCAATAGGAGCTGCCTCGTATGGACCAATAGGAACTGCCATTGTGGTGTTTACTATTTGTATCTGAAGAATCAAGCAATTAGCTCTTGGACCCCGCCTTTCTAACCAATCTATTTTTCCTCTATTATATCAACTTCATATATGTCTCTTAACACGCAATACACACACATCCCCAGGAAGCAGCCCGTAGCAGCTGTCTAACTCAGGTACCTATTACTGCTAGGTAACAGGGGGCATCAGGGTGAAAGAAACTCTGCCCATTTGTTTTCACCTCCACTGGGGATCGAACCCGGGCCCTTGGACTACGACTCCCCGAACACTCTCCAATCAGCCGCGAGACCCCTGTTTGTATTCACCTAGTTGTACTCATCTAGCTGTGCGTGCGGGAGTGAGATTTGACTCTTTGGTCCCGCCTCTCCACTGCGTGCGTGGTTGAGTGCTTACACGCGTGCATACCTCAAAACCTGTCCCCCTCCCCCCCCCTCTCAGCCCATGGCCATAGCATCCTTAAAAACCAGTTCTACTTAACCCAAACTGAGATATTTTTTCCTGTGCGTTCTACTGCCCTTCATAGGTTCAGAGGTGGACCATTCTGCCGCTGGCCCGCCGGCCCTCGTACCCGTCCCTGGCCCGCCGTGTGGGCAAGGAACTCTGGGACTTTTCCAGCGAAGTGTTCAGGAGCAGTAAGAACGGTTATTAGTTTTATGTTGCTTCCACTACCTCTACCCACCGCCTACCACACCAACACAGTGAGAGAGGGGGACCCACACCACACAGGAGAGGGGGGGGACCACACCAACACAGAGAGAGGGGAGTCCAAACCAACACAGAGAGAGGGGGGGGGCCCACACCACACAGAGAGAGGGGGACCACACACCAACACAGAGAGAGGGGGGACCCACACCAACACAGAGGAGAGGGGAGTCCACACCAACACAGAGAGAGGGGGGGGACCCACACCAACACAGAGAGAGGGGACCACACACCAACACAGAGAGAGGGGGAGTCCACCAACAACAGAGAGAGGGGGGGGACCCCACACAACAAGAGAGAGGGGGACCACACACCAACACAGAGAGAGGTGGGGACCCACACCAACACAGAGAGAGGGGGACCACACACCAACACAGAGAGAGGGGGGGACCCCCACCAACACAGAGAGGGGGGGACCCACACCAACACAGTAAGAGGGGGGGACCCACACCAACACAGAGAGAGGGGGAGTCCACACCACACAGAGAGAGGGGGAGTCCACACCAACACAGTGAGAGGGGGGACCCACACCAACACAGTAAGAGGGGGGACCCACACCAACACAGTGAGAGGGGGGACCCACACCAACACAGTAAGAGGGGGGACCCACACCAACACAGAGAGAGGGGGAGTCCACCCAACACAGAGAGAGGGGGAGTCCACACCAACACAGTGAGAGGGGGGACCACACCAACACAGAGAGAGGGGGGGACCCCACCAACACAGAGAGAGGGGGAGACCACACCACACAGAGAGAGGGGGGGACCCACACCAACACAGAGAGAGGGGGACCACACACCAACACAGAGAGAGGGGGGACCCACACCAACTACAGAGAGAGGGGGAGTCCACACAAACACAGAGAGAGGGGGGGGACCCACACCAACACAGAGAGAGGGGGACCACACACCACACAGAGAGAGGGGGAGACACACCAACACAGAGAGAGGGGGGGGACCCACACCAACACAGAGAGAGGGGGGGGACCCACACCAACACAGAGAGAGGGGGGGGACCCACACCAACACAGAGAGAGGGGGGGACCCACACCAACACAGAGAGAGGGGGGGGACCACACCAACACAGAGAGAGGGGGAGACCACACCAACACAGAGAGAGGGGGGGACCACACCAACACAGAGAGGGGGGGGGACCACACCAACAGAGAGAGGGGGGGACCCACACCACACAGAGAGAGGGGGACCACACACCAACACAGAGAGAGGGGGGACCCACACCAACACAGAGAGGGGGGGACCACACCCACACAGAGAGAGGGGGAGTCCACACCACACAGAGAGAGGGGGAGTCCCACCAACACAGTGAGAGGGGGGGACCACACCAACACAGTAAGAGGGGGGGACCCACACCACCACAGTGAGAGGGGGACCCACACCAACACAGTAAGAGGGGGGACCCACACCAACACAGTAAGAGGGGGGCACCCACACCACACAGAGAGAGGGGGATGTCCACACCAACCAGAGGGGGGGGAGTCCACACCAACACAGAGAGAGGGGATTCCACACACAGAGGAGAGGGGGAGTCCACACCAACACAGAGAGAGGGGGAGTCCACACCAACACAGAGAGGGGGCCCACACCAACACAGTGAGAGGGGGGACCCACACCAACACAGAGAGAGGGGGGCCCACACCAACAACAGAGAGAGGGGGGACCCACACCACACAGAGAGAGGGGGACCCACACCAACACAGAGAGAGGGGGACCCACACCAAACACAGAGAGAGGGGGACCCCCACAACACAGAGAGAGGGGCCCACCAACACGAGAGGGGAGTCCACACCAACACAGTAAGAGGGGGGGGACACCACAATACTACACGCCCCAACGCCTGCACAATCACTCGCACACCAACAATGATATGAAAGTTTACAATCAATAGTGTGGTCAGGAATGTTCCGTGTGATATGGTATTTGCCTTAACACACAACCGCAATTGTTAAACTGTAAAGTAAGATTACTCGAGTATACGGCAAGTTTACTGTGTTCATGTCTTGATGGCAGGGGAGGATCTGATTTTCATACCCAAGTTAAGGCATCAATTATTCACGTGAAAGACATCACTGAAGCCGGCTGCAGTGAAGCAAAAACGTACTCTGCACACTTTGCAATATTTAACGTACAAGTCTTTATATATAATAAATAATTTGGTGATGTGAACAATTATCTTTTATTGGCTACTTGTCGACATGTTCTGTCAGGTGTCTATAATATTATTATTATATTTTAGCAACTGAGGTTCGGTGTGGGGAAAAAATAATGTATTTCCCAACCAGCTAACTTTCCTCCGTTGAGTTCACTGCAGTATGTCTGGTGAGGTAATGTTCCCCAGGGGCATATTTTTTAGAACCGGTTCGAATCCTCGACACACCGAGTGAATGAAATACTATACCAGGATATTGGTATGGTGACCTAAACCCTAACGGAACCGTATTATCTCCATATTGCATAAATTCTCCCCCAGTGCTTCTATTTATATAATTTAGTTTTGTTATGGTATTCCTATTGTATCCAGCTTCTTGTTATCACGTCCCTCAGTTCTAATTATTTTGAGTTCGATGCGTTTCTATTAGTGTGTCTGTTCGTGTGCTGAATACATTATTGGTGTTATTTGTGGCTTAATAACTTTTCTTGGTGTTATTTGTGGCTTAATAACATTTCTTGGTGTTATTTGTGGCTTAATAACTTTTCTTGGTGTTATTTGTGGCTTAATAACCTTTCTTGGTGTTATTTGTGGCTTAATAACATTTCTTGGTGTTATTTGCGGCTTATAACATTTCTGGTGTTATTTGTGGCTTAATAACCTTTCTTGGTGTTATTTGTGAGCTTAATAACATTTATCTTAATTGGATTCTATTGTCCTATGACTGAAGACTAGGCTTGGAGTTTGACTTCCTCCAGGTTTCATCTTTGACTTCAGTTTCAGCCCTCCGATGTCCAATTTCCCTCCAGGTTTTTTAACCTGTAGGGTTTCCTTTTCCTTCAAGGTTTGTCTTTGACCCGAGTCCAACCTTGGGGCCAAACACTTCCCTCCGGGTTCTGACCGCAGTTTTTTAGGGTTCCAAGTTTTGGAACACGTTTCATCCAGGTTTTGAACCCAATTAGGCCCGAACGTGAACAGCAACTTTTCGTAGAATACACATCAAATAATCCCCCAAAAAAATATCAGAATTACCTCCATTGTCACCGTGTTAATAAATCAATTCAATCGACTCCAAATATCTCAGGCTAGCCTTGGGAGGGTACTTCCCCGAGGCCTTAACCACCACACCCTCCAGTGGGACAGGTGTTTGAGTCACTGTTTGTTAAACACCTGTGGTCCTCGGTTTTTCTTGCCAGTAAATCAGGTGTTTTTTTTCTTAAGAACTTCCTGCAACTTCTTTATTTAATTTTTCTGGTTTCCAATAAGCGAAATTTGGTTGTTTCATAGTGTACTAATTTTTTCCGAATTTTCATTGGTTTTTGTTTGTATTCTGGTATCTGTCCGAAGGGTCCTGATTGTGGTTGATTGGTCCAGATATTAAGTGAAACCGTTTTTTAATTCTCGCGATTTATTGGATTAATCCGTTTTAATCTTTTTTTTCAGTTTTTTTAAATTCTTTTTTCTTGCCGTAAATTAATTGTTACCCCGAGGCCCCGTACCCCAGAGGCCAGTACCCACAGAGGCCCGTACCCACGAGTCCGTACCCCCGAGGACCGTACCCCAGAGGCCGTTACCCCAGAGGCCGCTACCCCTAGCCAAACAGGCCGGTACCCCAGACGCCGTACACCACAAACAGAGGCGCCGTACCGCCAGACGCCCCGTACCCCAACAATATGCCATACCCCAATACAATATAAAAATCATTTTAAACGCATCATGGTTGGCATTCGTAGTATCCTGGGAGTCCCCTAGGACCCACAGGTTTCGGATCCCACTTCGTGTGGCCTCTATTGTTATCATATACATCCCTACTCTTGTGAGCTGTCCATTGTGGTCTGTGTCCGATTAAAATACTGAGATACACTGGCCTTTCCCGCCCACCTGGCCTGGTGGATAGAGCGACGGCATTGCTCTCTCTGCGGGGCTTGGTGGTTCGATCCCCCAATAGCCCAGAGTGGGTGGGGGGGTATCGTTTTTCTCCTTGACGTATCCCCTGTCCCAACCCTTATCCTCTTATCCCTTGTGCTATATAGTCATCCTGGTTTAGTCCCTTCACTTAAGATCAGTTCCAAGTGATCTAGTTCCTGTGTGTAATTACCTAAGTGTAATTACAGGGTGAGAGCTACGCTCGTGGTGTCCCGTCTTCCCAGTGCTCTTTGTCGTATATCACTTTATATACACGTTATATATTATAACGAGAAACTATATGAGTATAACGTACGTGTGTGTGTACTCACCTAGTTGTGCTTGCGGGGTTGAGCTTTGGCTCTTCGGTCCCGCCTCTCAAAGGGAAGGGAGGGGGGGGGAGGTGGAGGAGCGCGTCTCCCTCCCTCCCCCATCACCCCTCCCACCCTGTTCACCCAAGATGGCCCACTTGAGGAACACCTTGCGCTTCTTAGGGAGCAACTTTCTCCTGACATAAGACGCCCTGACACCAGCCTTCTGCAGAATTTCTTTCCTGGTCGTAATAGTTGCAGCTGTCAGTCATTTAGTGACTGGTCATCTTGACACATGTCACTAGTGTATGGTGGATTCCCCCCTCTCACACGCCCCCCCCCCCCCCACACACACACACACACACACACACACACACACACACACACATATATATGACAGAGTGCTGGGAAGACGGGACACCACGAGCGTAGCTCTCATCCTGTAACTACACTTAGGTAATTACACTTAGGTAATTACACACACACAGGGGGGGGGGGGCCTGTGGCTGTGTGGTCAGCGCTCTAGATTCGTAGTCCTATGGCCCGGGGATCAATCCCCCTGCGGTGGCGGAAACAAGCAGTTTGCGTAACTGCTTCGTGAATCTGGCCCCAGGCTCGTAAGTGCTTGCGTAACTGCTTCGTGAATCTGGCCCCAGGCTCGTAAGTGCTTGCGTAACTGGTTCGTGAATCTGGTCCCAGTACTTTTCAACAATCTCCCTCTAAACATAAGGTGCATAGTTCAACAACCTGTCCTCTTAGAATACTGTGCGTCACTAAGGCCAAAAAATGTTGTACTACAAAATGGAAGCGGCTGGCGGAATTGAAACAATGTCCCGTTTTCTGTTTTGGGTCCTCTGGTAGATTAGGATAAAGGTACGTTAGTTCGGCAGTTTCTTGACGTTGGGGAACCTTAGGAGGACGGGCTGTAGTAACACATATAACTGGGTGTTCTTGAGTCGTTATGAATTCCCTATTTATATTCCATAGAATATGGGGAGAATATTCCGAGAACAATATTGGATTATAAATATTTCTATTATATTTAATAGAGTAAACATTATGTTCTTCAATACATCATATTTAGTAATATAGAACATTATATTTAGCTTACCAGAGGACGTGTGGTAAGAGCTGTCATTGTAATTATAAGATGTGAAGGTTAAATGAAATTGTTAATGTAATAATCTCCGTTGAGGTCTGATAAAGACCTTTTGTGCCCTCTGTAATGCTTTTTTGCGCTACCGCTCACAGGATGAGTATGGGGTGCATGATAAACTAGCCGCTTCCGGCGGCAACAATAAAAAAAAAGTTTTCTGTGCATAATAATAAATGACGTCATTCTATGAATGAGTTACGTAAATGTTTTAAACATTTCATTGGTCAGAGTTGCTAGGCTTTTTTTCTTGTTTATGCTAAAAGGCTTTTCTTTGTGTTTATGGCATTGCCATTTATATAGAGGTTTATACAGACATAAATACGCTTTTACAACAGTAAATTATATTATTAAATGGCAAATATGTTTAAGAATCGAAAGATTTGTCACATCGAACATTTATGTCTAGAAGGAAATGTCGACTCAAGCGACCCTGCTCTAGCGTCGGCTATATTACGAATGTAACAAATAGGGACCATCTGCAGGCGAGGAGTCACAATAACGGGGCTGAAGTATGTTGACCAGACCACACACTAGAAGGTGAAGGGACGACGACGTTTCAGTCCGTCCTGGACCATTCTCAAGTCGATTGTCCGAAATAGGGACCATCAAATAGTTGCATGAAATTTTACAATTGCATCTAAGCAAGATAGCTTTGCTGTCTCACTTTATCAGTAAACCTATTTCCGTATTGCCGGGACATGTGGGCCTTTTCCTTTAAATTTCCACATTAATGTGCTTTATTGAATTTTTGGTTAGTAGAATAGTCACTGTAGAATCTTGCATTTAATGTTTCAGGATAAACAAATGTAAATTGTAAATAAAACAAATATAAAATTGTTTGTTACACGCGGGACTTGTGATCCTGGGTTCGATCCCAGGCGCCGGCAAGAAACAATGGGCAGAGTTTCTTTCACCCTATGCCCCTGATACCTAGCAGTAAAATAGGTACCTGGGTGTTAGTCAGCTGTCATGGGCTGTTTCCTGGGGGTGGAGGCGTGGTCGAGGACCGGGCCGCGGGGACACTAAAAAGCCCCGAAATCATCTCAAGATAACCTCTCAAGATAATTTACACGTGGATATTTTAATGTTCACTATTTAGATTTTGTGAACATACCTTAATGATAGTATATACCTACTATATGGATGCCACACCTGTGACAGGTACAAATATGCTTAAAAAAAAAAAACAGGGTCGTCTTTTGCACGTAAAAGCAACACACGCTATACTAAATATGTTAGGATTCCATTTCAATGTTTCCGATTGCACTGATAAATTTAATTTTCATAGATTTCGATTTATTTTCATGTTGGTTTAATTATTTTGTGACATTGCATTGGAATTGAGTTGTGTTGTTTACCATACCATTCATTTCTTGAGTATAGTTTATTTATTTCTTATTTTTTAATTTTTCATTTCGTTTTTTTTAACTTATTTTTCAGAACATCAAATTATTTGATGTTCCCATTTTTCTGATGGGAACATCAGATCATTTGGGAACGCATCAGACGAGGGAGTGGGGGATGGTGGGGAGGACTAGGGGACGGGGGGCGGTTGCTGTGGCCAGGTAGAGCTAGTATATATATAGATTTATGCATGTAGAGAGAGAGAGAGAGAGAAAAACCCTTGACACCTTCACTGTGACAGGAACCCGAGTAGCTCAGACCACGCCCAATGGCTATCGTGGCCTTGATACCTTGTCTATGAGCCAATCACCACAAGACCTGCATAATTATTTGGAGAGAGCCACACACACCTGCTCCTATTGACCCTAGACATTGTTGACCTGTCTTTACTTTTTTTAATTTGATTCATTATTCAATACTGATTTCGATTCATCTTTACTCTTTCAGTGGGAAAGTTGCTGAGTGTACACCTTTGTCATGGACCGGTGTGGTGGTGACTGGGCCCCCCTCCGTCAACACCTCCCGACTTGATACGGTATGGGTTTTTGTTTTCGTGGAAAATTTAATGGTTTTGGAGCCTGGTGCTGCTGTTGTGTCAAGTTGAACGGGTGTCTTCACGTGTCGTAATTGTCAAGTTCAACATGTGGGGGAGGAGGTGGCAGTGTTGTGACGGAGGCCAAATATTCTACATGAAAATAACACGTTTCAGTCCGTCCAGGTATGGCCAGATTCACGAAGCAATTACACAAGCACTTACGAACGTGTACATCTTTCCTCAATCTTTGACGGCTTTGGTTACATTTATTAAACAGTTTACAAGCATGAAAACTTGCCAATCAACTGTTGTTATTGTTATAAACAGCCTCCTGGTGCTTTGGAGCTCATTAACTGCTTAATAATTATAAACAAAGCCGCCAAATAGTGAAAAAAGATGGACAGGTTCGTAATTGCTTCGTAAATCTGGCCCCTGGTCCCTCTAATAAAGTCATATTGATACACTGTGTTTAGTTAAAAGTGCAATTATACCTTGCACTAGCAATGCCTCAAGCGGATCATGATATTAACATTTGCTCATCATGTCACAGACTGGACATAAATATTCGCCATAACATTCAGCTTAAGATGACAAAGTTAACCCCTATTATTAGGAACTTTACAAAGACTGGCTACGAGAACTTGACTTACATTCCCTTAAGTTAAATTTTGGCAAGGGACGCCAAAGGAAGATATACAAGCTTGAGACATTAAAATACATCTGAAAGGGATAGAGTAGCTTAGGCTATTCTTAAGTAGTTAACCCACTCGATAAATTAAATGTTACAGTGGATTTTATCTTATTTGATATGGGTGAAGGGGAAAGGGTTGATATCCTTCCGATATCTTAGTGGTGATCGAGGGAAGTTTAAAGCCTCTCGTGGGTACACAATGTATATTTTACTAGCGAATTTAATTTTCATAAGTTTCCCCGAAAAAGTTGCTGGTATTGCGCCATTTGTTTATATATTGAAGTGAGATCACTGGATTAGTTCAGGTGTTGGTTAGACATATATATGATTGGGTTTGGGTGAGTATAAGTGGGTGCTGCCTAGTATGGACCAATAGGAGCTGCCTCGTATGGACCAATAGGAGCTGCCTCGTATGGGCCAATAGGTGCTGCCTCGTATGGACCAATAGGAGCTGCCTCGTATGGGCCAATAGGTGCTGCCTCGTATGGGCCAATAGGAGCTGCCTCGTATGGGCCAATAGGAGCTGCCTTGTATGGGCCAATAGGAGCTGCCTCGTATGGGCCAATAGGAGCTGCCTCGTATGGGCCAATAGGAGCTGCCTCGTATGGGTCAATAGGAGCTGCCTCGTATGGGCCAATAGGAGCTGCCTTGTATGGGCCAATAGGAGCTGCCTCGTATGGGCCAATAGGAGCTGCCTCGTATGGGCCAATAGGAGCTGCCTCGTATGGGCCAATAGGAGCTGCCTCGTATGGACCAATAGGAGCTGCCTCGTATGGACCAATAGCTGCCTCGTATGGGCCAATAGGAGCTGCCTCGTATGGACCAATAGGTGCTGCCTCGTATGGGCCAATAGGAGCTGCCTCGTATGGGCCAATAGGTGCTGCCTCGTATGGGCCAATAGGAGCTGCCTCGTATGGGCCAATAGGAGCTGCCTCGTATGGACCAATAGGAGCTGCCTCGTATGGGCCAATAGGAGCTGCCTCGTATGGGCCAGTAGTCGCTGCCTCGTATGGGCCAATAGGCCTTCAGCAACTTAATTCGAACGTTCATAAGGTGGTGAAAGGCTTGTCTGGACCAGGTCAGGGAAGGCAGATCATGACAGCTACATCTCTGACCTTCCAGGAAAGTTGTCAGGCTACAATGAAGTGAATGTATCGGACCGCTCTTCTGTCTGCGGTGTTACTGTAATTACCTCCTTTAATGAGAGGTACTTTGTAATTCATTACACGAGTATTTAGCAAGTTTGTCAACTGGGTTTCTCAGTGTTTACAGTATGGGAGACGATGTTGCCGTATTGAAGAATATAATTAAATTCAAGAGACAAGCTCAGCCCCTGGAGGCAGGGAAGGTGGGTTGTGGTGTAACAAAGCCCCCTGGAGGCAGGAGAGGTGGGTTGTGGTGTAACAAAGCCCCTGGAGGCAGGGGAGGTGGGTTGTGGTGTAACAAAGCCCCTTGGAGGCAGGGGAGGTGGGTTGTGGTGTAACAAAGCCCCTTGGAGGCAGGGGAGGTGGTTTGTGGTGTAACAAAGCCCCCCTGGAGGCAGGGGAGGTGGGTTGTGGTGTAACAAAGCCCTTCCTGGAGGCAGGGGAGGTGGGTTGTGGTGTAACAAAGCCCCCTGGAGGCAGAGAGGTGGGTTGTGGTGTAACAAAGCCCCCCCTGGAGGCAGGGGAGGTGGGTTGTGGTGTAACAAAGCCCCCCTGGAGGCAGGGGAGGTGGGTTGTGGTGTAACAAAGCCCCCCCTGGAGGCAGGGAGGTGGGTTGTGGTGTAACAAAGCCCCTTGGAGGCAGGGGAGGTGGGTTGTGGTGTAACAAAGCCCCCCCTGGAGGCAGGAGAGGTGGGTTGTGGTGTAACAAAGCCCCCCCCCCTGGAGGCAGGGGAGGTGGGTGGTGTAACAAAGCCCCCCCCCCTGGAGGTAGGGGAGGTGGGTGGTGTAACAAAGCCCCCCTGGAGGTAGGGGAGGTGGGTGGTGTAACAAAGCCCCCCTGGAGGCAGGGGAGGTGGGTGGTGTAACAAAGCCCCCCCCCCTGGAGGTAAGGGAGGTGGGTGTGTAACAAAGCCCCCCCCCCTGGAGGTAGGGGAGGTGGGTGGTGTAACAAAGCCCCCCCCCTGGAGGTAGGGGAGGTGGGTGGTGTAATAAAGCCCCCCCCTGGAGGTAGGGGAGGTGGGTGGTGTAACAAAGCCCCCCCCCCTGGAGGTAGGGGAGGTGGGTGGTGTAACAAAGCCCCCCCCCCTGGAGGTAGGGGAGGTGGGTGGTGTAACAAAGCCCCCCCCCTGGAGGTAGGGGAGGTGGGTGGTGTAACAAAGCCCCCCCCCTGGAGGTAGGGGAGGTGGGTGGTGTAACAAAGCCCCCCCCCTGGAGGTAGGGGAGGTGGGTGGTGTAACAAAGCCCCCCCCTGGAGGTAGGGGAGGTGGGTGGTGTAACAAAGCCCCCCCCCCTGGAGGTAGGGGAGGTGGGTGGTGTAACAAAGCCCCCCCCCCTGGAGGTAGGGGAGGTGGGTGGTGTAACAAAGCCCCCCCTGGAGGTAGGGGAGGTGGGTGGTGTAACAAAGCCCCCCCCCCTGGAGGTAGGGGAGGTGGGTGGTGTAACAAAGCCCCCCCCCCCTGGAGGTAGGGGAGGTGGGTGGTGTAACAAAGCCCCCCCCCTGGAGGTAGGGGAGGTGGGTGGTGTAACAAAGCCCCCCCCCCCCTGGAGGCAGGGAGGTCGATTGTTTTCTGTTCATTGGTCCTCTGGTAGGTTAGGAAATTAAGGCAATTTAGTACGACAGTTTCTTGACGTTGGGACGCTCGCTAAAACGGGCTGCATGAGAGCCACAAGCATGTCATTCTTTAGTACGTGCTTCACTTTCACTCTCTTGGCTATCACAGAACTTTCGTATAAAAAAAATAGAAATATGTGGAAAGCAGTTTTGAAAGCTGTTTGTTTACATTGTAATAGTTCGGTAGGGTTGGTACTGATGACTGGCCACTTGTTCGGAAGTTCACTGGATTGCTCGAGTGTGCAATATGATTCATCAGTCATTGGAGACGGGATTAAAGCACCTCGTGATCATGTCTATTCATAAACACACGACCAAAGAGCTGAAGCTCAACCCCCGCAAGCACAACTAGGCGAGTACAGTCCGTCTTCTTTAAAGCAGGTCATCCTCATAACAGTGGCCAAATGCTTGTTAACCTAGGCGCCAAACCCGGTGTTCATGAATCAAAAACGCTTTACACAAGACCCTAACCCGGTCTTGGGTTATGTTCATTCCAGCCAGCGGCCGACCCCCCCCCCCCCCAAGCCACAATCATCTATGTTTACATGCTGTTCATTCAAAATATAAATTTTCTCAAATATATAATATTACTATAATCATATTGTACATATCTAGTAGTAGGTTAGATATATTTAGGCTCTGTTGGCATTTATTTGTATTTCAACCTGCCTTGAGGCCAGCCCCGTTAAAGCAGTTTTAATCTGCTGCTTATTAAAAATAAACTTATGAATAGTTAGTCTTAGGTTAGGCGTTTAGGTTCTGTTGGTGATTACTGTATTTGAAGTTTGTGGGTGAAGCAATTCGAGCAGAGGACATCACCAAAGCACTGTTCTAGAAAAGTAAGCCCAGAAAAGTACATCCGTCGTCACTTGAGTCGTGTGTGAACTGTTTATCATTCATAAACGGAGGAAATGTCAGTGGTATGGATTATTTGGTCTTTGTTGATGAGACCTGGCTGGATTATGGCTTGTGATATAAATCGCTAAACATTTTGGCATGATTGCTTCCATGGATGTACATGAACACAGAGTATCAGATTAGGACCTGTTTAACGTGCTATTAAGATGTTGAAGATGGTGTCAAATTTTGTACAACTTAATGGTATGATTAGTTTATATTCTTTAAATTGTCTTTCCGTCAACCTAGTTTTGTGATAATTGTGCCAATCGATGTTCCAATGATAAACCACACATCGTTTTTCCCATATCACCTTTCAAAATATAGGCTAAATGTTACTAGGCTTTATCTAGCCAGATGCACATCTGTTCTCGTGGCCATAATTGCAATTAAATGCATAAATTGTTAGGAATCAAGTTTCTGAATGTGGGTTAGAAAAGCTGCTGGTGTTAGACGGTGATGAGATTAACGACTTTGAAACAGCTTAACAAATGTAACTGAACTGGTTCGTGTGCATTCTGAGAGGAAAATGTGTTTCCTTTCACTGCTCTCCAGGGAATGGCGCGCCTGTTCTGATTATCTTGCACGCACCAATTAGGAGCAGTGTTGCATAGTCATGCATATACAGTACACCTGAATAAATAAAATATACACACACACACACATTATATATATAATATATATATATATATATATATATATATATATATATATATATATATATATTATTATATATATGAATTCGCATCGCATATATATATCATTCGCATATAGTCCTGGGGACCATTCAGGCTTGTTCGCATATATATATATATTATATATATATATATTATATATATATATATATATATATATATATATATATATATATATAGGGGGGGTACCACCTCTGGTGCAATTATAGGGACCCACAGCCTCAGAGAAGGGAACACAGAGCATTCGGGAAAAACTTGCCATTTAACTCTGAATACATGAGGGTGTTCGCTTCTCCTACCACCCCCCTTTTTTATGGTGTACACTTTATTAAGCAAGGTATACAGTTACATATCTGATTGTATACAAAAAAATGAGCATATATATATATATATATATATATGAGCATATATATATATATAAAATGAGCATATATATATATATATATTATATATATATATATTATATATATATATATATATATATATATATATATATATATATATAATATATATAAAACTGAAAACTCACACCCCAGAAGTGACTCGAACCCATACTCCCAGGAGCAACGCAACTGGTATGTACAGGGATGCCTTAAACCACTTGACCATCACGACCGGACAAAAGGAAGTGATAGCCTGAGCTATATGAACCACTTCCCCGCCGGCACCTGGATGGTTATCTTGGGCATAGCATTTTATCAAATCTCCTCATATTTTTTGGGGCAACACGTGAGGAACACAAATGCAAACAAGCCTGAATGGTCCCCAGGACTAGATACAACTGAAAACTCACACCCCAGAAGTGACTCGAACCCATACTCCCAGGAGCAACGCAACTGGTATGTACAGGGATGCCTTAAACCACTTGACCATCACGACCGGACATAAGGAAGTGATAGCCTGAGCTATATGAACCACTTCCCCGCCGGCACCTGGATGGTTATCTTGGGCATAGCATTTTATCAAATCACCTCATATTTTTTGGGGCAACACGTGAGGAACACAAATGCAAACAAGCCTGAATGGTCCCCAGGACTATGGTGATTTGATAAAATGCTATGCCCAAGATAACCATCCAGGTGCCGGCGGGGAAGTGGTTCATATAGCTCAGGCTCATCTTCCTTATGTCCGGTCGTGATGGTCAAGCGGATTAAGGCGCCCTGTAGTTACCAGTTGCGTTGCTCCTGGGAGTATGGGTTCGAGTCACTTCTGGGGTGTGAGTTTTCAGTTGTATCTAGTCCTGGGGACCATTCAGGCTTGTTTGCATATATAAATATATATATATATATATATATATATATATATATATATATATATATATATATATATATATATATATATTTATAATGTGTGTATATTGTGTACTCGCCTAGTTATGCTTGCGGAGGTTGAGCTCTGGCTCTTTGGTCCCGCCTCTCAACTGTCAATCAACTGGTGTACAGGTTCCTGAGCCTACTGGGCTCTGTCATATCTACATTTGAAGCTGTGTATGGAGTCAGCCTCACCACATCACTGCCTAATGCATTCCATCTGTTAACTACTCTAACACTGAAAAAAAATTTTCTACTGTCTGTGTGTGCGTGCGTGTTTGAGTATTTTCTAATATGACCGATAGGTTAGGTTACAGCATGAGTTTAGCAAGAGTCCTCTTCTTTATTTTTTATATTTATCTTAATTTGGGAAGGATGTTGAACATTTTCAACATGTCGGTACAGAATGAGTTCCTTGAAGCTCACTTCACCACCTTGGAGGCAAAGGGAAATTTAATACGAGAAAAAACGGATTGGTTCGGTATTGGTCTTAAGGCCTATCATTTGCTGAAGAGTTAAGAAAAGCACAAAAGACCAAGCAGCAAGTGTACTGAGTGTATTCAGCAAGAAGCGGGACACACACCTCTCGCTGTCTCGGTGTTTATAACCCTTGTGCATACAAATAAGATTAAGTTTTAGCTAGTCATGGAGCTGGCAGCCTTGTTATGTATTTCGGCTGGCTGGTGCAGTAGGCGAGGTGTGAGTTGGCATTTCTTGGCTTAGTCTTGTTAGTCTTCAGTAGTAACTTGGCAATCTCTTCCAATTTATACTTAGGCACAGCCTGATGTTCCCAACAAATAATAAATACATTATCATGCTAGACTGCTCTAAACCAGCATCATAATATATGACTGAAGGGATATGACAACAGAGGAAAAGAACCCAACATATAATACTATAATAATTTTAGTTTAATAATAATATTAGAAAGTCAGGAGCCATAAAGATTAAAACCTATGCTCTGGGTGCTCCCAAGCACACACCGTATATCACTACACCATCACATGGTCGAAAGCAATGCAACCTGGGATTCAACTGAATCCTCTAGGCGTCGTGAGGCTTACATTGAAGCCTAATCTGGTTTCACTCATTACTCCCATGCACTCTGGCTTTGGTCCAGAAGTTCTATCTCTAATGCCTCTTTAAATGCACAACAAAATCACATTAACATGATAGATTCAAATCATCCTCCATGGCTCTTGAATCCTTCTGAGAGCTTGGTTCAACGGGCTGTTGCTTGGAGCGGGCCTATCAAAGCCTAATTCCCGCAAACTCTCCTTATCCATGTATTCAAATTCACTTTACTTCACTAATATATGTACTATATTATGCCAATTTTAGAAATTACAATTGCATTGTATTTTTACAGGTGTGTTCATCAAGTGTTGATAAATGACGATGCGATACTGAGTAAGATCACTGGCAGCACCTGACACACACCTGCTGGAGTCTCCCGTGTTGGGAAGAACTTGGACACAGTCTACAGCGGTTGGTCGGTGTCAAACCATTCGGCCGGCAAGTGTCCATGCTTGCAGTCTGCATGTGTGAAGCTTATGGTGAGTGAAGCTGGTGTTTTAAAATACTGCTTGTGTTTGACTGATATTTTGTATATACAGTATATATATATAATGTAGGAGTGTAGCACTTTTTAGGAAGGAACTTGTTGGTGTAGTGCGAATTATGTGTGTTATACAAGTTCAAGTATGTTTATTGAGACAAGAAAGAAATACATCTCAAAGGGATAGAGTAGCTTGGCTATTTCTACCCCCCTGTCTTATACATATTGATATGTATGCATGTATGTATATATATATATATATATATATATATATATATATATATATATATATATATATATATATAATGTGCATGTGTGTTTATTAAGTATAACACATTATACTATGTTAGAACCTCGCTAGTAGGTTTAGTAAGCAAGGCCAGTTTTGCCGGAGTGAATTTGTATATTTTCAAAGAATGCTTTCGAAATTAGCTGCCTTTTAATTAAAATTTAATTTTTACCTACAGTAGGCAGTTTTGAATAATAAACCTATTTAAGTTGCTATTTTTAGGCAGATCAGTCGAATAAGCCAAATTCCTTTAAATAATGAATTTGTTGGACAATTTTTTTTGTGCATTGATAAATTCATATAATGCTATGTGAAAAATCGTGGAATTCAGAGATAACACCATCAATGGTGTCCATGAAATGTGTAAGTCCTTCATGATGTACTGTCAGGAATCTTAGCCAAGTATCCAAGTTTGCTTAATGTAGGTGCAGCCTGCACACGACTGTAAAGCTGCCGCCCAGTTGGGTGGGTGTGGAGCACATGACTGTAAAGCTGCCGCCCAGTTGGGTGGGTGTGGAGCACACGACTGTAAAGCTGCCGCCCAGTTGGGTGGGTGTGGAGCACACGACTGTAAAGCTGCCGCCCAGTTGGGTGGGTGTGGAGCACATGACTGTAAAGCTGCCGCCCAGTTGGGTGTGGAGCACATGACTGTAAAGCTGCCGCCCAGTTGGGTGGGTGTGGAGCACATGACTGTAAAGCTGCCGCCCAGTTGGGTGGGTGTGGAGCACATGACTGTAAAGCTGCCGCCCAGTTGGGTGGGTGTGGAGCACATGATTGTAAAGCTGCCGCCCAGTTGGGTGGGTGTGGAGCACATGACTGTAAAGCTGCCGCCCAGTTGGGTGTGGAGCACATGACTGTAAAGCTGCCGCCCAGTTGGGTGGGTGTGGAGCACATGACTAAAGCTGCCGCCCAGTTGGGTGGGTGTGGAGCACATGACTGTAAAGCTGCCGCCCAGTTGGGTGGGTGTGGAGCACATGATTGTAAAGCTGCCGCCCAGTTGGGTGGGTGTGGAGCACATGACTGTAAAGCTGCCGCCCAGTTGGGTGGGTGTGGAGCACATGATTGTAAAGCTGCCGCCCAGTTGGGTGGGTGTGGAGCACATGACTGTAAAGCTGCCGCCCAGTTGGGTGGGTGTGGAGCACATGACTGTAAAGCTGCCGCCCAGTTGGGTGGGTGTGGAGCACATGACTAAAGCTGCCGCCCAGTTAGGTGGGTGTGGAGCACATGACTGTAAAGCTGCCGCCCAGTTGGGTGGGTGTGGAGCACATGACTGTAAAGCTGTCGCCCAGTTGTGTGGGTGTGGAGCACATGACTGTAAAGCTGCCGCCCAGTTGGGTGGGTGTGGCGCACACGTGTAAAGCTGCCGCCCAGTTGGGGGGTAAGTATGGACCCTGAGGCAGGAAGTCTTTAATACAAGCCTACGTGTACTGTTTATACTACCTGTTTGTCCCCTGACAAAGAATTACGTTATTTTTTCTTCAATAATAAAGTAGTTTAATCCAGAATGTATAGAAAAAACGGGGGAAAATAGAACCATGTCCTGAAATCATCAATATTTCAGGACACGCATATTATATATCCTCAATAAATATGTGTTATATGCATGCCACTGCAACACAACAGTTTTGGTTGCATGTGTAGTATTCCATGTTTGTAGCTGGTTTATATATGACAGTAGGGGCACTAACGAGGCATTTAAGTTTTGTTGGACATTTCTGTTGCGTATGTTACAAAAATGTTTTTTTTCTTTTCTAGGTATGTGAAGAGTATGACGGCCAGAAAGGCTCTTTCCAGTGGCTACACATTGCGAAAAGGACGAAGACTCAAGTTGAATCATCGCTGGTTCAACGTTGCTGGAACACGTGTTGCCCCGAGGATAGTGAAGTTGGAACCATTGCACGACTACTACGCTGGGATTGTGCTATTTACTTGCTATTTATGTAATAAAACCTTGTTCCCGAATGCTAATCCTGATCTGAAACTCTTCCTTGACATGTAATAGAACCCATGAGCACCATACCAGAAATGAATCTCTCGTTGATATCCCCGGAGCCAATGTAAATCTGTAAACACATTATGCAAATAAAGGACCTAGTCTATAACACATTATGCAAATAAAGAACCTAGTCTATAACACATTATGCAAATAAAGAACCTAGTCTATAAACACATTATGCAAATAAAGGACCTAGTCTGTAAAAACATTATGCAAATAAAGGACCTAGTCTGTAAAAACATTATGCAAATAAAGGACCTAGTCTGTAAAAACATTATGCAAATAAAGGACCTAGTCTATGGAACTCACTCCTTAATGAATAAAAAAAGCTGCCCAACCTATGTCTTATAAAAAGTAAAACCAAATCGTCGTTGTTTTTCATCCTCGTAGTTTTCTACCTTGTGCTTCAAACTCTCATTGTATCACGTGCTTCCCTCTCTCTATGTGCTTAAAAACGTGCAACTTTATTGTAATCACAATTTACCTATATCGTAGTTATTATGATCGCAAATTTTCTACAGTACAATGTACCTATTAATAATTGTTAGATTAAGGACCTGTCTGAAACACTTTCCGTGTTTGAGGCTTTGCAAGAATGTAAAAAGCCAATGTGATGTACACAACCCAATGTACCCTGTATATATGAATAAATTGTCGCCCAATACTGAATATATTTATATATTCAGCGAGTTTTTTTCTTTGCATTGCATCCATCCTAATGTAAGCAAACATTTGTTGACATTACATTATTAAACTATTGACTATTCTAAATTATTATTAAAATCGTTTTATTATAAATTATTAAACATTAACTATCCTAAATCAAGAATATCAATCCACTGACAGGTGCAAGACTGCGTGAAGGATTATTTTAATTTTGTATTTCATATAATAAAATATTAAAGAAAGTTAACTTATTTTAGTTTTATTTAATTATTTTCCAGAACGGCTACATTTAATGCGTTGAACGATCGCAATGGATTTAACGTGGAATTGGCGCTGAATCAATGTTGACAATGGCTCTTATTAATCGCCATTGGTTCTACGTTGCATTGACGTCGTTTCTATGTTGATTTAACGTCGATTCGACGTTGCATAGACGTCGACGACGTATTACGTCGCCGAATGTTGACGACGTATTACGTTGTCAAATGTCGACGACGTTTTTTTTTTCACGAGAACTATTGCCGGTCGGCAGCAATTTGACTTGGCATTGAAATAACTAAAAAGAATTACGTCGTCAATATTCGACGACGTAATACGTCGTCAATATTTGACGACGTATTACGTCGTCAAATATTGACGACGTATTTTTCTTATTTTTTTAAAGAGAATTCTTGCCGATCAGCAGCAATTTGACTTGGCATTGAAGTAACTAAAAAGAATTACGTCGTCAATATTCGCCGACGTAATACGTCGTCAATATTTGACGACGTATTACGTCGTCAAATATTGACGACGTATTTTTATTTTTTTAAAGAGAATTCTTGCCGATCAGCAGCAATTTGACTTGGCATTGAAGTAACTAAAAAAAGAATTACGTCGTCAATATTCGACGACGTAATACGTCGTCAATATTTGACGACGTATTACGTCGTCAAATATTGACGACGTATTTTTTACGAGAATTGTTGCCGGTTAGCAGCAGTAACTTTGCATTGAACTTGAAACAGAATTACGTCGTCAATATTCGACGACGTAATACGTCGTCAAATATTGACGACGTATTTTTCTTATTTTTTAAAGAGAATTCTTGCCGATCAGCAGCAAATTGACTTGGCATTGAAGTAACTTCAAGAATTACGTCGTCAATATTCAACGACGTAATACGTCGTCAATATTTGACGACGTATTTTTCTTATTTTTTAAAGAGAATTCTTGCCGATCAGCAGCAAATTGACTTGGCATTGAAGTAACTTCAAGAATTACGTCGTCAATATTCAACGACGTAATACGTCGTCAATATTTGACGACGTATTTTTCTTATTTTTTAAAGAGAATTCTTGCCGATCAGCAGCAAATTGACTTGGCATTGAAGTAACTTCAACAAGAATTACGTCGTCAAATATTGACGATGTATTACGTCGTCAAATATTGACGACGTATTTTTTACGAGAATTGTTGCCGATTAGCAGTAGTGAACTTGAAAAAGAATTACGTCGCCAATATTTGGCGACGTATTACATCGTTAAATATTGACTACGTATTTTAATAAAATTGCTGATCAGCAGCAATTTAACTTTGAATTAACTTCAACAAGAATTACGTTGTCAATATTTGACGACGCAATACGTCGTCGAATATTGACGACGTATTACGTCGTCAAATATTGACGACGTATTTTTTTCCCGAGAAGTATTGCCGGTTGGCAGCAATTTTACTGCATTGGTGTAGATTCGAAGTTGCGAAGCGAGAACAGTCGCTTCAACATTGAACGTTGTCAAACATTGACGACGTAATTTAATTTTGACGATTGATCTATTATTGATCGCCAGATCCAATGTCAATTTTCCGAATAATTGTAATGTTCAATGTTAGTATTAATTGGCTCCATTTTGAATCGTCAGTTTCGATGTTTTTTTGACGTCGATTCGACATCTTAGTTGGTTCAGTGTTGGCATTGGTTGGCTTTTCTTTTAGTGACATTCGAATATTTTTTTAATCTATGTAAGTAATTATCAAAAAGAATGCACCAAACCTATGTATGGGCTATGTAGCACCATCAAATGTGCGGAATAATCAGAGGGGGCTAAATATCACTAAGGATGCCAATTCGAGAACAAAACGCATAAGGCGAACGATATCAAAAGTTTCCGATTCACCAAGAATTCTATCGAGGGCGAGGGACGGTCGGAAAGCAGACACACGCTCGTCCTGAAAGTCAGGACATTCAACAAGGATATGCACGACTGTAAGAGGGACAATGCAATTTGGACAATAAGGAGCAAGGCAACACCCATAAGCATGTATGGCCAATACACAACCTCGCTAGAGCCGTTTCCCACCCCAAGTTACGGTGGTAGGAGAAGGCCATAGGGACACACTATCCTTAGGAGCATACAGTTTCTTACCAGGAACCGAATAACAACCACCCTGCCAATGGGCAAGAACTGAGGAATGTAAGTAATTATCAAAAGAAGGCACCAAGCATGGAAGGCTATATAGCACCATCAAATGTGGGAATAATCAGAGGGCACTAATATCACCAAGGATGCCAATATGAGAACAGAAACACGCAAGGTGAACGATATCAAAGTTTCCGATTCACCAAGAATTAGAATTCTATTGAGGGACGACAGGAAAGCAAGACACACGCTCGTCTGGAAGTCAGGACATTTAACAAGGATATGCCGACTATAAGAGGGACAATGCATTTGGACATAAGGATCAGGGTGGCACTCCATTAAGTGACCGTGAGTTAAGCATGTATGGCCAATACGCAACCTTGCTAGAGCCGTTTCCCACGCCGGTTACAGTGGTAGGAAACGGCTTACGGTAGGTAGGAGAAGGCCACGGGGGACACACTATGCTTAAGAGTAGGCAGTTTGTTACCAACAACCTTGCCAACGGGTAAGGATGAATAACCGGGTAAAAGTCTGAATAAGGAATACCATAATGGGAGATGGAACAAGAGTGGATAGCTTCTGTAGCGGCAGCATCCGCACGCTCATTAAAGAAATACCAATATGGCTGGGNTAACATGTTTATGGACAAAATAATTATACATGCCTACTCGAAGCATACAATTAGGTCGTGTTGTAGTGGTAGATGCTGTTCGTATTCTGTCACAAAAGACAGAGAATCTCTCACGTGACAGTATCTCTATACTGTTGATTGTCATTAATCTAATTAATCTAGTTCTTCAGATAGTATACATGTTTTAATTTATATATTTTTGTAGATGCAATTTTCTCCTGTTTACTGCCCCACACAGGATACGTGATTCATTAGAGATGGGGCTATGAAGATAATTTACTTTTTTCCTCCCAACTACTTGGGTTGGACGGTAGAGCGACGGTCTCGCTTCTTGCAGGTCGGCGTTCAATCCCCGACCGTCCATGTGGTTGGATACTATTCCTTTCCCTCCGTCCCATCCCAAATCCTTAGGCTGACCACTTCTCAGTGCTATGTAGTCGTAATGGCTTGGTACTTTCCCTGATAAATCCCTCCCTTCCTCCCTCTTTTCCTTTCCCGTTTTCTTCCTGTTTGCTTTTTCTCTCGTTCTTCTTTAATGTGGACAAGGAACTTAGGAGAAATAGTTAGGATGTCTTCCAATACCTGACGGCTGAGTGGACAGCGCTCGGCATTCGTAGTCCTGAGGTTCCGGGTTCGAACCCCGGTGCAGGCGGAAACAAATAGGGTAGAGTTTTCACCCTGATGCGCTTGTTCACCTAGCAGTAAAATAGTTACCTGGGAGTTAGACAGCTGCTACGGACTGCTTCCTGGAGGGGGGGGGGGTAACAAAAAGGAGTCCTGGTCGAGGACCGGGCCGCGGGACGCTAAGCCCCGAGATCATCTCAGGATAACCTTAAGATAACCTCTTGTTGGTGTGGGGGGGGGGGATCAACTTCCCTGCTGTCGGGTCTTTGACCAAGTTTCCTGGTTGATGGACTGGTCAAACAGGTTTTGGTCGCAGCTGCTTGCATCTTGACGTATGAATCATAGCCTGGTTGATCAGGTATCTATTAGAGGTGTTTATCAAGTTATCTTGAGATCTGAGAGAGAGGTCGGCAGTCACCACCACCAGTGGACTTACACCCAGGTACAGCACAATAATGATGTTCAGTCCTCTTCTCTTAAATTACGGGATTTTGTTCAAATCAATTTTAGTTTCGTTTTTAATACTGCAATAAAGTCTATATTTGTAGCTTCATTTGAAAAATTGTTTTTTTTTTTTTTTTAAGGATTTTTCTTTGAATTTTAAAGTCACTGATCAAAGCACAAACAATGACAAAAGTACTGGAGAGTCGCCAAGTTTTGTTGACCAGACCACACACTAGAAGGTGAAGGGACGACGACGTTTCGGTCCGTCCTGGACCATTCTCAGTCGATTGTGATGAGGAATTGATTGATAAAGATTAAGCCACCCAAGAGGTGGCACGGGCATGAATAGCCCGTAAGTGGTGGCCCTTATGAGCCATTAACAGTATCGAGAGATGATACTGGAGATCTGATGATGAGGAAGTAGAGACAGGCAATAAATAGGCAAGAGAGAGCCAGCAAAGTAAGGTGTAGTAGAGGGGATAGTAATAATAATAAGAGCTGCAGAAGGCCTATTGGCCCATACGAGGCAGCTCCTATTATAACCACCGAATGAGAAGGAGTCGGTAATAGGAATAAGAAGAGGATAGCAAGGGAGCGTAGGAGAAGACAATGAACAGAAAAAGGGAGAAGAGAAAGAAAGATAAATGGAAGGGGTAGGCTTATGTTAGGTCACGTTTGTTAGAAAGATTAGAGCATTTGAGTATATACTGTGAAAGGGAAGAGTCCACAGCAACATAGCCAGGACTCAAGTTCATGTTGGGTACATTGTGTATTAGAGCCGATTCCACAAGACGGCGTCTGTGAAGAGTAGAGGCAGGAAAGATTATTTTGGAGGAAGACCAATCAATGGGATGAATAGAATCCCTCACATGGCAGAAGAGAGCATTGTTAGTGTCTGCAGACTTAACGCTTCTCTTGTGTTCTTTAAGTCTGTCATTCAGTGTACGGCCAGTTTCGCCAAAGTATTGGAGAGGACAAGACGAACAGGAAATAGAGTAGACACCAGCAGCATTAGAAGCTGGAGGAGCAGTGTGAACTAGATTGCTACGAAGTGTGTTAGTTTGTCGAAAGGCGAGTTTAATGTCAAGAGGACGAAAGGTATTGGTAAAAGTTTTGAGTTCAGATATGAAGGGAAGGCATAGTACAGTGCTACTAGTGTTGGAAGCAGGTTTAGGATGAAAGAAATTTCGTTTAGCTTGAGAGTAGGCAGAGTTGATGAAATGCAAAGGATAACCAAGGCGAGAGAATGATTTGTAGATAAAGGCAATTTCAGAATCCAGAAACAGAGGGTCGCTGATGCGTAGAGCGCGGAGGAAGAGAGAGACGAGGACACTTTTCTTAACAGTAGGAGCATGGTAGGAAAAGAAGTGAATGTACATGCCACTATGCATGGGTTTACGGTAGACAGAGAAAGAGAACCCAGACACAGAGCTGTGAACATGAACGTCAAGAAAAGGAAGGAGGGAATTAGATTCCCACTCAACTTTGAAATGGATAGGAGGAGCCAGATTGTTAATACTTTAGCCACTGTTAACACTTTAGCGAAAATACAATACCTTAGCCACGTTATTGTGCCTGCCCGCCAAGTTTTGTTTTTGTTACTATTATTAAAGCATAAAACATGATCAAAGTGAGTTACATAATTAAACGGATCGTTTTCATGATTTATAGTATTTTTGTTTATATATAGTGAACAGACTATACGGAAATGTAGAATATAGTGAACAGAATATACGGAAATGTAGAATATAGTGAACAGAATATACGGAAATGTAGAATATAGTGAACAAAATATACGGAAATGTAGAATATAGTGAAAATATAAGGAAATGTAGAATATAGTAAAAAACTTTTTTTTTACTTTATTAATGAAAAGTATTGGTAAATATATAATAATTTCACTGGCAAAGTCTGCGTACACGATGACGCTAAAGTTTTGTGAAATGAAAATAATATGAATGGCTAAAGAGCTTCAAAAATGGAAAATGAAAAGTTGTTCGATAAACCAATAGAATCAAACACTACAAAGAATAAAGGTACCCATGATGCAAACCAGAGGCCAGATTCACGAAGCAGTTACGAACCTGTCTACCTTTTCTCAATCTTTAGCGGCTTTGTTTGCAATTATTAAACAGTTAATGAGCTTCGAAGCACCAGGAGGCTGTTTATAACAATAACAACAGTTGATTGGCAAGTTTTCATGCTTGTAAACTGTTTAATAAATGTAACCAAAGCCGTCAAAGATTGAGGAAAGATGTACACGTTCGTAAGTGTTTGTGTAACTGCTTCGTGAATCTGGCCCCACAACAGCGTGGGTTAATCGTAAAGCATTCATTCGGATCATAGAGACTCGAACTGGTCTCTGGAAGATGAGACGATTTTCCTACCAACCCAGCCATGGTTGCTCCATGAGTCGGTTGATACAACAGGCTCGTACTTCTGAGACCAGAGTTCGAATCTCCGATCATCCTAACAAGTGAAAGGAAATAAAAATGAAATGCATGGTGAGGATTTCTTAACTTTTTTTCATTCAATACTATAAATAAATTCATCCACAAGGTGGTTCACTCATCCGCCCGCCAAGCGAAGGATATCCTGATATCCCTCGTTCATCTCCGGGATATATAATGATATCCTTCGTTCATATCAGGGGGTATATCCTTCGTTCATATCAGGGATATATCCTTCGTTCATATCAGGGATATATCCTGATATCCTTCGGTTCATATCAGAGATATCCTTCGGTTATATCAGGGGTATTTCCTGATATCCTTCGTTCATATCAGGGATATTTCCTGATATCCTTCGGTTCATATCAGAGATATCCTGATATCCTTCGGTTATATCAGGGGTATTTCCTGATATCCTTCGTTCATATCAGGGATATTTCCTGATATCCTTCGTTCATATCAGAGATATATCCTGACATCCTTCGTTTATACCAGAGATATATCCTGATATCCTTCGTTTATATCAGGGGTATATCCTTCCTGATATCCTTCGTTGGTATCAGGTATATATCCTGATATCCCTGAGGCACTTGCAACTATGCACGCTTCACATTTTTCTATCATTGTGAAGTGTGCAACCAGACCTCCAAAAATGATGTATTAGCTGAGTCAACAAAAGGTTCAATGTTCAAAAAAATCCCTTTGCAACCCAAATTTTTTTTTAGCTTTTGTGGAATTCGAGTTTGGTAGCTGGCATGCTGACAAATTTAAACTGTTGAATCTGACCTGTCCTAGGCTTGAATCGATAATTTTAGGCCTAATATATGCCATTTCAGGCCAAATTTTGTATATATGTGTGTTCTACTAGAGTTAGAAATGTTTAGGATTGTTTGCATTTTCTGTCTTTTCTCCATATTTAATGAATAGTAAGAAATGGGTATTTTTGGGTAGGAGAGGGGGGGGGGGGTGCGATAGTCCATTTTTGTACGGTTACATTCTTGTAACAATAGTTAACAATAATAAGTAACTGTTGAACAATAGTTGCTGTAAGTATCATCATGTCTGGATGACAGGATGGATGTGAAAATGGTGATACATTGCAGACTTTTAAGATTGACGAGGGATCTTGCACTTGACACCTTGCTCCTTGCAAGTCAGTATTCAAACACGTTTATTGAGACACTAAAATTAATCTCAAAGGGATAGAGTAGCTTAGGCTATTTCTATCCTCCCTCGCGTTCAATCCCTAATGATTAAAATGTCTGTGTTCCGTCCGTTCAACCCCCATGCTAGTCTAGCATTTTATCTTGATTTAACCTCTTCATTACTGAAAAACATGGATCGGGGGGGGGGTGTCCTGACATACACCTATTCACAACGTTTCTTTAACGTTGTTTCAACGCCGAGTAAGAATATCCTTTTGGTAACGAAATGTGTGTGCGTGTGCTCTGGAGCACCATTCTTGTGCTCCAAGTGATGGAATAAATTGCATCAAAGGGTTATTGACGCTGAACAAATCCACAAAGGCCGTGACGAGGATTCGAACCTGCGTCCAAGAGTTATTGACGTTAATCTTGAGTTTCCAGGTTACCGGTAGTTCTGTGTTGATGTTTTCGTACCGTTCTCATGCTTTTAGAATCCGTAAGCGGGAGACGGCAAGACCGGAGGGGCGCCGTAAGCAGGCGCTGGTGGGGCTCCGTAGACAGGCGCTGGTGGAGGTCCGTAGACGGGTTTTGGTGGGGGTGGACAGTAAGTGATGTACTTCTCCTGGGTCTTGACAGCGGTGATGTACTGAGGAACCACCTGCGTCTTGTAGGCCGTCTCCGTCAGGTACTGAACTTTGGTAACGTACTGCGGCTTGTACTGGATTTGCGTCTGGTATTGAATCTGGGTGGTTGTTACGTACTGGGTCTGGTAGGCTGTCTGCGTCACGTACTGCGTCTTGTAGGCCGTCTCGGTGACGTACTGGGGCACGAGCGACGTCAAATAACGATTGACGTACTCCGTCTCTGTGACGTACTGGAGCTGAATATCGGTTTCAGTGACGTACTGGGGGACGAATTCAGTTTTGTACTGCGTCTTGTACACGGTCTGGTACTGCGTCTGGTACAAGGTGGTGGGTACTAGCTGCGTCTGATAGATGGTGGTGTACACAGGTACCTGCCGGACGCAAAACATCAATGAGACAATGATATCCTTAGCCAACTAAGAATGGCATATCTAAGATACAGATAATTAAGCAAGAAATGCATTATAATCATTTAATTATAATTCGCTTATGTATCAAGATTCACTTAATAACAATTTTGTAAACGTTTCTGCTTAACAATAAGCACTAATATACTCAGTGACATTAGGAGTATGTGATATATCCGAGAGAATAAATGAGGATCTGCAATGGGATCGAACCAGCGTTCCTAGACTCCCGAGATGCATCATAGTTTACTCGTTAATGCGTGTGCTGCGAAGGTCAGGGACAAGGGTTCGAGCCCATTGTACTGCTTCAATATTTTCTCGATACCAATATAGCCAGTGATACCAATATGATATAGCTTTTGACATTTTTAGGACCGGCTCCAGTGACGTGTCACCGGCTTCCTGTCCCCCGTTGAGGCTACTAGAGAGAGAGAATGGCCCTCGGGTAAATTTTGGTGAGTGTACTGTCTTAGTGCTTCTGGTAATTACTTTGCCTGACGACCTTGGTTCTTGCAAGGTCGGTGTTCGGTCCTAGACTGTCCAAGCCTCGTATCCCGGCTCCTTGTCCTCATATCCCAGCTCCTTGTCCTCATATCCCAGCTCCTTGGCCTCATATCCCGGCTCCTTGGCCTCGTATCCCGGCTCCTTGTTCTCATATCCCGGCTCCTTGGCCTCATATCCCTTCCAAGTGCTACTCATGTGTGTGCTCATATCTCTCATATCTCATATTGTAGTGCTCATATCTCTCTAGTCCTACTGGCTTGACGTTTTCTGTTTACCAACAAACACCATATTACAACTAAGGGGTATGGATGTCGGGCCATAATGCAACCTCAACCTCTCCTCTTAAAAATTACTATGTAATTAGTGCAGTTATCTACACCATATCTATGGTTAGGTTACATTCAGTTCATTTAGGCTAGGTTTCGTTAGGGTGTATTCTCAAGCGTGCGTAATATGAAATTTGGAAACTATTTGAGTATCCCCTAGAATTTTATTTACAGAAAACCAATTTCTTCAGATCATTTCAAAGAAAATGAGTTGAGCACAGACTCTTCATATTTTAAACCAACGATTTATAATACAATAACCTTATAACTTCTTGCATTAATTTACCTACCTACCTTATTAATTGTTGACCTGTACTAAGAGGGTATTAGCTTACCTGTTTGAGCTTAGTCACATATTCTGTGACATATTTGGTTTCTGGATAGCACGGGGCGGGAGGTGGGCCGTAGACTGGGGCAGGTGGGCCATAGACTGGAGCAGGTGGGCCATAGACTGGTGCTGGAGGTGGGCCGTAGCTTGGGATTGGTGGGGCACCGTAGGCCGGGGACGGAGGCAACTCAGCCACGCACAGCCCAAGACTTGCCACTAACACGAGTCCCAACATCATCTGAAATATCCGGTTAAAGGCTTAATATCTTACTAAACTACATTAGTCGAAGTTGATTTATGTGAATTCTCTCTTTAATATTGAACATTTAGCTTTGAGAGTTTCACCTAATTACCCCGAGAACACGAGACGTAACTGTTCTTATTTTCCACTTGTTACAACTTGTAATAAAGTCGTCACATCTTGGTATAACGTTTTTACAACGTATTAGAACGTTTTTATAACTTATTAAAACGTTTTTACACAGTATTAGAACGTTTTTATAACTTAAAACGTTTTTACAACGTATTAGAAAGCTTTTACAACTTATTCAAACGTTTTTACAACGTATTAAAACGTTTTTACAGCGTATTAGAACGTTTTTATAACTTATTAAAACGTTTTTACAACGTATTAGAACGTTTTTATAACTTATTGAAACGTTTTTACAACTTATTAGAACATAATTACAACTTGTTAGGTGTTAAAACTTGTTCAAACCTTGTAGTTTCGTTGTGTGTTTGGCAGGTACAACCCAGCGAGTAACGAGTACGTTTAAGCAACGTTGGGTCAACGTTTCTAACAGAGTCAACATTTTCATTGTTTCAATCGTAGGTTAAACATGTATATGGAATGAGAGTAGATTGATAGAAATACGGGTTGCCTCGTGTGAGTCAATAGAGATTCTGTAGATTCCTTTAGTCTTCTATGTTATAAGGTATTAGCATTATAGGTTATTTAACAGCTAGGTATTGTATACAATTATGGTCAGCCTGCAACCTGTCTTCAACCATCCAGGGCCAGGCTGCCCACAGGTTACAAATATTCAAGAGTAAATAGCCTAGTCCACTTGACTGCTCTAGCGGGAAAACCACCCACCACAAATTTCTACGTAGAGACGCAATCTATATAAATAAAAATGGAAATGTTCGTTTGTTTATAACCGCTAATCTCCCATAAAGTTCTTCACCGATTGCTTTGAAATTTTCACACAATGTTCCATTCGCATCTGAGCAGGTTTTTATATATTGCTATATAGATGTCACGTCTGTGGCGGGAAAAAAACATGCTTTTTCTGAAAAACTGTGTTTTTCATGTGAGGGAAATCTTCGAAACCTCTTTACTGATTGCTTTGAAATTTTGACACAACGTTGCATTCGAATAGGCGCGTCTTTTTATATACCTACTATATAGTTACCACCCCTGTGATAGGTAAAAACATGCGTTTTTGAAAAACAGCGCCATCTGTTGCACATAAGACGTAGTGCATATTTAGTATATATGACCATACCCATACCCATTTAGTTGACCCATATTTAGTATATATGCTATACTAAATATGTTACGATTCCATTTCAATGTTTCCGATTTCGTTGATAAATTGTATTTTCATAAATTTCGATTTATTTTAATTTTGATTTAATTATTTTGTGTGACATTTTGTGTGCCTTGGAACTGAGCTGTGTTCTTTACTATACCGTTCATTTCGTGAGTAGTTTTTTTTTTCATTATTTTTCATTGTGTTTTGTTTTTAACTTTTTTCTTATATTTCAGTGATGGGAACATCTCGGGCCAGATTCTGAAGCAGTTACGCAAGTACTTACGAACGTGTACATCTTTCCTCAATCTTTGATGGCTTTGGTTACATTTATTAAACAGTTTACAAGCATGAAAACTTGCCAATCAACTGTTGTTATTGTTATAAACAGCCTCCTGGTGCTTTGGAGCTCATTAAGTGTTTAATAATTGTAAACAAAGCTGCCAAAGATTGAGAAAAGATGTACAGGTTCGTAAGTGCTTGCGTAACTGCTTCGTGAATCTTGCCCCAGATCATTTGATGTTACCAATTTTCTGATGGGAACATCAGATTATTTGATCATCAGACGAGGGAGTGGGGAATGGTGGGGAGGACTGGGAGACGGGAAAAGGTTGCTGCAGCTCAACGCGCACGCGCTGAGCCACAGCAACGCGTGGCCGGGTACAGCTAGTAATAAATAATAATAATAATTCATTGTGTCGGGGGGAAGGAAGCCGGAGTATATTCATACACATTGTGGCTTATATGGAGCAGATGAACAGGTTTCGCAAGTGGTTGTATAAATGATTAATCCCGACCCTGGTTCATGGACGATGGTACCATACCCTGGCCTCCTTAGTCCTAAATGGATCATAATATGTTGCGTTTAATTTCACTAAAGTACCTGAATGTCTACGCGTGCAAAAACTAGCAGGAGGCAAACTAGGCTGAATCGAAAGGGAAAGTGATCCAGTTAGGTGCCTTTAGGGGCGTGGGGGAGGCAGGTGAACTGGGTGAAGGGGTAGAGAGGGGGGCGGTGAAGGGTGGCGATTGGTCAGACACAAGATACTAGACCACGCCCCTGTAACTGGATCCGAATCTCCCTTCCAATGCAACAAAAAAGTTAATGGCTAGCGCCGTAAAGTTAGGACCGCGGTCAAACCCCAACAAGAAGTTAGTACTTCACGTCCTATGATAGGATTGAATTGTTCCCTATAGGATATCACTTTTTTAGTTAACCTTGCGGGGAACGGGAGAATGGAGAGAGGCAAAATTCAGGTTACGGATCAAGGTTCCTTACATTGTTTAATTGGAAAGCGAGTGGACATTTAGAATGGAGCATCTCTGGTGTTCTCCAAAAAGGGCGGCTGTAACAGATGGATAACTTGTACCTCCTTTCACGAAGACTATTTAACTTGTGAAAAGGTTCTTAAGTGAAACAAATATCGAGTATATACAATGGGATCGAACCTGCGTCCCTGGCTTTCCCGGCCACACGCGCGCCTACCGACTGTGGGCCAAGATGGGCTAAAAGTACCTTAGCTGGACGTACTGTCTGAGTTATGATATTTGGAAGGTGTCAGCTGGTACCAAAATTCAAGTTAACGAGGTACCCGCCTCCGTTTAGGTACCCGCCCACCCTCGAACCCGCCCACGTTCGGGTACCAGTAATAAAGTACTGTTATGCTAACCAGACCACACACACTAGAAGGTGAAGGGACGACGACGATTCGGTCTGTCCGGACCATTCTCAAGTCGACTGTCGACTCGCATAATCGACTTGAGAATGGTCCAGGACGGACCGAAACGTCGTCGTCCCTTCACCTTCTAGTGTGTGGTCTGGTCACATACTTCAGCCCCGTTATTGTGACTCCTCGCCTGCAAAGTACTGTTATCTCTCACTCGCCTCAATGGGTTCTCTAATCTCGTTACCGCAAAAGCCAAAACCAATACTAATAAAATAATTGTGCGTTATATTAAATAATCCGACTAGAACAAAATAAATTTTTGGGTCAGCTTTTTGTAGTGTTATTAACACACAATTTGTTGAAGCTAATTTTTTTTTTTTTTTTTGTAAGATGGCGTCGATAAACCAAATATGAGAGCGAGAGCTGGTGGCCCAAAAGCTTAAGCAACCTGTACTGACTCTGGAGGGCAACTACATCCACCAGTACACAATTTCCAAACATTACGCACACACCCACAAACCCACCAGTTGATTGACGGCCGAGAGGCGGGACCAAAGAGCCAGAGCTCAACCCCCACAAGCACAATTAGTCGAGTACACACGAGTCTGGGCACCGTAGCATATGCAAGCTCACTTGAAATTAACAAACACAAAAGTACCCTAAAACCCAAAACGTGATCCTGCATCAAGGAACACCATAGCATGTATACAAGCATCGGAGAATGCGTGTATACATGTGGTAGTGTATGCATATCCGCATGTGCTGATAAAGACGGGAAAACGCTCACGAACGCATACCAGCTAATGTCATTTGGACTGTTGTTGTTAAAGATTCGCTACTTGGAACAAACAGCTCGAAGTAGCACGGGCTATGGTGAGCCCGTAGGTGTCATTTGGAAATTAGTGCGTGCTTCGTTTCATTTCCAAACGCTGGTGTTAATATGGACGTTTTCTGCGTAAAATAGACACCACCACATTCTCTTCGCAACATACCTCAGACCAGTTCCCGAATATGCAGAATCTGCGCGGTATCCTTATTTCCTTAAAAACACAAACGATGCTTGAAAAAGGTCATTAGTATGCCACCAGAGGTTTGAGCTACGAGGGAGATTCAAGTAGTTAAACCACTCGACCCTGGGAGTAGATACAAGGGAGACATGATCACCACATACTCTGGGAAGGGAGATATGATCACGACATACTCTGGGAAGGGAGATATGATCACCACATACTCTTGGAAACACACAAGACAGACAGACGAGTTAATATTGATAGCTCACTAGCAAGGAGTCACAGATTATAAACTAATTACCCAAATGACACACACACACAAATCATTAAAAAAGAAAAAGTTGTTGAATATCAGAATAGTGAATCGATTGAATGCAATACGAAATGAAATACCGAACTCCACCACAGCATTAGACACAACAAGATTCCAATTACCTCTGGAACCTATACACCTGCTAATTAAGGATTGAGAGGCGTGACCCAAGAGCCGTAGCTCATCCTTCCCAAACACAAGTGAAGGTAGGTAAATAATTATAGATACAAGGTAAATTTGATTACATACATCTTCCTCAAACTCGTTTGTAAACCAGTATATTCTTCATCCTAGTCCCTTGCTTCATCCTTGAACAGAAATGCAAACAAAAAATAAATCTGCACTAATATATAATGAACAGAAGAGACGCTTGTTGCGAAATTTGTACTTTCTCCCTTGTTGACCTTTAAGTATGACATGACCGGGTCGGGTCTTATCATAGTGATCGCTTCCATACTTTCAGTAGGCTCAATACCCTGTTGATCATACTGGTGAACTATGAGGGCATGATGCCCTATTCCCAGAGGGTATGATACCCAATGCCCAGAGTGTAGGGGGGGGGGAGGGAAGGAAGGAAGGAACTATCGGGGGGAAAGCGCCAAGCCATTACGACTATATAGCACTTGGAAGGGGTCTGGATAAGAATTTGGGATGGGACGGGAGGCAGGAATGGTGTCCAATCACTTGGACGGTCGGGGATTGAACGCCGACCTGCATGAAGCAAGACCGTCGCTCTACCGTCCAGCCCAAGTGGTTGGACTGGGGGATTGTATGTAAACCAAAAAATTGCAACTGGCTTCAACTCGGAGTCAGCTCCAGACTTCCTTGTGGATTGAGTGGAATCCACAGGTGTAATAACTTAGTATCGTATCCGAAGGGTAGGGTGCGTGTCTGGGAATATCCGGGTCACTGGTTCGAATCGCCGAATTTGCTGTAATTGCAGGCGATGAGTCACAATAACGGGGCTGAAGTATGTTGACCAGACCACACCTAGAAGGTGAAGGGACGACGACGTTTCGGTCCGTCCTGGACCATTCTCAAGTCGATGAATTGCTGTAATTCGTTTTATCATTGCTATATTACCGACATGATATAATAAATTATCTATGATAAATCACACACACGCAGGTATGAATCTTTCGCGATGCATTTAAAGTAGGTAACTCTTTAGTGAAACTTATATTTTACTATAAAATCTTGCTACAGTACATTTCTGTATGGCATCAAAGCTTATACGTTTTGTAGATATCAAGAATATATGAAAGATTACTCTCTGAAAGTTACCTTTCAAAATTCTAGATTTTGATCTCAATGGCACGAATAGATTATGAAATTATTCTGAAATAGTTTCAGAATTTCAGAATTAATAATTCTGAAATAGTTTCAGAATTTCAGAATTAATAATTCTGAAATTCTGAAAAATACAAAGACGCAAACCAGTTCCTTGCGTCTTTGTGTTTAGGTAATTTAAACATTCCGTGATATCACAATGAATGTTAGACCTGAGAAACCATTCATTATGTTTATAAACAGCCATTCATTTCTGCCACCACGGGCTCACCATAGCCCGTGCTACTTGGAACTTCTTGTTCCAGGTAGCGAATCTTTAANTGGGGGCTCCTTCCACCATGGGGGCTCCTTCCACCATGAGGGCTCCTTCCACCATGGGGGCTCCTTCCACCATGGGGGCTCCTTCCACCATGGGGGCTCCTCCCACCATGGGGCTCCTTCCACCATGGGGGCTCCTCCCACCAGGGGGCTTCCTTCCACCATGGGGGCTCTTCCCACCATGGGGCTTCCTTCCACCATGGGGCTCCTTCCACCATGGGGGCTCCTCCCACCATGGAGGCCTTCCACCATGGGGGCTCCTCCACCATGGGGCTCCTCCCACCATGGGGGCTCCTCCACCATGGGGCTCCTCCCACCATGGGGGCTCCTCCCACCATGGGGGCTCCTCCCACCATGGAGGCTCCTCCCACCATGGGGGCTCCTTCCACCATGGGGGCTCCTCCCACCATGGGGGCTCCTTCCACCATGGGGCTCCTTCCACCATGGGGGCTCCTTCCACCATGGGGGCTCCTTCCACCATGGGGGCTCCTTCCCACCATGGGGCTCCTCCCACCATGGGGGCTCCTCCCACCATGGGGGCTCCTTCCACCATGGGGGCTCCTCCCACCATGGGGCTCCTCCCACCATGGGGGGCTCCTTCCACCATGGGGGCTCCTCCCACCATGGGGGCTCCTTCCACCATGGAGGCTCCTTCCACCATGGGGGCTCCTCCCACCATGGGGGCTCCTTCCACCATGGGGGCTCCTTCCACCATGGGGCTCCTCCCACCATGGGGGCTCCTCCCACCATGGGGGCTCCTCCCACCATGGGGGCTCCTTCCAACATGGGGGCTCCTCCCACCATGGAGGGCTCCTCCCACCATGGGGCTCCTTCCAACAGGGGGCTCCTTCCAACATGGGGGCTCCTTCCACCATGGGGGCTCCTTCCAACATGGGGGCTCCTTCCACCATGGAGGGCTCCTCCCACCATGGGGGCTCCTCCCACCATGGAGGGCTCCTTCCACCATGGGGGCTCCTCCCACCATGGGGGGCTCCTCCCACCATGGGGTCTCCTCCCACCATGGGGGCTCCTCCCACCATGGAGGGCTCCTCCCACCATGGAGGGCTCCTCCCACCATGGGGGCTCCTCCACACATGGAGGGCTCCTCCCACCATGGGGGCTCCTCCCACCATGGAGGGCTCCTCCCACCATGGGGGCTCCTCCCACCATGGAGGGCTCCTCCCACCATGGGGGCTCCTCCCACCATGGGGGCTCCTCCCACCATGGGGGCTCCTCCACCATGGAGGGCTCCTCCCACCATGGAGGGCTCCTCCACCATGGAGGGCTCCTCCCACCATGGAGGGCTCCTCCCACCATGGAGGGCTCCTCCCACCATGGGGGCTCCTCCCACCATGGGGGCTCCTCCCACCATGGGGGCTCCTCCCACCATGGGGGCTCCTCCCACCATGGAGGGTCCTCCCACCATGGGGGCTCCCGGTTCTAAGTGTTGTGTGGCTTCTCCCACCATGGGGGCTCCTCCCACCATGGGGGCTCCTCCCACCATGGGGGCTCCTCCCACCATGGGGGCTCCTCCCACCATGGAGGGCTCCTCCCACCATGGGGGCTCCTCCCACCATGGAGGGCTCCTCCCACCATGGGGGCTCCTCCCACCATGGAGGGCTCCTCCCACCATGGGGGCTCCTCCCACCATGGAGGGCTCCTCCCACCATGGGGGCTCCTCCCACCATGGAGGGCTCCTCCCACCATGGGGGCTCCTCCCACCATGGAGGGCTCCTCCCACCATGGGGGCTCCTCCCACCATGGGGCTCCTTCCACCATGGGGCTCCTTCCACCATGGGGGCTCCTCCCACCATGGGGGCTCCTCCCACCATGGGGGCTCCTCCCACCATGGAGGGCTCCTCCTACCATGAGGCCACTCCCACCATGAGGCCACTCCCACCATGAGGCCACTCCCACCATGAGGCCACTCCCACCATGAGGCCACTCCCACCATGAGGCCACTCCCACTTCTTCCCCAACTTTTGCTGACATTATCATCCTCATCCACCCCAATTCCCCCTTCATTATTTCCTTCAATAACGAAGTAATGTAATGTTCTTCGAAGTAAGAACAATATTTTTGTCCTTGTGCTATTCCTCCACAGTACCTATTGTGTTATCAAGAGGTGTCAAAACATAGAACTTGATAACAATATAGCAGGTAACAATACACAGGGCCTGAGGTTTCCTGTTCTAATGTTGTAAATCCACGCACGAAACTGAAAGTATGACACGTCTAGTCATTACGTCTAAATGCTGGCTGGGAAGGTGATTTGTAACCACGTCTGCTGTACTTGATGACGCGCGCGGGATAATACTGTTTACTGGTCGTTAAAACCACGTGGGGCTATAGGGCCTGCTAGTGGGGAGGGGGCTACACCCGATCGGATTCATCACGAGCGGTGGAGGTCTGATAAAGACCTTTGGTGCCCTCTGTAATGCTTTTTGCGCTACCGCTCACAGGATGGGTATAGGGTGCACAATAAACTAGCCGCCTCCGGCAGCAACACTCAATCGGTTGAGTTAATTTGGTTTACCTTGCGCTCTCCATGGTCGTAGTTAGGTAACGGAAGTATTAAGGAGAGTGCAGAAGGCTTGTTAGTCCATACGAGGCTCCTATTGGCCCTAACGAGGCTCCTATTGGCCCTAACGAGGCTCCTATTGTCTCTAACGAGGCAGCTTCAATTGGCCCATGCGAGACAGCTCTCATTTATATCCACTCAAACTCGTGTCTAACCTACGGTTGAAATTATCCATGGATCCCACGTGTATTATCTGGTAATTTGCTCCATAAATCAACATCCAAACCAGTATTTACCCAGGTCTTAACTAAATCTAACCTTTTCCAATTTTTATCCATTGTTTCGAGTTTTATTTCATTTGTCTTTTATGTCTTCTCACCTCTTCCCAATCTTAAGATAACTCAGTCATGTTCATATTTACTCTAAAACGAAGACTAATGTGTTCTTCCATTGTCTATACAACTGAATCAATTAAAAGGAACGAAAATATGCTGGATAGGTTACTTTCACGAGTGTATTTGATGAGAGCTTTTTTTTTCAATTTTGTAGTTTTTCTTCTGTGAGATTGGCTAGTCCTCTGTATTCGCTTCATGCAGGGTCTGCGATCAATTCCTCATTCCCATTCAGCCTCGCTCCTGTGTCAGGTAAGGCCACTACGGGCTCACCATAGACCGTGCTACTTGCAGCTGTTATTCAGAGTAACTGGATATAAAAACAGTCGGTTCCTGAGTGTCCAAGAGGTTGGGTTCGTTCCTTCCCTCTTTCCTGATATCCGAGTTGCTATCTTTTCGTATCCGTTCCGTGTGTTATAAAGTCATTTTGGCCTAATTGCTCTTCGTTGCATAAATTATGTGGCTGCAGCATAATGGTAAATTTAGTAGTGCAAGACTGTACACTGACGCCTGTGTAGTGAATATAAAGTTATTATTATTATTAACATCTTTATTGACAAAATTACAATTTTGCCTAATCTGAGGATTTCGATTAAGTCTTATTAAAGTGAGGATAATGCTGGTATTCACTGTCACGCAGGACAGAGGGTCATACACAAGACAATAGGTCTAAACTGTAGGCTGAAGCACATATATATCATGGTTACAATCAATGTTTTAATATATGGATATGTGAAAACAACTTTCTATTTTTGAGAACGTTGCTTGCAAGGTGAATGCACAGAAGGCCAGCGAATGCAGGTGTATTGCACATTGTTGCAGCATTAGTATTGGTTGAATCCCAGGCGAGGGTTATATCTTGCCCGTACACTCCTGTGACCATTGGCACACATTGAATTGAATTGAAATTGAAATAAGTGTATTGATGTAAAATACACACAAAGGGATGAGGTAGCTCAAGCTATTCTCGCCCGTTCAGTACATCGTGTTAATACATACATATACACACATCACAAACAAAATCATATTACCAAACATTCTGAGAGATAAACATATACATTTCCTATTGGCACACATGGACTTATTATTTTTTATCTTAGTTTTTGCCCGAAACGCTATGCGTATTAGTGGCTTTATGTATTGTATGTACTAGCTCTATCTGTAAATCCAACATTGTTTGTAAATCATCATCTATGTATGTACTCCTGAATAAAAATTCGAATTTTGAATTTGAATTTAGTGGGAGCGCGCGGCGAGCGGCCGTTCACCCGGCGATCCGCGGGGATGACTTGCGTCCTTCTGGGCTAGGCTGTGGACCCCAACGCCTCTCTCTTCCCTCCCATCCCTCCCCTATCTCTCTCTCTCTCGCGCTCCACTTTCACTGCTGCCACCTTGCCCCTGGTAGCCGTCTCCGGCATATCGTGTTGTGCGGCCTTGGCTTGTACCGTTACTGGTTTGTTGTGTTACAATTTGTTTCTCCAGTCTCATCTTTCTCTCCCTCTTACATCTAGCAGCTTGAAGCTTGCTTAAAACAGCTTGAAGCTCTACTTAAATTATCTGTTAGATTAAGGAAACCTGCCCGAAACGCTGTGCGTACTAGTGGCTTTACAAGATTGTAAATACTGTACTATTCAATGTATTATCACAAACCCAATGTACCTTCTTGTATATATATAAATAAAATGAAATAAAATAAATAAAATAACAAATATGAAACATGGTGGTGGTGTAATATAACTTTGGTAAGCATTATATCAGTAAATCAAGCTTCATTGCTTAACAAATCTACAGTAGCTTCAGCACAACGCTGAATTTAGTCAGTAGTGTAGGATTATAAATTAACATCACTCTACACTGTATCTGAAAGTGGTCTTCCGCAGGGTTGCAGGGTTGACCCCCAAGAGCACCAGCTCTTGGTGTCTTGCAGCAGGTGTCTTGCACGTTGTTGCAGCATCGTATCAGTTGAATCATACGTAAGGTGATCCTATCAGGAGAAAGCACTAAGACACTATGACCATATGGATACGAGACAGACTTGAACGCTCGGGGGAGGAGAGTGCGTTAAGGCACCATGATCATAGGGCACTTGGAAGGGATATCAGGATAGGATTGAAGCTAGGATAGGAGGGCCGAGTGAAAGGGCTCGGTGTCCAACACTTGGACCATCGGGGATCGAACGCTTATTTGCAAAAAAGTGATGCCGTTGCCATCCTGACCAATCCAAGTGAATGGAGAAAGTGTTCGTCTCGTAGGGTTAAAATGCATTTGAGTTCGTTGAATACATTGGTATAAAAACTCAATAAGGAGAGAAGAGTCCTTAAAGAAACGGTTTCCTTGCTGCAAGATAATTGGACACCTTTAATTAGGGGGAAACTTTGGGTAGTTCATGTGACATAGAAGTGAAAGGAACCTACCTCTCTCTAGTATATATATATATATATATATATATATATATAATATTATATATATAATATGTAGTATGTATGTATGTGTATATATTAATCTATATATATATATATCTATAATAATTTATAATATATATATATTATATATATTATATTTATACATATACATATATTTTATATATATATATGTATATATATATATATTAATTTATTTATATATATATATATATATATATATATATACACATAAATGAAACGCTGTAAATTGCGTTTTGAGGTTAAAGGTGCAAACACAATTTGGCATCTAATCAATGCTTAAATAACCAGTTTGAGAACATTGTTTTTAGTTCAGAGGTATAACAAAGGATATATGGATAAGGTATTAAATATATGAACACATAATTAAACACAGAACAATTGACATCACTTGCATAACGTCAGATTCAGGAGAGACCTGGGTAAATACTGGTTTGGAAACAGGGTTGTTGGTTAGGGACAATTACTGGGTAACACTAGGTGTGGGATCTCTAGATAGTTTCAAGCGTAGGTTAGACATACAGGAAAAGGTTAGAGTGGATATACATATGCCATCTTGCAGCTAAGGCATCAGTAATTACGTAACACATACTTGGCTAATTTTTAGCGTAAAGCCAAATCGCTTAATTACCGACTCATCACATGTTCATTTTATCCCCTGTCCGTGTTATCACAGCCGTTGTATGTGTTATGTCCCGCTATCATAACACATACAACGGCTGTGTTATGATAGCGGGACCAATCTCACATCAGTGTCATAAACTCCAGGTTTCTTAATGTTGTCGCACAGACTTAACTGTAAATATTATTATACATTTTATGGACAAAATGATTATACATGCCTACTCGAAGGCATACAATTAGGTCGTGTTGTAGTGTAGATGCTGTTCGTATTCTGTCACAAAAGACAGAGAATCTCTCACGTGACAGTATCTCTAAACTGTAGATTGTCATTAATCTAATTAATCTAGTTCTTCAGATTATACATGTTTTAATTTATATATTTGTAGATGCAATTTTCTCCTGTACTGCCACACACAGGATACGTGATTCATTAGAGATGGGGCTATGAAAATAATTTACTTTTTTCCTCCCAACTACTTGGGTTGGACGGTAGAGCGACGGTCTCGCTTCTTGCAGGTCGGCGTTCAATCCCCGACCATCCATGTGGTTGGATACTATTCCTTTCCCTCCGTCCCATCCCAAATCCTTAGCCTGACCACTTCTCAGTGCTATGTAGTCGTAATGGCTTGGTACTTTCCCCTGATAAATCCCTCCCTTCCTCCCTCTTGTCCTTTTCCCGTTTCTTCCTGTTTGCTTTTTCTCTCGTTCTTCTTTAATGTGGACAAGGAAATTAGGAGAAATAGTTAGGATGTCTTCCAATACCTGACGGCTGAGTGGACAGCGCTCGGTTTTCGTAGTCCTGAGGTTCCGGGTTCGAACCCCGGTGGAGGCGGAAACAAATAGGGTAGAGTTTTTCACCCTGATGCGCTTGTTCACCTAGCAGTAAAATAGTTACCTGGGAGTTCGACAGCTGCTACGGGCTGCTTCCTGGAAGGGGGGGGGGTAACAAAAAGGAGTCCTGGTCGAGGACCGGGCCGCGGGGACGCTAAGCCCCGAGATCATCTCAGGATAACCGTAAGATAACTCTTGTTGGTGTGGGGGGGGGGGAATCAACTTCCCTGCTGTCGGGTCTTTGACCAAGCTTCCTGGTTGATGGACTGGTCAAACAGGCTGTTGGACGCAGCTGCTTGCATCTTGACGTATGAATCATAGCCTGGTTGATCAGGTATCTATTAGAGGTGTTTATCAAGTATCTTGAGCTCTGAGAGAGAGGTCGGCAGGACCCCACCAGTTGTTCAGTACTCTTTTCTTAAATTACGGGATTTGTTCAAATCAATTTTAGTTTCGGTTTTTAATACTGCAAAAAGTCTATATTTTTAGCTTATTTGAAATGGCCGTCATGTGTAGCTCGCTCAAGGTCACCGGGATGTGGAGGCTGGGATACGAGGACAAGGAGCTGGGATACGAGGGCAAGGAGCTGGGATACGAGGACAAGGAGCTGGGGTACGAGGGCAAGGAGCTGGGATACGAGGACAAGGAGCTGGGGTACGAGGGCAAGGAGCTGGGATACGAGGACAAGGAGCTGGGATACGAGGACAAGGAGCTGGGATACGAGGACAAGGAGCTGGGATACGAGGACAAGGAGCTGGGATACGAGGACAAGGAGCTGGGGGTACGAGGACAAGGAGCTGGGATACGAGGACAAGGAGCTGGGATAAGAGGACAAGGAGCTGGGG
>WNGS01165751.1:3214632-3231931 GCA_020271785.1 Procambarus virginalis
CATACGAGGCAGCTCCTATTGGTCCATACGAGGCAGCTCCTATTGGTCCATACGAGGCAGCTCCTATTGGCCCATACGAGGCAGCTCCTATTGGTCCATACGAGGCAGCTCCTATTGGCCATACGAGGCAGCTCCTATGGGCCCATACGAGGCAGCTCCTATTGGTCCATACGAGGCAGCTCCTATTGGTCCATACGAGGCAGCTCCTATTGGTCCATACGAGGCAGCTCCTATTGGTCCATACGAGGCAGCTCCTATTGGTCCATACGAGGCCAGTGCGTGTGGATGATGGGGAGTGGAGGATCGTCTCAGTAGTGGGATGAATAAATGACTCAGAAATTTTTAAATATATTAACTTGAGTGTTTTAATCATTTATAGATTTCTAAGATTATTTTGTCTTGCACAGTTCAGCTAGTTGAGAAAGTCTGCGTAGAAAGTGGCTCTGATGGCGTTGGTGTTTCTTTAGCATCAGCAAGTGGCAGTTTTAGGGCGAATTGTTACCATTTGGTGTTAATTTCTGGCGCGGAGTTTTGGCGCCGAGTGGCGTTTTGGCGGGAAGTGGCCGCGGGGTTTTGGCGCAGAGTGGCGTTTTGGCGGGAAGTGGGCGCTGGGTTTTGGCGCCGAGTGGCGTTTTGGCGGGAAGTGGCCGCTGGGATTTGGCGGGAAGTGGGCGCTGGGTTTTGGCGCCGAGTGGCGTTTTGGCGGGAAGTGGCCGCTGGGTTTTGGCGGGAAGTGGCCGCTGGGTTTTGGCGCCGAGTGGCGTTTTAGCGGGAAGTGGCCGCTGGGTTTTGGCGCCGATCGAGTGGCGTTTTGGCGGGAAGTGGCCGCTGGGTTTTGGCGCCGATCGAGTGGCGTTTTGGCGGGAAGTGGCCGCTGGGTTTTGGCGCCGAGTGGCGTTTTAGCGGAAGTGGCCGCTGGGTTTTGGCGCAGAGTGGCGTTTTAGCGGGAAGTGGCCGCTGGGTTTTGGCGCAGAGTGGCGTTTTAGCGGGAAGTGGCCGCTGGGTTTTGGCGCCGAGTGGCGTTTTGGCGCGAAATGGCCGCTGGGTTTTGGCGCGGAACGCATGTAATGGAATATCATCTGGGCGACTAGTCGAATTTTTTCCCCATTTATCTTAACAATTTAGCTTTCCAAATTAATTTTGTTCATTTATATAGTTCATTTTTTATATCAACGGCGTAAAAATATTTGTTTTCGAATGATGTGAAACACATTACATTAATTTGTGTTGGAGATTTAGCCTTAAAAATGTAGTTTGTAAATTGATATATATTTTTTTCATATGCATTTCAATTCCCCTTTAAGAGTGAATAATGGAATTTAACTCAGTGCCTAGGAGCAGTTGTGACCAACAAAATCATCCTGTTGGCACTAAAATATAATATTTAAATTAGACCTTAAATGTTTAAAAGGAAAACCACGTGAATACTTCATTATGTGTATTTATATATATATATATATATTTACAAGTGACATGACACTACATATTGAAATCATACATAATCAACAATAAAATATTTTTACTATTGATAACAATGAATAAAAAATGGCGTCTGTAGATCTTCCTCTTTCCTGCAGACAAAATTAAATTGACCAAATAAACTTTCTACCAAGGAGATTGGAGTGCAATTTTGCACCCCATCCTCCTGTTTGGATAGTACATATTGTGACTATCGTCAATAGTCACAATTGTACGTTCTTAGCTTTTAGATAGTATACTGACTAGTAAGGAATTCTTTTAAAATAAATGAAGTTAAAACACACATTTAAATATTCCCAGCCCTAGTATAGCACACACACGTACTATATTAGGCCTCAGATATCGTGTATTAGGCCTAAGGAGGTTAGGTTAGTTTGTAAAGTTAACACAAGTAAAAAAAAATTGTTTTCCAGTTTGTTTAACTCAACAGTTCAGATTTCTACGTTCTAATTTCGATGTACGTCGGTATAGCAACCTGTCCTCTTAAAAAGAACGTCGCTTTTGGCCGTTTGCCCGTATGGCCGAATTTGGACGTAATTTGAAAATGTAAAAAAAATGAAAATAAATTTGGGATTTTTTTTTTCAACAACAGTAAGTTAAGGGTCCTCTGATAGGTTAGGTGGGCAGGAAATTCTCATAAAGTTTCAAAACTGTATGAAAAACGTTAATGGAAAGTTTCTTTTTCTAAGCTTGCCGAGTAAGCCGGACGACTCAAACAGAAAATGGGACAGAACGTCACTTTTGTGAGTCGATTTCTTTTCAAATTACGTCCAAATTTGGCTATAGTGCGCATACGAGCCAAAAGTGACGTTATTTTTAAGAGGACGGGTTGGATATATATACTATGGTCCTCATCGTTACTATATGTACTACCACAACAGGAGGATAGGCTGGATTTTGAGGTTAAATGTTGTTTAGTAAACGTCTTGATGTTATCTTTTGTCAGTTCATATTCCCTTTTCTATCTGAGAAAACACTTAATGCATTTTTTTTGCATTGACGTTAGTAATTTGATTTTTTTTTTGTTAATTTAAGAAGACATTTTTCTTCTGTAGGAATATGAACTCTTGTTTCTAATGAAAGAGACGCAAGGTCTTTCAAGTCTCAGTTTACACACTAACAATATCAATTCTATATTAACATGAGTTTTAAATCATTTACATAACGTCAACAGAAGATAATTTTGTTGTCAATGTTGAGAGGAAGAAGATCCCTAGACTCTATAAACGCATTACATAGATGAGGTATGTACAATCATTAGTAGTCTTAGCTACTCACGAGAGGTTTTGAGCAGCTTGCTCATAAGGAATGTGTCATATGAGCTTCTCCTCACGACTAGGACCCGTCAAGCTTTTATGTAATAGTAGGTATCCGTAAGTCTCAGGAGACTATGGAGTTGCTCTCTGGAGTGGCCTCTCTAGGGCGCAAAGCCAGGGTAGGTTGATACGTGGGGGAGAAGCTGTTACCCATGCAGCAGGTTTTCACCCCCCCCCCGCTCCACGGTTTGATTGAAGAGATGTACAGGTTTCATAAGTGGATACAATTGTTTGAGGAATCCTGGTCCTGGTATATACTGCTCTTAAGAGTAGGCATAGCTTGAGTATATAATGGACTGGTTTCTTGTGTATTTGACAAGATTGTGTGAGGTGTGAGATGCTCATATGAGTAAAGGCTTTTAAATGACCAAATCCACAAGGGCCGTGACGAGGATTCGAACCTGCGTCCGGGAGCATCCCAGACACTGCCTGAATCGACTGAGCTACGACAGGGTTAAAAGGGTTGAAACCGAATAGAGGCTTTTACCCAGAAAACTTCCGACACGTGAGTTCCACAAGCAGTTTAGTGCTTGTCGTAAGTGGTGTAACATTCACAATGATACTCACAAAAGTCGACGAGTATTGACCCAGTGGGTACATTCTGGGCAAATGGCGTTAATTTAATGATGAATCAATGTCGATTCAACGTTACTCGAGCGCGTTTTGTCCACTAGGGATATATTCTCAAAGTAGCGGACTGTGCTGTTCAGAAAAGAATTTTTTTAGTGATGGCTGGTTGAGCTGATCACTTATATACAACATTATTATATCCGGCTCCTACGAGATTGCCTGAGAGCGCATTGAGAGCTCCAGCTGCAGACGGAATACCGAAGCCTCCCACTGGAAAAGGGAGACGTGGGCTAGAATAGGCATATCCAGAGGGCCCACAATACGCCGCAACCGTTTTGGTCACGTATAACGGCACTCGCTCAATGTTCGTTGTGGTTATGTACTGTGTTTGGTAGTACGCTTTGGTGACGTACGACGGCTTGTATTTGATGATGCTGCTGGTGACGAGAACGATATCTTGGCTGTCGTCACCGTATGGGATCTTCGTAGCGGTGACTACGATACTGTGGTACTTGGTGGTGGTTCTGGTGATGGTGAGGGCCTTGACCACCGGCACCTCGCTCTGGTGCGCTATGACGGTTTCCTTGGTGATTGTGTCGTAGACGGTCTCTACCTGAGTCGTGGTGATGGCGTAAGGGGCGATCTGGGTAGTGTAGAGGTGCTGGGTGAGCAACACCGGCTGGTACTGCGTCACGGAGTGTGTGACCGTGGAGTAGTCGGGCAGGTAGAGCACTTCGGACAGTGTCTCCGTGTATCGCTTGTGTGTCACCTGCAACAGGGGGTCAAATGTTGAACAAAATATTACATGGTACTGGTTTCAGTTGCATATTGGCTTGGGGCCCATTCAAGCTTGTTCGCATTACATGGTACATCAATATTATATAAAAATAAAGCCAAATGTCAGAAGATATTTGATCTATATTATTGAATTCTGTAACAATATTAATTGCTGACAGAGGAGAGATTAGGATAAAAGGTAGAGTGCAATAAAGTAGGAGATAGAGGGAGAGAGAGGTAAAGAAGATTGTGGTATCTGTAAAATATTTGAGAACTTTATTGTAGAAAGTGAATGAAGAGTCTTTGGTGTTTGTGAACAATGATGCTATAAAGTTGCATCATCTAAGGGTGGCTGGGCAGCCCAGGTGAGGAAGAGAAGGAAGAGAACAAGCTTTACAAGCTTGTTCTCTTCCTTTTCTCACTGTCTAAAATTTCTCTTTATTCAATCTGTGTGTTTAAACTCTTACTAGTTTTATCGTCTGCAACTACAGTGATTTACGTGTCAATTTTGTTGTTGACCAGACCACACGCTAGAAAGTGAAGGGACGACGACGAACACCACCGACTTGAGAATGGTCCAGGACGGACCGAAACATCGTCATCCCTTCACCTTCTAGTGTGTGGTCTGGTCAACATATTTCAGCCACGTTATTGTGACTCCTCGTCTGCAACTGTAGTTGTTGTTGACTTAGATTTAGCTACTCAGAACGAAATGTCCATGTAGCACGGGCTATGGTGATCCCGTCATAACTTTCGTTATCATCACTATTCCTACAACCAGCGCTTCAGGTACACACCCTGGTAAGGTAGTCGGTGTTGGTGACGTAGTCCGTCTTGGTGAGATAGAGGGTGTTCTCCTTGTAGACGGTACTGTAGATGTAGTCCGTGTACGGCTCCAGCACCAGTTTCTTGCTGATCACCGTCTTGTACACGGGCACCTGTGGACCAAGGATGGGGTCAGTATGGGCTTTAGGACACCACACAGTCGAGCTTCGAATAGAGCGATGTACTAGTGTCTTTGTGGGGCAGGGAAGGGTACAGGTTTCGAGAATTGATGACTTATGTAGTTTTTTGTGTATTGAATGCTAGTGTTGACCATATTTGTGTACATAGGTTCTGCAGTACATAGGGTTCTATTTGTGTACATAGGTTCTGCAGTATATAGGGTTCTATTTGTGTACATAGGTTCTGCAGTACATAGGGTTCTATTTGTGTACATAGGTTCTGCAGTACATAGGGTTCTATTTGTGTACATAGGTTCTGCAGTACATAGGGTTCTATTTGTGTACATAGGTTCTGCAGTACATAGGGTTCTATTTGTGTACATAGGTTCTGCAGTACATAGGGTTCTATTTGTGTACATAGGTTCTGCAGTACATAGGGTTCTATTTGTGTACATAGGTTCTGCAGTACATAGGGTTCTATTTGTGTACATAGGTTCTGCAGTACATAGGGTTCTATTTGTGTACATAGGTTCTGCAGTACATAGGGTTCTATTTGTGTACATAGGTTCTGCAGTACATAGGGTTCTATTTGTGTACATAGGTTCTACACCCTCGAATCATAATCGAAAATCCTGGGTTCAGTCCCCGGATGAGGCAGAAACGTTACACCTGTCCTCAGAGAGGAAATCCCTAGTGGTAATGCCTTTAAAACCACTATATAATTAGTGCTATTATTTAGTCCCTATCCATGGTTAAGATGGATTATGGTTACGTTAGGTTTCATTACGTTTGGTTACGTTAATACAGTATATTTTTCTCAACAATTTGAAATATGGCAATCAAAAACTATTTGAGTGTACCCTTGAATTCCATTTACAGAAAACCAAATTCTTCAAAGTTTCAATGAAAACATGTTCAGTATATATTTTTGTATATTTTAAACCAACGATTTATAATACATTTAAGTTAAAACTTCAGAATATTCACCGTTTAGGACAAGGGATTGATCTCAAAACAGTAAAATAAGGTCAGTCTTTCGTGAGACAGAGACGTATTGTTGGTGTAAATATTGTGGTCAGTGATTGTGTTATTTATTGAACGGGGATAAAGTAGGCTGGTTGCATCTTCGTTTATCTCGATACACACGTGTGTATGGGCCTCCCCCCTACTCATGGATGGTGACCCCCCCATCTACACTATCCCTGTTACCCCCCCCCCACCCCCCCTAACCCCCTCCATTCCCCCCGCCCGGTAACCCCATTCCCCTCCTGCCCTCGCCCGGTGAAACGGGGTGAGAATAGCTTGAGCTACCTCATCCCTTTGTGTGTGTTTTACCTCAATAAACTTATTTCAATTTCGCCCAGCGACACCCCCCCCCCCTCTCCCCCATTCAGACTATTATATCTACTGCTATAATAGCCTGAAAGCGGGTAAACATACCTCATTAAGCTGGTTCCTGTATTGGGTCTTGTAGTGCACTTGTGGTATACAGCCGCCACCGCCGTAGCCTCCACCACCTCCAAATCCACCACCGCCGCCGAAGCCGCCACCTCCAAAGCCGCCACCTCCAAAGCCTCCACCTCCAAAGCCTCCACCTCCAAAGCCTCCACCGCCGTAGCCACCGCCTCCAAAGCCGACAGGGGCCTTCTCAGCCTGGGCCCCTAACGCCAGGGCCACCAGTACTGCCACGACTCCAGCCATGGTCTGTGGGAAGAGATATATATATATATATATATATATATATATATATATATATATATATATATATATATATATATATATATATATATTACACACACACACACACACACACACACGCACGCACGCACGCACGCACGCACGCACACGGTGTGTGTTCATAACAAAAAGTTCAGAGGTATGCCACGAGGCTAGTCCCAGAACTAAGAGGCATGAGTTACGAGGAAAGGCTGCGGGAAATGCACCTCACGACACTGGAAGACAGAAGAGTAAGGGGAGACATGATCACTACCTACAAAATTCTCAGAGGAATTGACAGGGTAGATGGAGATAAACTATTCAACACTGGTGGGACGCGAACAAGGGGACACAGGTGAAAACTGAATACCCACATGAGCCACAGGGACGTTAGAAAGAACTTTTTCAGTGTCAGAGTAGTTAACGGATGGAATGCATTAGGCAGTGATGTGGTGGAGGCTGACTCCATACACAGTTTCAAGTGTAGATATGATAGAGCCCAATAGGCTCAGGAACCTGTACACCTGTTGATTGACAGTTGAGAGGCGGGACCAAAGAGCCAAAGCTCAACCCCCGCAAGCACAACTAGATGAGTACACACTCACACTTTGCAGTCATTTTAGTCTAAACACGGAAACAATAATTTCAAGTTATCAGAGCAGCTGACAATACTTCTGCAGTAATGACTAGTGAGGGATATTCATTGAAATTCACATACAAATGTATATTATTTGCTGAATACATTAGCTACTGTATATGCAAACAGGAGATACAATCATTTCATTTTTAGACTGAAATCCAGCAGGCTAAATGATGGTACAGTATTAAAGTCTTCTCGTGTTGAATAGAAGACGTCATCAACTGGGGGTTGATGATCAACTTGATGACAGGAGTCAACAAGACTAATTTGCTTAGCTAGACATGAACTTTGGGGGTTCAGTTCCTGAGGAAGAACAATCTAAATTGTGATACAAATCATATCGTACACAAGACGGTTCCCCAACAGATTTTAAACCCCTACCAAACTTAAGGACATCTATGGGTATGATAATGTGGGAAAAAGAAATTGTTAAACCGTCTTGGGTGAGAATTATATACACCCCCCACAGACCAGAGAGAGAAGACGCCGGAGCGCACCAACCTTCCTCTACGGCGTGTAGCGCGGCACTGACTGGTCAGGAAGTAAACAAACTTGGAGCCACCGCTCTTCGGGTTAGGCGTCTCCGGTCAAGTTTTTGCTATTGCCTTTCTGCTTTCGCCGGCTTTCAGATCGCCTTTGCTTTCGTTTGCCGAACGCTTAATAGAGGAAGCTTGAAAGGTCACTTGATCCAGTTTCCAGGCAGACGGTCGTTTAAAAGTTGTTGGAATGTGGATACTGTATTCCAATGTTTCTTGGGGGAATAGATTAGGGCCTCTAGAGAGGGGGAGGGGGAATAGCCTAAGCTACTCTATCTCTTTGAGATGTATTTTCTTGGCTTAATAAACATACTTGAATTTGAAGGGCCTCAATGGCTGAACATGAAAGTTGTAGAGGATACGTAAGAATGATTTTGTAAATCATTCACGTTGGGGATAGACTTATTGTGTTTAACGCTTCGCGAAGGGAAATGATTTGTTCTTCAGGCAACATTGAACCAGAAGAAAACTGGTATCCTTAAAGGCCACAAAGTAATGCACGTAATCGTTCAAAAACGCGTACTTAAACACGTGCATACACACAGCAGTTCCAGCTTGGGCTCCATACCTAGTTAAACACAAGACAGAAGATTCAGAGGTATACCATTAGACTAGTCCCAGAACTGAGATGTATGTTCTACGAGGAAAGGCTACGGGAGCTTAGCCATACTTTCAAGTACGAATACAATATATCTCAAAGGGATAGAGTAGCTTAGGGTATTTCTACCCCCCCCCCTTTACTTCAAGTCCCTGAAGGGGCGCACAAATCACAGTACAAGAATCACATTTTACATTGCAGGTAATATAGTAAACACAGCATATAGGTGTTACACTCTTAGGGCAAAGTGCCTGTAACTCCTAAGTATTGTCTATCGTGCTATTATCACACATCTAAACAATTTCATGTGGTACACTATTTAACCTCACGTCCCTGGAAGACAAACGTAAGGCGAGATATGATCACCACCTGCAAAATTCTCAGGAGAATTGACAGGGTGGACAAAGTCAAACTATTTAGCACGGGTGGAACACGAGCAAGAGGACACAGGTGGAAACTTAGTACCCAAATGAGCCAGAGACATTAGAAAAAAATAAGTGTCGGGTAGTTAAATGGAATGCAATGTATGGAGGCTGACTCCATACACAGTTTCAAATGTAGACTTGATAGAGCTCATTAGGCTCAAGAATCTGTTGACCAGTTGATTGACAGTTAAGAGACGGGACCAAAGCCAAAGCTCAACCCCCGCAAGCACAACTAGGTGAGTACACACACACACAGGGGCCTCGCGGCTGATTGGACAGCGCTCTGGGGTCGTAATCCTAAGAGGCCGGGTTCGATCCCAGGCACAGGCAGAAACAAATGGGCGAAATTTCTTGTCCCCCGACCGTCCAAGTGGTTGGGCACCATTCCTCCCCCCCCCTCCCCCCCCCGTCCCATCCCAAGTCCTTATTCTGATCACATCCCAATGCTATATAGTCGTAATGGCTTGACGCTTTCCTCTGATAATTCCCTCCTTCACCCCTGATACCCCTGTTCACCTAGCAGTAAATAGGTACCAGGGAGTTAGACAGCTGCCACGGGCTGCTTCCTGGGGGTGTGTGCGCGCGTGTTAGAGAAATATATGTGGTAAACATAATAGAGGAAATATACATTGGTTAGAAAGGCGGGGTCCAGGAGCCAATAGCTCGATTCTGCTGATACAGATAGTAAAAACACACACGCGCACCCAAACCCCACAGAACCCAAATAGATCATAGCCTAAACAAACTATAAATCAGGTGATTTCTAGATTTATAAATCAGGTGATTCAATCGTCGGGTCATTTCCCAAATCAAAAAGGTGATTAGGCGCTGACGTTTCGCTCTGTATGCATATCTAATTACGGACATTTAGGCGATGAGGACATACCTGGTTGATACCTGGTTGATGGGGTTCTGGGAGGTCTTCTACTCCCCAAACCCGGCCCGAGACCAGGCTTGACTTGTGAGAGTTTGGTCCACATGTAGGCGAGTACACGTTAGCCTCGGAAAGAGTAAAGGTCAAGCGTGACTTGTTGCCGGCACGCGTCAAATGGCCGTCATGTGTAGCTCGCTCAAGGTCACCGGGATGTGGAGGCTGGGATATGAGGACAAGGAGCTGGGATATGAGGACAAGGAGCTGGGATACGAGGACAAGGAGAGCTGGGATACGAGGACAAGGAGAGCTGGGATACGAGGACAAGGAGCTGGGGTACGAGGACAAGGAGCTGGGGGTACGAGGACAAGGAGCTGGGGGTACGAGGACAAGGAGCTGGGATACGAGGACAAGGAGCTGGGATACGAGGACAAGGAACTGGGGGTACGAGGACAAGGAGCTGGGGTACGAGGACAAGGAGCTGGGATACGAGGACAAGGAGCTGGGATACGAGGACAAGGAGCTGGGATACGAGGACAAGGAGCTGGGGTACGAGGACAAGGAGCTGGGGGTACGAGGACAAGGAGCTGGGATACGAGGACAAGGAGCTGGGATACGAGGACAAGGAGCTGGGGTACGAGGACAAGGAGCTGGGGGTACGAGGACAAGGAGCTGGGGGTACGAGGACAAGGAGCTGGGGGTACGAGGACAAGGAGCTGGGATACGAGGACAAGGAGCTGGGATACGAGGACAAGGAGCTGGGATACGAGGACAAGGAGCTGGGGTACGAGGACAAGGAGCTGGGGTACGAGGACAAGGACCTGGGGTACGAGGACAAGGAGCTGGGATACGAGGACAAGGAGCTGGGGTACGAGGGCAAGGAGCTGGGGTACGAGAACGGAGGGAAGGAACTATTGAACCACAAGAGATAGTATGGCTCCCTGTAAGAAGCCAGGCTGCCTTTGTGTAATGACCTTACCCAAATGGTTCCGTATGTTAATACGAGTGAAGAGTCTTTCTGCTGCGATAACTTAAAGGAAACCCGTGGGGGATTTAGCGGCATTTTACGATTGGGAATTTCTTAGTTGCTTGAGACTGGACGGTAGAGCGACGGTCTGACTTCATGCAGGTCAGCGTTCAATTCCCGACCGTCCAAGCGGTTGGCCACCATTCCCCCCCCCTCTTCACACACTTCTTCTCATCCTATCATTTGTGTGTTGTTGTCTTCTCTCTCTTCCTCTCTCTCTCTTCCCTGGTCCGATCCGGTCTCTATGTAGGTCGTCTTTATCTGTTTCTGTATCTGTTTATATTAACACGTCTCATTAATATATATATATATGTATGTTTTTTTTGTATTCACTTCACATCCACTTGTACACTTCATTTCCCTTTCTATTTGCTCTCTGTCATTCCTTCGTCAGGAGGAGCGTGCAGGAGAAGGGATGTTTGGGNTTGAGGATTAATTATTCACTATGGAAATGATAAACTTTTATTTACAAAAAATCTGACCAGCAGACAGGCTTAAAAATGTTGACCAGACCACCCACTAGGTGAAGGGACGACGACGTTTCGGTCCGTCCTGGACCATTCTCAAGTCGATTGTGAGACCGTCCTGGACCATTCTCACAATCGACTTGAGAATGGTCCAGGACGGACCGAAACGTCGTCGTCCCTTCACCTTCTAGTGTGTGGTCTGGTCAACATACTTTAGCCGCGTTATTGTGACTCGCCGCAGGCTTAAAAATAATATAAAGTATATACCTGTACTAGCAAAAAAATATATATACATTTCAACTCGATGAACAAGGAAGACTTATAGTGTTCAATTGTTCAACAGATTAAACAAACTAAATTATAGTAGGGAAAAAAAGATGCATTTGTAGTATAGTTGACAGCGTTATCAACTCTCACTTGAGAATCCCGGTTCGAGCCCTGGGCAGGACAGAAATGGTTGGGCACTTTTCTTTTTACCTGATGCCTCTTCTGTATGTTACCGGGAGTTAAGACAGCTGTTGTGGGGTTTGATTCTGGGGAGGGTTCGACTTTCATACAAGCCTGAAGTGTGAGAGAGATCATGAGATCGCGCGTGCAGAAGCAAATACTCTCACGTACGTCGAGTCAAACACGTTTTTCTGTAAATGCTCGTTATTATCTTCGCTGAGGCTACTGGTCCCTACAATTCCACCGGTGGAGGTACACCAACATGCATGCATAGGCTTCCTGTGCCCGATAAACCGAATTAAACACGGACTAACAACACCCGATGGTATTAACAGCCGGCTTAAGACCAACACAGTGACGCCAAGGGGTGGTCTCTGATGAAACATTTACACAGCTAAAATTTACCCAGACGATAATTTTGATTGTAAATTTTTTTTCGCCTTTGCCCCCCGACTTCTGGAGTACCTTTGTGGATCCTTAGCAACGCCCTTGAGTGCCGCTGCACTCCCGTTGAAAAACGGTTCATTAGACTTAGCATAAGTCTTTATTACCTACAAACACGTAAGACTTGGCATGTCTTACTACCTACGGGGGGGGGGGACACGACACGACACGAAGTTTAAACTTCGAACAAGTCTGATTACCCTCATGGACATGACTTGTTAAGACTCTGTAAGTCTTATTTCCCCTTGTCGAGAAAGTCATGCATGTTTATCAAATCACTGTATATTTGAAGGCAAAGCATTTTTGCCTTGCAGTAAGAACGACCTGACAGGAGCGGACTTATTGACCGCGCCCGGCAAGCATGACACAGAGAACAGCTTAATGGCGCCATTTGTTATAAAGAGGAATAACTGTCACCAGAGCTGTCGCCGTGAGACGAGACGAGAGAAAGATCTTGGCTTCCAGCATTTGGTGCCAATACACCAGCCCCTGCCGTTGTCAATCCAACACCTGCAGCCGCCACACCTGTACCGACAGCCGCCACACCAGCCTCTTTCGCTATGGCGTCGCTGAAGCCAAGACCTGCAGCAACACCACTGCCCACCGCACTGCTGTCGGCGGCACAGGGGAACGACACGACAACGGTATAAGGCACCTGCTGGCGCTCCACCACTGTGTCGTACAGAGTGGAGAAAATAGTGGTAGTGACGACCACTGGAGTGTAATGCACATCTGTTTTAGTGATGATAGATGTTACTGGAGGAGGCTTCTTCAGCGGAACGGTGATGTAAACAGTGTCGGCGACGATCTTCGTGTCCGTGACGACTGCGTACTCGGTGGTCACTACCGGAAAGGGCACTTTTTCCGTGGCGGTGAAGATGGGTTGCTTGGTGATGGTCTTGGTGAAGTAGATGGTGTCGGCGAGGATGGTGGCCGAGCTTACCGTCACGCCCTTGATGTTGGTCACTGTAGATGGCACCACTTGCAGGTCGATGTTGGTGACGGTGGTGACGGCTGGCACCTGCTGGATGTCCGTAACACTCACGTAATGCGTCCCAACTGCCACCTGTTGAGTGTGGATGAAACAATATTATACACAAAGCATTTCGCGTCGTGAGAGGCGGCTCCTATTTAAGATCATAAGAACAAAGGTAACTGCAGAAGGCCTATTGGCCCATACGAGGCAGCTCCTATTTATAACCACCCAATCCCACTCATATACATGTCCAACCCGCGCTTGAAACAACAGAGACCCCACCTCCACCACGTTACGGGGTAATTGGGACCAGAAATCAACAACCCTGTTATCGAACCAGTATTTATGCACAGTCAAATCCATTCATATATGTCTATCCTACGTTGGAAACAATTCATCGATCCCAAATTCTGCTGATTGTTCTGCTGCCTAGGTGACTGTAAGGATTCATGGTCCCCATTGGTCAAACTATTATGTATTAGAGATAAGACCTACCATTAATGTATGATGACTTACTGTAAATATGTAGCTCTTGAAATAGCACTTTCTCTGTAACTAGCTGACATTGTAACTATAAGGTGTGAAGGATAGATGTAATTGTTAATGTAATAATCTAAGATGAGGTCTGATAAAGACCTTTTGTGCCCTCTGTAATGCTTTTGCGCTCCCGCTCGCAGGATGAGTATGGGGTGCACAATCAACTAGCCGCCTTCGGCGGCAACAATCAATCAATATCCAGCCCAGTCAACTCAAAAGTTAACAAACAATCCAGTTGAGACAGCCCCTCCCTCATAGATATGGCAGATAACAGCTTTCCTCGATGCAATAACAATGTTCCATAACATTGCTTTCCTTATTGTCGTTAATGAGCTCATAAAGGGTTTCTTTCTGGCAGTACCCGTGTTTGGAACAGACACGTCTCAACGTGCAGTGTTTCTGCATTGGAATGGCATTCTGTCTTACTATCCCAAGCCACAATGTGCTGGAGACAGTTTGCATTGTTGAAAATCCAAAACACGGCAAACAAGGCATGGTAAAGTGAATGATATTATCAAGAGGAGCCTTACCACTACCCAGCAAAAAGAGAAAATAACCCATTTTTCTCGTAATATTCCGTAATTCTGGTAATCCCAGCTGATTACCCAAATAGAATTACACGAAACCTCTGAAGGAATGACAGGCAAGTTATGGGACTATTGCTGTGTGTCCACCCTGGGCGGTACATGCTGTACTCTACTGGTTGAACAGGTGCTACTGCTGCGGTCGGTTACCTAGCGTTGACTCTGGAGGGTCAAGGTCCCCGCGGCCCGGTCTCTGACCAGATCTCCTGGTTGACGGTCTAGCTATATGGAAACCGTGAAATCTAATAAATACGAGGAACTCGACCATACTAGTTCACCTCTATGCCTAGAAGATCTATGGCGTGTGGGGGAAAGTGCCAGATGCTTCCTCCATGATTTGGGTTCCAGGCTGGTCAAAACATCAGAGACTCTAAAGCAGCCAGATTTCTTTTCCAGCGCCTAGGTGTGGCGAACCACTCTGATTGCAAATATCAACTTTACATTATGTATGTTGTGTTGTCGTCTGACATATTAGAGATATTAATTGTTCTTTTTTATATTTTACGTTTAAATTTAGTGCTAAATAATGTGTCACTGGATTCGTGTCACATTTTTGGAAAGTTTACTTCAATTCGTATGAATACGAAAGAATTCATAAACTTTCTCACTTTCTATCTTTTTAATTTGCAAACACACACACACACACACACACACACACACGTATTCAATATACCAGTTGATTGACGGTTGAGAGGCGGGACCAAAGAGTCAAAGCTCAACCCCCCCGCAAGCACAACTAGATGAATACTCACCGAAGAGTCGTACTCGATCTGATTATCGTAGATAGTGGTGTAGATGAGTTTGGTAACGACGTTGTACTTGGTGAGGTAGTTGGTCTCGTAGAAGGTAGTGGGTACAACAATCGGCTTGATCTCAGTCTTGTAGATGGGCACCTGCGGGAGGGAAGGTCTTAGATGGGGCAGAGTAGGGTCAAGATCACAAGGGAGAGTGTGATGGGAGCGCTTGAATGGGGAGGAATAGGGTAAGGGGTTAGAAGTAGAGGGATAGGGGAAGAGGCTAGAAGGAAGAGAGATAGGGAAAAGGGTAGGAGAGAGATAGGAGCAGAGACATACGAAAGGCCAAAGTTTTTCACTAATAGATTAACAGTAATATATATAAGCCCTACAAAACACACGTTGACAGATGGGATATGTACAAATCGTACACAAGACTGTTCGACAAGGTTTGATTTATGATTTTCAGAACGAATATATATAGGCTAGATGTATTAGGCTAGGTTGTGTTAGGCTTTCCTGGCTTACTAGTTAGATCGGGTGTAAATACGTTAGCAAATCGTCTTGTGTGCTGTGAATTATATCCCGAGAGACGACGCGAGGGAAAAAAATGAAAAGGAGTCACTATTATACTCACATAGTGGTCTACCAGCTTGCCCTTCGTCACGATCTTTGTGACCGGTAAGCAGGGCTTGAGCTTCGGGATGAATTTTCCACCACCGCCGCCATATCCACCACCACCGAAGCCGCCACCGCCATATCCACCACCTCCGAAGCCGCCACCGCCATATCCACCACCTCCGAAGCCGCCGCCGAAGCCGCCCCCCGCCGTAGCCACCGCCGCCGAAGCCGCCGCCAACATTTCCAGCATTGGTTCGGTCTAAGATCATGGCTAGTGAGACAGCCGCCAGCAGCAGAAGCCGCCACGATTCCTGGCTGTGGATTAAAGTCTCATTGATTTAGGAAAAAAATGTGTTAACAACTTGCCGTTATAGTTATCAGTCTAAAATACCTGGGCCAATGTGGCTATATAGTACTGGGAAAGAGCCCCAACCGCTTGAGTTATTTGGGGATCGAACGCAGTCAGTTCTGAAATATATATATTACATGAATGCAAAAAACTGGAAGAAGCAGTGAGGGGGGGGGGGGGGGGAAGTTTGTTATCGAGAAACATGAGCTATGGAAAGAGTTCTTGCAAATCTAAAGGAACAAGATTGGAATTAGTTGTTTCAAATTGTGTGTGTGTGGTGTGTGTGTGTGTGGGGTGTGTGTGTGTGGTATTCACCTAGTTGTGCTTGCGGAGGGGTTGAGCTCTGCTCTTTCGGCCCGTCTCTCAACTGTCAATCAATCAACTGTTAGTAACTACTACTAAATTTTTACACACACACACACACATTATTGTGTAATGGAGCGGTTTCTTGTAGTGATGGTGAGTTAGTGGGCTGTGGAGGAGGGTGTGGTGAATTTGTAGGGTGTGGGAGAGGGTGTGGTGGTGGTGTGGTGAATTGGTAGGGTGTGGGAGAGGGTGTGGTGGTGGTGTGGTGAATTTGTAGGGTGTGGGAGAGGGTGTGGTGGTGGTGTGGTGAATTTGTAGGGTGTGGGATACCTTGAGGATACCTTGAGGTGCTTCCGGGGCTTATCGTCCCCGCGGCCCGGTCATCGACCAGGCCTCCTGGTTGCTGGACTGATCAACCAGGCTGTTGGACGCGGCTGCTACAGCCTGACGTATGAGTCACAGCTTGGTTGATCAGGTGGGAGAGGGTGTGGTGAATTTGTAGGGTGTGGGAGAGGGTGTGGTGGTGGTGTGGTGAATTTGTAGGGTGTGGGAGAGGGTGTGGTGGTGGTGTGGTGAATTTGTAGGGTGTGGGAGAGGGTGTGGTGGTGGTGTGGTGAATTTGTAGGTGTGGGAGAGGGTGTGGGTGGTAAGGGTAGGTTTGTGGGATGTACTGGTGGTGAAATTGTGTCGTGTGGCTGTGTTTGGGTAAAGTGTATTGGGTGACTTGGCCTGGGTGTACGTGATGAGTGTTGCTATTGTGTATGAAGATATAGTGCGGTGACGTAGTGATGATGTCATTATGCACGGATGAGATAAGTGTAGTGGTAGCGAGGAGATGCAGAGATGGGTGTGTGGTGGTCACGGAGATGTAAGTAGTGGTGGCATGTATTCATTGCCCTCAGTGAGACAGTCGCTGACCGTTCAGTAAAGGTTGA
>WNGS01165751.1:3256015-3270416 GCA_020271785.1 Procambarus virginalis
GAAGTTACCCCATATGACAGGAGAGACGGGAAGTTCCCCCCCCTATGACAGGAGAGACGGGAAGTTCCCCTATGACAGAGACAGGAAGTTCCCCCCCCCCTATGACAGGAGAGACGGGAAGTCCCCCCCTATGACAGGAGAGACGGGAAGTTCCCCCCTCCTATGACAGGAGAGACGGGAAGTTCCCCCCTCCTATGACAGGAGAGACGGGAGAAGCCCCCCCTATGACAGGAGAGACGGGAAGTTCCCCCTATGACAGAGACAGGAAGTTCCCCCCCCTCCTATGACAGGAGAGACGGGAAGTTCCCCCTCCTATGACGGAGAGACGGGAAGTTCCCCCCTCTATGACAGGAGAGACGGGAAGTTCCCCCCCTATGACAGGAGAGACGGGAGTTACCCCCCCCCTATGACAGGAGAGACGGGAAGTTACCCCCTCCTATGACAGGAGAGACGGGAAGTTACCCCCTCCTATGAAGGAGAGACGGGAAGTTACCCCCCTATGACAGGAGAGACGGAAAGTTACCATATGAGAGGTGAGACGAATTAAGTTACCCCAAATGACAGGAGAGACGGGAACTTACCTCTGTGACAGTGGCGTACTCGGAGGGAGGCAGGATGACGGACTTGGCCACAGTCTCGACCCTGACGTCTGGCACTGTGGCCACTCTGGTCTTGGTGATAGTGTCCGTCAGCACCACCGTCCGCAGGTAGGGCTCGTAGCTGACCTGGACCGTGCTCTGGTACACGTTGTTGGTCAGCACCTCCGTCTCGTCTGCAGGAGGAAGGAAGACCTGGCTGGATCATCTTTGCCGGGGGAAGGGTGCAAGGGGTCGAGAAGATGGTTGCCGAAGAGCGGGACAGACTTGTCGAAGAGCGGGACAGACTTGTCGAAGAGCGGGACAGACTTGTCGAAGAGCGGGACAGACTTGTCGAAGAGCGGGACAGACTTGTCGAGAGGGGACAGACTTGTCGAAGAGCGGGACAGACTTGTCGAAGAGCGGGACAGACTTGTCGAAGAGCGGGACAGACTTGTCGAAGAGCGGGACAGACTTGTCGAAGAGCGGGACAGACTTGTCGAAGAGCGGGACAGACTTGTCGAAGAGCGGGACAGACTTGCCGAAGAGCGGACAGGACAGACTGCCGAAGAGCGGGACAGACTGCGAAGAGCGGGACAGACTTGTCGAAGAGCGGGACAGACTTGTCGAAGAGCGGGACAGACTTGTCGAAGAGGGGACAGACTTGTCGAAGAGCGGGACAGACTTGTCGAAGAGCGGGACAGACTTGTCGAAGAGCGGGACAGACTTGTCGAAGAGCGGGACAGACTTGTCGAAGAGCGGGACAGACTTGTCGAAGAGCGGGACAGACTTGTCGAAGAGCGGGACAGACTTGTCGAAGAGCGAGGACAGACTTGTCGAAGAGCGGGACAGACTTGTCGAAGAGCGGGACAGACTTGTCGAAGAGCGGGACAGACTGTCGAAGAGCGGGACAGACTTGTCGAAGAGCGGGACAGACTTGTCGAAGAGCGGGACAGACTTGTCGAAGAGCGGGACAGACTTGTCGAAGAGCGGGACAGACTTGTCGAAGAGCGGGACAGACTTGTCGAAGAGGGACAGACTTGTCGAAGCGGGACAGACTTGTCGAAGAGCGGGAAGTTGCGAAGAGCGGGACAGACTTGCGAAGAGCGGGACAGACTTGCCGAAGAGCGGGACAGACTTGCCGAAGAGCGGGACAGACTTGTCGAAGAGCGGGACAGACTTGTCGAAGAGCGGGACAGACTTGTCGAAGAGCGGGACAGACTTGTCGAAGAGCGGGACAGACTTGTCGAGGGGTGGAGAAGAGTCGGCAAAGGAAGGGAGGGTGTTATCGAAGGTAGGAAGGGACTGACTTAGTGAGATATCAAAGGGAGATAAGAATCTTTGAACAAGAGACATGACCAAATGAACATTGCTAAAATGTGGATTTGAACAGTAAATATTTGATTTAGACCGCCATGTGTTTCACGCATAATGATAGGAAGTACAAAGAGGAAGGAGGAAGTTGACTAATATTATTTCTCCGTTTATACAAACTGAAAGAGAATTAGGAATCCTATAATAGTGCAGCTAAAGCAGTAACTAAAGAGTTTGCAGCAGAAATGAACCAAAATTGTAAGCAAAGATCATTCACGTTGAGAGAGAAAGAAACTGGTGGGAGGAAGTCAATCTGTACAAGAAGCTGACGACTTAGACGACATACCAGTGTGACGTATTTGATCTTGGGGACGACGATAGACTTGGTGTAGGTGACAGTTACTCGTTGTCAAGATGTCGGTGACGTAGGCGGTGTCAAGCTGCCGCGCGAACTTCGTATGATAGACGACATGAGGGACGAGTTTTCTACGAACTCTGTATGGTAGACGGGAACCTGTTGGGGGGAGAGACAGTACACTGATTAGCCAGGTGGTACTGTCAAGATTCTCTGCTTCAGGAGGCTGGGGCGTTCGTGCCCTTGTTGGGGTGGTTCTTCTCGCGCCCCGACCACGGCGGTCCGGGGATGGAGGTCCCCTGCTGCTTCTTCATCACCTTCGAGGTCAACCCCGGAACTCACAGTTCCTGCGACGGCGCTGGAACCAATCGTATTGGCGTATGCCTTTCCATTGGAGACTTTCAGCGCCGTGGAGAGGGGGGTCTGCTGCCTGGGTAACAGCTTCTCTCCCGATTCAACCTACACTGGCTTTGCGCCCCTGGTGAGGCACTCCAGACCGACAACCAGAGCGCAACTCCATAGTCTCCTGAGACGATGGATGCCTACTACTACTACCACACAGCTCTTGGCCAAATGGTACCACAGCTCTTGGCCAGATGGTACCACAGCCCTCGCTTGCCCTCTGGCCAGATGGTTCACAGCTCTTGGCTAAGTGGTACATAGCTCTTGGCCACACCCGTCCTCATAAAGAACGTAGCATTTTGACGTATACGCCCCTAGACCAACAATCGTCGTACTAGAAAATGGAAGCGGTGGCGGAAATGACACACTGTCCCGTTTTTGTTTTGGGTCCTCTGAGAGGTAGGCTAAGCGCACTTTTAGTACGACAGTTTTATGACGTTGGGAAATCTTAGGAGGACGGACTGTAGTACTAAAAGTGCGCTTAGCCTAACCTCTCAAGGACCCAAAAAGAAAACGGGACAGTGTGTCAATTTCCGCCAGCCGCTTCCATTTTCTAGTACGACGATGTTGGTTTAGGTGGCGTATACGTCAAAATGCTACGTTCTATTAGGAGGACGGGTGGTGGCCAAGAGCTATGGTACCACGTAGGCCAAGAGCTGTGATACATCTGGGCCAAGAGCTGTGGTACCATCTGGCCAAGAGCTGTGGTACCATTTGGCAAGAGCTGTGGTGGTAGTAGTAGTAGGCATCCATCAGTCTCAGGAGACTATGGAGTTGCGCTCTGGTTGTCGGTCTGGAGTGGCCTCACCAGGCGCCAAAGCCAGGGTAGGTTGAATCGGGAGGAGAAGCTGTTACCCAGGCAGCAGGACCCCCTCTCCACGGCGCTGAAAGTCTCCAATGGAAAGGCATACGCCAATACGATTGGTTCCAGCCCGTCGCAGGAACTGTGAGTTCCGGGGTTGACCTCGAAGGTGATGAAGAGGGCACAGGGACCTCCATCCCCGGAGAACGCCGTGGTCGGGGCCGGGAGAAGAACCACCCAACAAGGGCACGAACGACCCCAGCCTCCTGAAGCAGAGAATGCTTGACAGTACCACCTGGCTAATCAGTGTACTGTCTCTCCCCCAACAGGTTCCCCGTCTACCATACAGAGTTCGTAGAAAACGTCGTCCCTCATGTCGTCTATCAGACGAAGTTCGCGCGGCAGCTTGACGACACGCCTACGTCACCGACATCTTGACAGGACAGAGTAACTGTCACCTACACCAAGTCTATCGTCGTCCCCAAGATCAAATACGTCACACTGGTATGTCGTCTAAGTCGTCAGCTTCTTGTACAGATTGAATTCCTCCCACCAGTTTCTTCTCTCTCTAAACGTGAATGATCTTGCTTACAATTTTGGTTCATTTCTGCTGCAAACTCTTTAGTTTATGCTTTAGCTGCACTATTATAAGGATTCCTAATTCTCTTTCAGTTGTATAAACGGGAGAAAATAATATTAGTCAACTTCCTCCTTCCTCTTGTACTTCCTATCATTATGCGTGAAACAACATGGCGGTCTAAATCAAAATTTACTGTTCAAAATCCACATTTTAGCAATGTTCATTTGGTCATAGTCTCTTGTTCAAAGATTCTTATCTCCTTTGATATCTCACTAAGTCAGTCCCTTCCTACCTTCGATAACACCCTCCTTCCTTTGCCGACTCTTCTCCACCCCTTCGACAAGTCTGTCCCGCTCTTCGAAAGTCTGTCCCGCTCTTCGACAAGTCTGTCCCGCTCTTCGACAAGTCTGTCCCGCTCTTCGACAAGTCTGTCCCGCTCTTCGGCAAGTCTGTCCCGCTCTTCGGCAAGTCTGTCCCGCTCTTCGGCAAGTCTGTCCGCTCTTCGACAAGTCTGTCCCGCTCTTCGACAAGTCTCTGTCCCGCTCTTCGACAAGTCTGTCCGCTCTTCGACAAGTCTGTCCCGCTCTTCGACAAGTCTGTCCCGCTCTTCGACAAGTCTGTCCCGCTCTTCGACAAGTCTGTCCGCTCTTCGACAAGTCTGTCCCGCTCTTCGACAAGTCTGTCCCGCTCTTCGACAAGTCTGTCCCGCTCTTCGACAAGTCTGTCCCGCTCTTCGACAAGTCTGTCCCGCTCTTCGACAAGTCTGTCCGCTCTTCGACAAGTCTGTCCCGCTCTTCGACAAGTCTGTCCCGCTCTTCGACAAGTCTGTCCCGCTCTTCGACAAGTCTGTCCCGCTCTTCGACAAGTCTGTCCGCTCTTCGACAAGTCTGTCCCGCTCTTCGACAAGTCTGTCCCGCTCTTCGACAAGTCTGTCCGCTCTTCGACAAGTCTGTCCCGCTCTTCGACAAGTCTGTCCCGCTCTTCGACAAGTCTGTCCCGCTCTTCGGCAAGTCTGTCCCGCTCTTCGGCAAGTCTGTCCCGCTCTTCGGCAAGTCTGTCCCGCTCTTCGACAAGTCTGTCCCGCTCTTCGACAAGTCTGTCCCGCTCTTCGACAAGTCTGTCCCGCTCTTCGACAAGTCTGTCCCGCTCTTCGACAAGTCTGTCCCGCTCTTCGACAAGTCTGTCCCGCTCTTCGACAAGTCTGTCCCGCTCTTCGACAAGTCTGTCCGCTCTTCGACAAGTCTGTCCCGCTCTTCGACAAGTCTGTCCCGCTCTTCGACAAGTCTGTCCCGCTCTTCGACAAGTCTGTCCCGCTCTTCGGCAACCATCTTCTCGACCCCTTGCACCCTCCCCGGCCAAAGAATGATCCAGCCAGGTCTTCCTTCCTCCTGCAGACGGAGACGGAGGTGCTGACCAAAAACGTGTACCAGAGCACGGTCCAGGTCAGCTACGAGCCCTACCTGCGGACGGTGGTGCTGACGGACACTATCACCAAGACCAGAGTGGCCACAGTGCCAGACGTCAGGGTCGAGACTGTGGCCAAGTCCGTCATCCTGCCTCCCTCCGAGTACGCCACTGTCACAGAGGTAAGTTCCCGTCTCTCCTGTCATTTGGGGGTAACTTAATTCGTCTCACCTCTCATATGGTAACTTTCCGTCTCTCCTGTCATAGGGGGGTAACTTCCCGTCTCCTGTCATAGGAGGGGGTAACTTCCGTCTCTCCTGTCATAGGGAGGGGGTAACTTCCGTCTCTCCTGTCATAGGGGGGGGGGGAAGTTCCCCCCCTATGACAGGAGAGACGGGAAGTTCCCCCCCCCTATGACAGGAGAGACGGAAGTTCCCCCCCTCCTATGACAGGAGAGACGGGAAGTTCCCCCCCCCTATGACAGGAGAGACGGGAAGTTCCCCCCCCTATGACAGGAGAGACGGGAAGTTCCCCCCCCTATGACAGGAGAGACGGGAAGTTACCCCATATGACAGGAGAGACGGGAAGTTCCCCCCCCCCTATGACAGGAGAGACGGGAAGTTCCCCCTATGACAGAGACAGGAAGTTCCCCCCCCCCTATGACAGGAGAGACGGGAAGTCCCCCCCTATGACAGGAGAGACGGGAAGTTCCCCCTCCTATGACAGGAGAGACGGGAAGTTCCCCCCTCCTATGACAGGAGAGACGGGAAGTCCCCCCCTATGACAGGAGAGACGGGAAGTCCCCCCTATGACAGAGACAGGAAGTTCCCCCCCTCCTATGACAGGAGAGACGGGAAGTTCCCCCTCCTATGACAGGAGAGACGGGAAGTTCCCCCCTCCTATGACAGGAGAGACGGGAAGTTCCCCCCCTATGACAGGAGAGACGGGAAGTTACCCCCCCCCCTATGACAGGAGAGACGGGAAGTTACCCCCTCCCTATGACAGGAGAGACGGGAAGTTACCCCCTCCTATGACAGGAGAGACGGGAAGTTACCCCCCTATGACAGGAGAGACGGAAAGTTACCATATGAGAGGTGAGACGAATTAAGTTACCCCCAAATGACAGGAGAGACGGGAACTTACCTCTGTGACAGTGGCGTACTCGGAGGGAGGCAGGATGACGGACTTGGCCACAGTCTCGACCCTGACGTCTGGCACTGTGGCCACTCTGGTCTTGGTGATAGTGTCCGTCAGCACCACCGTCCGCAGGTAGGGCTCGTAGCTGACCTGGACCGTGCTCTGGTACACGTTGTTGGTCAGCACCTCCGTCTCCGTCTGCAGGAGGAAGGAAGACCTGGCTGGATCATTCTTTGGCCGGGGAAGGGTGCAAGGGGTCGAGAAGATGGTTGCCGAAGAGCGGGACAGACTTGTCGAAGAGCGGGACAGACTTGTCGAAGAGCGGGACAGACTTGTCGAAGAGCGGGACAGACTTGTCGAAGAGCGGGACAGACTTGTCGAAGAGCGGGACAGACTTGTCGAAGAGCGGGACAGACTTGTCGAAGAGCGGGACAGACTTGTCGAAGAGCGGGACAGACTTGTCGAAGAGCGGGACAGACTTGTCGAAGAGCGGGACAGACTTGTCGAAGAGCGGGACAGACTTGTCGAAGAGCGGGACAGACTTGCCGAAGAGCGGGACAGACTTGCCGAAGAGCGGGACAGACTTGCCGAAGAGCGGGACAGACTTGTCGAAGAGCGGGACAGACTTGTCGAAGAGCGGGACAGACTTGTCGAAGAGCGGGACAGACTTGTCGAAGAGCGGGACAGACTTGTCGAAGAGCGGGACAGACTTGTCGAAGAGCGGGACAGACTTGTCGAAGAGCGGGACAGACTTGTCGAAGAGCGGGACAGACTTGTCGAAGAGCGGGACAGACTTGTCGAAGAGCGGGACAGACTTGTCGAAGAGCGGGACAGACTTGTCGAAGAGCGGGACAGACTTGTCGAAGAGCGGGACAGACTTGTCGAAGAGCGGGACAGACTTGTCGAAGAGCGGGACAGACTTGTCGAAGAGCGGGACAGACTTGTCGAAGAGCGGGACAGACTTGTCGAAGAGCGGGACAGACTTGTCGAAGAGCGGGACAGACTTGTCGAAGAGCGGGACAGACTTGTCGAAGAGCGGGACAGACTTGTCGAAGAGCGGGACAGACTTGTCGAAGAGCGGGACAGACTTGTCGAAGAGCGGGACAGACTTGCCGAAGAGCGGGACAGACTTGCCGAAGAGCGGGACAGACTTGCCGAAGAGCGGGACAGACTTGTCGAAGAGCGGGACAGACTTGTCGAAGAGCGGGACAGACTTGTCGAAGAGCGGGACAGACTTGTCGAAGAGCGGGACAGACTTGTCGAAGGGGTGGAGAAGAGTCGGCAAAGGAAGGGAGGGTGTTATCGAAGGTAGGAAGGGACTGACTTAGTGAGATATCAAAGGGAGATAAGAATCTTTGAACAAGAGACATGACCAAATGAACATTGCTAAAATGTGGATTTTGAACAGTAAATATTTGATTTAGACCGCCATGTTGTTTCACGCATAATGATAGGAAGTACAAAGAGGAAGGAGGAAGTTGACTAATATTATTTTCTCCCGTTTATACAAACTGAAAGAGAATTAGGAATCCTTATAATAGTGCAGCTAAAGCAGTAAACTAAAGAGTTTGCAGCAGAAATGAACCAAAATTGTAAGCAAAGATCATTCACGTTTAGAGAGAGAAGAAACTGGTGGGAGGAAGTTCAATCTGTACAAGAAGCTGACGACTTAGACGACATACCAGTGTGACGTATTTGATCTTGGGGACGACGATAGACTTGGTGTAGGTGACAGTTACTCTGTCTGTCAAGATGTCGGTGACGTAGGCGGTGTCAAGCTGCCGCGCGAACTTCGTTGATAGACGACATGAGGGACGACGTTTTCTACGAACTCTGTATGGTAGACGGGAACCTGTTGGGGGGAGAGACAGTACACTGATTAGCCAGGTGGTACTGTCAAGCATTCTCTGCTTCAGGAGGCTGGGGTCGTTCGTGCCCTTGTTGGGGTGGTTCTTCTCGGCCCCGACCACGGCGGTCTCGGGGATGGAGGTCCTGTGCCCTTCTTCATCACCTTCGAGGTCAAACCCCGGAACTCACAGTTCTGCGACGGCGCTGGAACCAATCGTATTGGCGTATGCCTTTCCATTGGAGACTTTCAGCGCCGTGGAGAGGGGGGTCTGCTGCCTGGGTAACAGCTTCTCTCCCGATTCAACCTACCCTGGCTTTGCGCCCTGGTGAGGCACTCCAGACCGACAACCAGAGCGCAACTCCATAGTCTCCTGAGAATGATGGATGCCTACTACTACTACCACCACAGCTCTTGGCCAAATGGTACCACAGCTCTTGGCCGATGGTACCACAGCTCTTGGCCCAGATGGTATCACAGCTCTTGGCCTAAGTGGTACCATAGCTCTTGGCCACCACCCCGTCCTCATATAAGAACGTAGCATTTTGACGTTACGCCACCTAAGACCAACAATCGTCGTAGAGAAAATGGAAGCGGCTGGCGGAAATTGACACACTGTCCCGTTTCTGTTTTGGGTCCTCTGAGAGTTAGGCTAAGCGCACTTTTAGTACGACAGTTTTATGACGTTGGGAAATCTTAGGAGGACGGACTGTAGTACTAAAAGTGCGCTTGCCTAACCTCTAGAGACCCAAAACAGAAAACGGGACAGTGTGTCAATTTCCGCCAGCCGCTTCATTCTAGTACGACGATGTTGGGCTTAGGTGGCGTATACGTCAAAATGCTACGTTCTATTAGGAGGACGGGTGGTGGCCAAGCAGTATGCTACAACGTAGGCCAAGAGCTGTGATACATCTGGGCCAAGAGCTGTGGTACCATCTGGCAAAGAGATGTGGACCATTTGAGCCAAGAGCTGTGGTGGTAGTAGTAGTAGGCATCCATCAGTCTCAGGAGACTATGGAGTTGCGCTCTGGTTGTCGGTCTGGAGTGGCTCACCAGGGGCGCAAAGCCGGGTAGGTTGAATCGGGGAAGAAGCTGTTACCCAGGCAGCAGGAACCCCCTCTCCACGGCGCTGAAAGTCTCCAATGGAAAGGCATACGCCAATACGATTGGTTCCAGCGCCGTCGCAGGAACTGTGAGTTCCGGGGTTGACCTCGAAGGTGATGAAGAGGGCACAGGGACCTCCATCCGAGAACGCCGTGGTCGGGGCGGAAAGAAGAACCACCCAACAAGGGCACGAACGCCCAGCCTCCTGAAGCGAGAAATGCTTGACAGTACCAACTGGCTAATCAGGTACTGTCTCTCCCCCAAAAGGTTCCCGTCTACCATACAGAGTTCGTAGAAAAACGTCGTCCCTCATGTCGTCTATCAGACGAAGTTCGCGCGGCAGCTGGACACGCCTACGTCACCGACATCTTGACAGACAGAGTAACTGTCACCTACACCAAGTCTATCGTCGTCCCAAGATCAAATACGTCACACTGGTATGTCGTCTAAGTCGTCAGCTTCTTGTACAGATTGAATTCCTCCACCAGTTTCTTCTCCTCTAAAAGTGAATGATCTTGCTTACAATTTTGGTTCATTTCTGCTGCAAACTCTGTAGTTTATGCTTTAGCTGCACTATTATAAGGATTCCTAATTCTCTTTCAGTTTGTATAAAGCGGAGAAAATAATATTAGTCAACTTCCTCCTTCCTCTTTGTACTTCCTTCATTATGCGTGAAAAACATGGCGGTCTAATCAAATATTTACTGTTCAAAATCCACATTTTGCAATGTTCATTTGGTCATAGTCTCTTGTTCAAAGATTCTTATTCCCTTGATATCTCACTAAGTCAGTCCCTTCCTACCTTCGATAACACCTCCTTCCTTTGCCGACTCTTCTCACCCCTTCGACAAGTCTGTCCGCTCTTCGACAAGTCTGTCCCGCTCTTCGACAAGTCTGTCCCGCTCTTCGACAAGTCTGTCCCGCTCTTCGACAAGTCTGTCCCGCTCTTCGGCAAGTCTGTCCGCTCTTCGGCAAGTCTGTCCCGCTCTTCGGCAAGTCTGTCCGCTCTTCGACAAGTCTGTCCCGCTCTTCGACAAGTCTGTCCGCTCTTCGACAAGTCTGTCCGCGCTCTTCGACAAGTCTGTCTGTCCCGCTCTTCGACAAGTCTGTCCCGCTCTTCGACAAGTCTGTCCCGCTCTTCGACAAGTCTGTCCCGCTCTTCGACAAGTCTGTCCCGCTCTTCGACAAGTCTGTCCGCTCTTCGACAAGTCTGTCCCGCTCTTCGACAAGTCTGTCCCGCTCTTCGACAAGTCTGTCCCGCTCTTCGACAAGTCTGTCCCGCTCTTCGACAAGTCTGTCCCGCTCTTCGACAAGTCTGTCCCGCTCTTCGACAAGTCTGTCCCGCTCTCGACAAGTCTGTCCCGCTCTTCGACAAGTCTGTCCGCTCTTCGACAAGTCTGTCCGCTCTTCGACAAGTCTGTCCCGCTCTTCGACAAGTCTGTCCGCTCTTCGACAAGTCTGTCCCGCTCTTCGACAAGTCTGTCCCGCTCTTCGACAAGTCTGTCCCGCTCTTCGGCAAGTCTGTCCCGCTCTTCGGCAAGTCTGTCCCGCTCTTCGGCAAGTCTGTCCCGCTCTTCGACAAGTCTGTCCCGCTCTTCGACAAGTCTGTCCCGCTCTTCGACAAGTCTGTCCCGCTCTTCGACAAGTCTGTCCCGCTCTTCGACAAGTCTGTCCCGCTCTTCGACAAGTCTGTCCCGCTCTTCGACAAGTCTGTCCCGCTCTTCGACAAGTCTGTCCCGCTCTTCGACAAGTCTGTCCCGCTCTCGACAAGTCTGTCCCGCTCTTCGACAAGTCTGTCCCGCTCTTCGACAAGTCTGTCCCGCTCTTCGGCAACCATCTTCTCGACCCCTGCACCCTCCCCCGGCCAAAGAATGATCCAGCCAGGTCTTCCTTCTCCTGCAGACGGAGACGGAGGTGCTGACCAACAACGTGTACCAGAGCACGGTCCAGGTCAGCTACGAGCCCTACCTGCGGACGGTGGTGCTGACGGACACTATCACCAAGACCAGAGTGGCCACAGTGCCAGACGTCAGGGTCGAGACTGTGGCCAAGTCCGTCATCCTGCCTCCCTCCGAGTACGCCACTGTCACAGAGGTAGTTCCCGTCTCTCCTGTCATTTGGGGGTAACTTAATTCGTCTCACCTCTCATATGGTAACTTTCCGTCTCTCCTGTCATAGGGGGGTAACTTCCCGTCTCTCCTGTCATAGGAGGGGGTAACTTCCGTCTTCTGTCATAGGGAGGGGGTAACTTCCCGTCTCTCCTGTCATAGGGGGGGGGGTAACTTCCGTCTCTCTGTCATAGGGGGGGGAACTTCCGTCTCTCCTGTCATAGGAGGGGGGGGAACTTCCCGTCTCTCTGTCATAGGAGGGGGGAACTTCCGTCTCTCTGTCATAGGAGGGGGGGGAACTTCCTGTCTCTGTCATAGGGGGGAACTTCCCGTCTCTCTGTCATAGGGGGGGACTTCCCGTCTCTCCTGTCATAGGAGGGGGGGAACTTCCGTCTCTCCTGTCATAGGAGGGGGGAACTTCCGTCTCTCCTGTCATAGGGGGGACTTCCGTCTCTCCTGTCATAGGGGGGGGGGGAACTTCCTGTCTCGTCATAGGGGGGAACTTCCGTCTCTCCTGTCATAGGGGGGGGGGAACTTCCGTCTTCCTGTCATATGGGGTAACTTCCCGTCTCTCCTGTCATAGGGGGGGGGGGAACTTTCCGTCTCTCCTGTCATAGGGGGGGGGAACTTCCCGTCTCTCCTGTCATAGGGGGGGGGGAACTTCCCGTCTCTCTGTCATAGGAGGGGGGGAACTTCCCGTCTCTCCTGTCATAGGGGGGGGGGAACTTCCCGTCTCTCCTGTCATAGGGGGGGACTTCCCGTCTCTCCTGTCATAGGGGGGGGAACTTCCCGTCTCTCCTGTCATAGGGGGGGGGGGAACTTCCCGTCTCTCCTGTCATAGGGGGGGGTAACTTACCGTCTCTCCTGTCATAGGGCGTTGTTAATTAAATTAATTAGATCCTGAGGACCAGATTCACGAAGCAGTTACGCAAGCACTTACAAACATGTACTTCTTTCCTCAATCTCCGACGGCTTTGGTTACATTTATTAAACAGTTTACAAGCATGAAAACTTGCCAATCAACTGTTGTTATTGTTATAAACAGCCTCCTGGTGCTTCGGAGCTCATTAACTGTTTAATAATTGTAAACAAAGCCGCCAAAGATTTAGAAAAGATGTGCTTGCGTAACTGCTTCGTGAATCTGGCCTGGCATATGATTCACGTTGATTTACCTACAGGTCAAGGTGGTACCTTCGGTGGTGTACAAGACGCAAACCGAGTACGTGTCCGTGCCCCAGTACGTGCCCAGGTACGTCACCAGGTACGGCCCGCCGCAGATCGTCACCAAGACAGAGTACAACCACGCCATCACCTCAGTCTACGAGGGCGCCCCGGTGCCCATAATTCAGCGGGACCCGGTTATCGTCACCCAGCAAGTGAAGGAGTACGTGCCGACCCTCGCGACGCACAATCAGTACATCACCACCACCGTCTACAAGCAGAATTACGTTACCATACGGCCCAAGTGCCCAGGCGGCTACCCCTAAAGTGAGCCAGGCATACCTCAAGGAATCTCTTCCCTCCTTATCCGTTCGACCGCTGATGTTGTCGCAGATATTCTGCAGATCTACGGCTACTGAGGAAAGGAGGGCTACATACACTGATAAACGTTATAATAACGTTTACAGAAACGTTGTGATAACGGTTACAGAAACGTTGTGATAACGTTTACAGACGTTGTGATAACGTTTACAGAGACGTTGTAGTAACGTTTACAGAAACGTTGTAGTAACGTTTACAGAACGTTGTAGTAACGTTTACAGAAACGTTGTAGTAACGTTTACAGAAACGTTGTAGTAACGTTTACAGAACGTTGTATGTTTGCAGGGAGTATAGTCATGTGTTATGCTCGTTTTCTTGTCTCAAAACATTTGATAAATTCTGCTGTTCCAGTTGACATTCTTTACAGTCATTAGCGCCATCAGCTCACAGGCATTTGAACCCAGAGTTCGATTCCTGGGCATGACGAGACGTTTGAGTACGCTTTCTCGTACCCGATCCCTCTGTTCAATTAGCAAAAATAGGTATTCAGGAGATAGGTAACTGTAGTGGGCTGTAACCTTAGGCTAGTTTTCTTTCTAAACCTAAGAAGACCTTTGATGGGTTCTTTTAAACGAATTCACAACAGTTCCCAAAATTCATGAGTAGCAATTTAATGCTAGGAGAACAAAGGCGTTAAAAAAAAAGCCCAAACAACTGTATCCCGTCAGGGGAATGTACGGGTTCACCATAGCCCGTGCTACTGGAACTTATTGTTCTGAGTAGCGAATCTTAAACAACAACAACAGGGGAATCAAACCGGGACCTTGCAATTGTGACTGGATTACACGGACCAAACGCTACTTAAGTTCATGTACGGACTTTAGCATCAGCCATTTATCTGTACATATTAGTTTTTAAGTGTAAGTAACTAAGTCATATTTAGAATGACCTTTTCTCCGTATCAACCCTCAGATCTAGTCTATACACTTTAGAATTAAGATTTCGGAGTTTTACATTTACATTCACATCACTTTAAATCAATTTATAAGGCAACGCCAGGCTTAAACAGTTTAGGGGATCACCATAGCCCGTGCTATATGGATCTTTCGTTCCGAGTAGCTAAATCTAAAAACAACTTAAACACTTTACGAGTTTGTCTAGAACAATAGCCTTGGGTCGTTTAGTTTGCATGTTTGTAAACAGTTTACTAAATACAGATTAAGCCACCATGATCGAGTTAAGATACACAGGCTTCGTAAATGAACACGTAAATCCTTTATATCCTAGCTGGCC
>WNGS01165751.1:3271416-3284162 GCA_020271785.1 Procambarus virginalis
TGTGGGGGATTGTATTATTAACATTCAGTCACGTTATGTGACATTGTCTGGCAATGACTATAGTGCATAAAGAATTGTATATCGTGATGTGTATATACCGCATAACATTCTCTTTTCTTTTTTAGGTGTCCACAACATAGCCTATGCCTTCCCCAAGGTTAGAATAGTGACCACAGCCGTTGATCCGTGTGTGAATGAGAAGTTCTACATTGTGCCAGGCATTGGGAACTTTGGTGACCGATAGTTTGGCACGGAACCTTCGGATCAATAGTTCAGACTTCACTAATGACTTCAACGAGGTGATTATATGGGTTATTATTACCAATGTGTTAAAAAATAGTGTGTGCCGTTCTTCGGACAATATTCCTTTAGCTTGATCACAAGGGCGTTCTCCCATCCATTTACAAGTATAACAAAGCCAGTGATTTGATAACAGCATATATTTTATTAATTTGCTAATGTTTATTGCTTATGATAGTATTTTCAGAAACGGTTACCAAGATTTATTTTATGAACTAGGAAAGTTTCTATCAATATTCTGACAAGCTGCTAGTTAAAATATATACTTATACAGTATACTATTTGCTGGTATAAATGTATTGTGTATAATATTATCACTGCTCACAATATAAAAATGTAGTATCTGATCTTTAATTTTTGTACTGTATTGTACTGTATATCAAGGCCTATTCTAAAGAAGAGGCCTTCATCTGAAGAGATCTTCAATTTCTAAAAATTAAAGATCTAGAAGCTGAATTTGGTTTTCACCTATGAGATGTGAGCGCACATTCTACCATGAAACCATGGGAACATAATACATATACATGTGTGTGCTGCATATTTATGCTATTTATGTATGTATGTACATGCACATGTACGTACGTATACATACAGGCATATGCAAAATTTCACAAAAGAGTCGCCTCAAATATGCAAGAAAATCCCCACAGTGAAATGGGGAACATATTCTCCGGGAGTGAAAGCACTAGGACTATTTCCCATTTCACTGTGGCTTGTCATGTGTATATGACCAGAAAAGTTTTAATGTTCCTGCATTATAGCTCAGGCTTTTAATTGTGGAGCCAGCAAGGCGTTCATTATTGATATAACAAGGGAAATGAAATGGGCTTGTCGTGGTGCCAAGCCAGTTTGGCCTTTCTCGGAAGCTTCGCATCGAAAGTTGTCTAGAGTTGCATAATTTATGCAAGTGTTTTCAACTTTTATTAATATGCTAAAAAATGTAAAACATTACTTCCCATTTGATCATAAAACCTCAGTATTGTATTATAAGTACTGTAATGTATTTTTTTTTTATACTGTACATGGTAATACCTATTTCAGAGTGAAACATCTTGCCCTTGTTTGGATGTATTATAAATGCAGTTTTATAATTATGGTGCAAATTGAAGTGTTTGCAAATGTTTTTCCTATGGTGCAATGTTAATTTTGCATAATTGTTTTTTCTTTCTTTTTTTTATTCCAAGGAGGCTACATATTAAATGTTGTTTTATAATAACAAAAGTCTGCAGTAATATATTCAAATTCAATTATCAAGGTTTAATATAAATCTTTTCTATATAAATAATTGATCATTGGCAGGATTCCATCGAGTAGAATTGGAAAGGTACTCTTTTTGTACAGGACTCGAAAAGTACTCTTTTGCACAGGACGCGAAAGATACTCTTTTGTACAGGGCTCGAAAGATACTCTTTTTTACAGGACTCGAAAGGTACCCTTTTGTACAGGACTCGAAAGGTACTCTTTTGGACAGTACTCAAAAGGTACTCTTTTGGACAGGACTCGAAAGATACTCTTTTGTACAGGACTCAAAAGGTACTCTCCCTGTGCTATTTTTTTTTTTGCTTATGATCATTATCTTCCAGCAGCTTGTGTAGTGTATTGTAAGTGCTCTTAAACAAGAATGTAAAGTAGTAATTGAGAGTCGGTTTTAAACAAATGGAATGTAAATAGCAACAGGTTTATAAGACTTTTGGGTCAGATGCATATATGCAGTTAATATTTTCTGTTGCTTATGTTCTTTCTGGACTTCGGCTTTTCCGTATTAGAACAATTTTACTGTGCTAAACCTATTGATATTATAAAGAGAAGAGCATTTCCTGTTCTTGAAGGTAGCCAGTATATTTGACCAGACCACACACTAGAAGGTGAAGGGACGACGACGTTTCGGTCTGTCCTGGCCATTCTCAAGTCGATTGAGAATGTCGTCGAAATGTCGCTGTCCCTTCACCTTCTAGTGTGTGGTCTGGTCAAACTACTTCAGCCATGTTGTTGTGACTCATCACCTAGCCAGTATATGTGAGTATAACCCCATCTATTGAAGCCAAAATTTAAATTGTTTTGCATTGGACAGGTGGCTGCATATTAGTAAACCAAATGAAAATAATTTTCTTTGAACTGAATTATTTAGAGAGCTAGTTTGATTATTATATAATAATGATTATTTTATAACTGAGCCTAGCTAGTTTTATATCTAGTTTTGGTCATTCTTAGCTGAAGTAAATCAAGAAATGAGTATAATTATACATTCAGAAATGTTTTAAATAGTGTGGTCAAGCGAAGATAGAAGAGATTAGATCTACATGTGTTGTATTATTGCACAGTCCCCCTCTTATCTTTTATTCATTGTAACTTTATGATCAAATTATAGTTGATGACATACTACACTAAACACATGTATCTTCATTGTGTATTGTATCCATTTTTCCCCAGAAAAGTGCTCATCAAAATGTTGCTGCAGAGAGGTATTTAGTTAGCATAAACATTGTATTTGTGTATTAAGCTTGAAATCAAGGGGGGTCCAGTTTTTAAATTGACTTCGTCAATAGTTTCTCTTCAAGCACCCACATTATGGTGGGCATAGGAACCAGGAGTAATGTTGATTCAATAGCGAATTATGTTATTCTTTAACAAAGAAATTAAACATAAGGTCAGGTCAGGCTTCAGTGCTAAGTACAGTAGCATTTATTGTAGTTTTTGTTTGTCTTATACATTATATAATATTATATATTGTTTTTATATTATAATTTGTTTTTACAATAATCTATAAACATACTTGAAGGCTCAGTTATGTTCAGGAACATTTTGTTTTGGCTGTGAAAAGTGCTGCAAATCTAAATAGAAATAATTATTTTGTAAAAAGAAATTTAAGTTCGATTATGCATAGAATAAAAAAATAACATTTTGTATGAATATTTTGAATAGATTCAATAATGTAAAATGAAAAAGAAAGGTTGAATTTCTAGATTCGACTCTTAAAGGAGCACACTAACATGATTAGAATGGTGAGTCAAGTTTATCAGTGATAGTCTTGAATAAACAAAAATTTCAGTGAAATAATGTTTGGGGCAATTGGTGTTAATACAAAATTTCTGTAATTGAAAAATTAATACATTCTGTTGCATTTTTATGTCTGATGTTAATTGATGTGTAAATATTATACACTAATTAAATAAGTTTTATTTTCATTATTAGTTTTTATTATGGGTCCTGTAGCACAGTGGTCTATGTCCAAGGCTCGCAATCAAGGACCCAGGTTTAATTCCCTGACAGAAGAGAAACGGTTAGGCACATTTCCTCTCATATAATGTGTCTCTTCACCTAGCGACAAAATAGATATCCCGGAGGGAGGCAGCTGTTATGGGCTGTATCCCTGGGAAGGTTTGTAGTTAGCCTATAAGAGGCCTAACTATATAAGGGGCCTGACAGCTAAGTGGACAGGGCTTCCGATTCGTAGTCCTGAAGTTCCGGGTTCGATCCCCGGAACGAATGGGCAGAGTTTCTTTCACCCTGATGCCTCCTAGGGAGAACCTAGGTTAACCAAAGTCATTCTTAAATATTCTGCTAAAGTGTGGTACTGCACTTGTGGCTTAGCACTTAATTTTTTTGAGATTACTTATTTCTTTAGTGACATTAGTGACTTCGATTATATACTTTTACGGAGGAGTAACTTTTTACAAATTTTATCGTTGCCAAGACTTGCACCTTATAGTTCCAAGTTTATTGTTAGGGTTAGTCGTGCACTCTTTATAGAATTTCCTGTTTTTCAGGATGATCAGAAATCTTGGTTTCTCCCCATTCATTTTCCTGAATTCATTTGCATTCATTCATTTGCCTGAATTTACTCGAAGACCACCATTCCTAGTGGCCTCGATGGAAAGAAGGAGCCGGCAGCTTGCCAAAAAAAAAATCATTGTTTCTAAGGATTTTTGTCAATTTGAATATTAATTGAAGGACTGTCGTGTTTCTTTACTTATCCTTGGATAAAATCTTTGGTGAATCTGATGATTTTTAACATGTCTTATGTCATTTTGCTCTCTTATTGGCAGCCTGAATAATATCTTGACATTTGTTTTACTGTGCCATAGATGCTGCTAAATAGTCTTCTTGGCTTGGTGCCTTCTGTTGATAATTACTATAAATATTTGCATATTGTTATATAGTAGTGCAGTGTTGGTCATGGGCAAAGGAAGTGTATAGGTGTCAATCAATGAGTTGATTTTTATTTAAATTAGAAGACATCATAATTGTGTTTTAAGTGGCTATAAAGTGGACACTCTATCATTACAATCATTGGATGGAAGCCAATTTAACATAAGCTTAATTGCTTGCAATATTTAAGTTGCTAAGATTTTATATGGAAAATTCAGTTATTATTTCAACACCCGTGCATCTGTATCTTTTTGTCATGTGTGCAATTTTTCTATGTAATGAAATATCAGTTTTTTCAACTGTTACTTTTGTTAAATTTGTTGACGATTGGGAGGAATGCAGTGTGAACTTTGTCTTCACACAAATGGGTAAAAGAATACAAAATATTGCACGATAAAATGTAGATTTAAATCAGATGAAGAGTCACAATGCAGGCGATGAGTCACAATAACGTGGCTAAAGTATGTTGACCAGACCACACACTAGAAGGTGAAGGGACGACGACACAACCGACTTGATAGTGGTCCAGGAAGGACCGAAACGTCTCGCCTCTTCAATTTCTAGTGTGTGGTTTGGTCAACACGAGATTTAAAGATATTGCATGGTAAAGCAGAGGGGGTAAAGATATTACCTATTTAAACAAATTGAACCTTGGTCCTATAGAAATTATCATGCCTCTTTTACACTGATAAATATACACATGCCCTTCTTTAGGACAAAATTATATTTGTAATTTTTGTATTTATATCATGCCTGTTATTTTTTCCCTAATACAGCATCGTTTCTTTTGACCATCCGGTGATAGTCTGATGTTGGTGTAATATACAGTTAAATTATGGAAAGAATTGTACATCTGCTTTATTACAGAATTTCTATTTTATCACTACAGTATACTGTATTTGTCAGTGTATAAAATGCACCTCTGCTTAGGACTTCCTTTTATATTACAAGAATATAATGTGGTGTGTGTGTGTGTGTATATATATACAGTATATATATATATATATATATATATATATATATATATATATATATATATATATATATATATACTGTATATATATATATATATATATATATATATATATATATATATATATATATATATATATATATATATATATATATATATATATATTATATATATATATATATATATATATATATATATTATATAATCATTCAATTATTGAATGCCATTTTGAAGAGCTTCTCTATTAGCATGTACTTTTGCATAAGATACAACATTAAACTCAAACTTAACATTAAAACAATGCTTTCTACCCACTGTTTAAAATGGCATTTTAGGATGATGGGCTTTCACAGCTCAATTTGGGACATCTTCATTATTTCTTTAGAGATCTTTTTTCATTATTATAGACTTTGGCCATTGCCAATGTACACACATATAGTCCGATTTTGTATCTTTAGTAAAGGAAACTCCTTTGATTGATATATTACCTCGGTACCTAAAGCCATGTTAATGCAAAGGATGAGACGTGTGGTTGTCTTGAGATGATTTTGGGGCTTAGCGTCCCCGTGGCCCAGTCCTCGACCAGGCCTCCATTTTGTTACACATTCCCAGGAAGCAGCAGCCCATAGCAGCTGTCTAACTCCCAGGTACCTATTTACTGCTAGGTAACAGGGGCATCAGGGTGAAAGAAACTCTGCCCATTTGTTTCCGCCTCCACCGGGGATCGAACCCGGAACTTCAGAACTACGAATCCAAAACACTGTCTTCTCGGCTGTCAGGCCCAGCTGTGTTAAAACTTTCTGTACCATTTGTTTTAAACTTTTATTTTGTCCTTTCTCCTGGCTTTTGAAATTCTGTAATCCTTAAATATTCCACATATTTCCTGTGGCACACTGGTCTATGTCCTTGACACACTCATGGCATCTAAGTTCAGTCCCCGGGCAGGACAGAAAAGGTGGGGCATGTTTCCTTTCACCTGATGCATCTATTCTTGTAAGAGTAAATAGGTACCCGATTGATTATGCAACTATTGTGGGGTGGCATTCTGGGGAAGATCTGTAGTTAGCGTACAGGGGCCTCGATGAGTATAAGCACAGGCTTCCTGCCCCCCAGGCTATGGGAATGATTACATCAAGACTACAAGCTAATGATAATTATCTTTATTAATCCATCATGCTATTACATTTTGTATACAAGGCAAACTAGGAGCATGTAGTAATGCAACCAAAGTTAGAGAGATGTGACTGAGTACGCATACGAGCACGAGGGACAATAAAATGAGTGACAGTAGAGTCAACAAAAGGAATGCAATAGACTGAAGTGATGGAGACTGACTCCGTACACAGTTCCGAAATTTGTACTTACACTAACCAACTTAAATTGCAAGAGAATTTTGTTACCCAGTTTTGTATTTAAATTGATGAAAATTTGTAAAATACTTCCTTTGGCACAATGTGCATCTGCAGTAAGGTATATTAAATGGTGGTACATCATTTTCTTATCACTATTTATGAACAGATTTCTGATCAAAAGGCATTTCAGCATATGATGGATGAAGCTGTGTAATTATGGGTAAATTGCTAATTGCAGGTACTGAATTATAATTGCATTTCTGAATGTGCTGCTTTCTCCATTCCAATACATTACAGTACTCTTCCCCCCCCATACATTGTTTTCCCTCATACAATATCATCTCCCATACATTACCATCCCTATATGTTACCATTTCCCTTACACTACTATTTCTGTCCTCCTATACAGTGTCATCCATTCGCAAATATAATTTAAATGGCAGGTATATTTACTAACATTCTGTTCACTACAATATTTCCATGCTTTTTAAGTATTAAATGCTTGGTAGGAAAATGCCGTAGGAAATCAAAGTGTCTTTGCTTCAGTGAGTATGTGGAAGTAATAGTAATAGAAAGACATGCAAGTACTGTACAGTACATGTAATAGGAAGACAGGGAAGTAGTGCAAGAGGCAGAAGTAACAGGAAGACATGATATTAGTGCAAGATGTGGAAATCATTTAGGATGGGTAGTGCCTTGTAAAACTCTTAAACCTGGAGCATACCTGGAGTTCTTCCTGGAGAGATTTTGGGAGTTCGTCTACTTCCCGAGCCCGGCCTGGTTGAGCCCGGCTCCTTACCTTAAGATGACTTAGGCGCTTAGCGTTCCCACGACCTGGTTGTCGACTAGGCCTTAGACCAGGCTCAACCATAGATCCAGTTGGTTAATATTAATGATAATAATTAAAGTGGGCCCTTGGGTTTAAGTATGTGGTGCTTCCTTAGGAAATAAATGTATTACCATCAAACTTTGTGAGGCAGTGCATAATGTTTTTTAAGTTATAACTGGTTTTTTCATATTGTATGTTGTATTTATTATTGCATTACCTTGTATTACAATATTATCATCAGATTTTTCTCTTCAAGTGAAGGTTCATGTATTATTTGATAAGTTTATGAGTATTGCATGACAGTGTTATACTTTATAAGTATTATTTGCACACACAAAGGGCACTGTGGAGGACACTAATAATTAGGAATGCATTTATTCCTGAATACTCCTCTTTCTGTCCGGGTAATTGTACTGTTTTCTTGGGTGTTGAGTGAACCTAGTTGGGTTCGGAATATTTTTGAGATATGATGGAAAATTTGATACTATTACAGCACTGGTTAATGTTTCACACACATGGTTGTTTAAGGTGGATACAATTATAGACATTCAAATTGTTATTTTATTTTTTATTTACACTGTAAGGATGGTTTTTATCATGTTTCTCATTGGCTGATTTCTTGCTTAATATTTGTCAAAATGTTTGAGGGCGGTAACATGATAGTTTGAAATATCAAATACAGTATATTATTGTAATTTATATTATTTAGTTTTAATTTTGTTCATTTAGTTTTAAGCTTTAATGTTCTATTTGCATTGTTTATTTTTTCATCTTGTGTTAATTTAGTTTTAGGCTTTAAATTTTATTTTTAATGTATTTTAAAACTAGGTCTCAAAATGGAACTCATTGTCTTGATCATTTTGGTATCTATTCAGTATTAATAGAGATCTTAAGGCATGGTAATAATTTAAAGAATACTAATAATGATTAAACTGTATGTAGTGACTGTCATTTGCCAACCACTTGGACTGGACGGTAGAGCGACAGCCTCGCTTCCTGCAGGTCGGCGTCCAATCCTCGACCGTCCAAGTGGTTGGGCACCATTCCTTTCCGCCTGTCCCATCCCAAATCCTTATCCTGACCCCTTACCAGTGCTATATACAGTAGTCGTAATGTCTTGACACTTTCCCCTGATAGTTCCCTCACTCCTGTAAGGCAGGTGACCTCCAAGCCAGGTGGTGTGGCAGGCGTCATCGGTGCAAAGCTCGTTAAGGTCATAAATTAAGCTAACACTTGTATTCTACAAAATTGTAGGGGGAAGAATATGGAGCACTTTTATATAAAAAATAATTATTTTTTATTCAATTGTACTTTGGTATATTTCTAATAAATGATGTACTGTATTTAGTATTGTTATGTATAACATTTTTCTTCTTAATATTTTGTATGACTCCTGGTAGAGAAACATTTGTCATTTGTAAATTTAATGAATAACCAAAATTGAATAAGGCTGAACTGAGCTATGGTAAATATTAATTAATTATCAATATACAATCACGGAGGGTGGATGTCACAAAGGGTGTTTATGTAGTAGTGAAAACTCCTAAGTGAATGAAAACGTCCCAGTGCTAGGCAGCATTATCCCCATTACATGAGAACAGCGTAGTCTGTGTCCTCGACTCACAAATCTAGGAACTCGCTTCACAACTAGTTCAATTCCTAGGCAGGATAAATGGTTGGGCACGTTTCCCTTAACCTGATGCTTGTGCTTTTTAACGATAAATAGGTAGCTGGGAGCTAGGCAAGAGGGATCCTCAGTAAATCTAAGTACTAGACTTCCTATCCCTGACAACGGGAATTATTTACATTAGATTTTGGATAAAAATTATGCATTTTTATAAATATACAGTAAACCATTTAAGGTTGATCATGTACGACCCAAATTTGTTTTGCAACTTTGCATATCATTCACTGTTCATGTTTTGTAGCGCTTAAATTCATCCTGTAACTCTCCTTACTGTTAACAGTTAATGTAATTTACATTTCCTAGTGCTGCCTGGTGTGCACACTGCTGCTGCCATGGGCGTTTAAGGTGTAAATTGAGAACTTTCATCGTCATTCATTTGCAATTGTAATAGTAATGATGGTTCATAATCAAGACTGTGAAATGAAGTTATATTCAGTGATTTTTGGGGGGTTGCTGTCAACTATTTGAATTCTGAACCATTAACAAAGTTGTAAGTAAACTGCATGACGAGTATTCTACTGGAAGATACTGTATTTCATATTTTATAATGGAGTTTAAGTGATGTCAGAATTACCATGTTATTCCCTTGATAATATCCTTAGTAAATCAGAATGATATCAATTCTCTGTTTTTCTGCTCTTGTATTGGCATTTTGAATAATATCTTCGAGCTCGTGAATAGATAGTGGTATACTATAGATACAGTATACTGTTTTATATATATATACAGTATAGTATATACCATTTAGGACAGTATATGTATCAGACTTTTGGACATGGACATAAACCCATCCATCAAGCCAAGATGAAATATTTTATCCACCAAGATTGTATAATGCAGAAGTAATCCTGTAGGGTCTAGTAGGCAAGTTTCCTATTACCTGATATCTCTGTTAACCTAGCAGCAAAAATAGGTACTCAAGAGTTAGGCAACTGTTGTGTGTGTGGCATCCTTGAGCAAGTTAATAGTTGGCCTAGGAGGATTTGAATAAGCGTAAGTACAGACTTACTGTCCACAACACTGGGAATTACAATGTTTGGGTTTGTTAATCCCAGACGTATGTAGTTTTGTAACTATTGAAGGCATGGTAATTAACTAGGGATGCTAGGGGAGAGTTATGGGACAAGTTCATCCCATTTTATAAATTCCAATGCTGGTTTATTATGAAAAACAAAAGTGAGAGGTGGATATATGGTAGATAAACATCAGTATTATCACTTGAACCCTACACAGTTCTCCATATGTTCATTTCCCAACAAGCGTAAATTTCTACAGTGTGTGATTTTTCATGTTGCATCTTGTTTGTGTATAATGTTAATCACTGTTGCAAAGTTTATTGTACATTAAGGTGCTTCATGGTAGAACACAATCCTCAACATTGTGTGAGGACACGGACATCTTTCACGACATTATAGAATTGTGTAAGGACAAAGACAACATCTTTCACGACATTATAGAAATGATTTGTTATATTCCTATATACAAATATACTCCTCAGCACTTATCAAGTGTAATAAGGTAGCATTAGAGCACTTTTTTACATAAAAATGTGTTTCTTGAGGGCTAAAAGTACTCATATATACAAATAAATTGGCCCCTTAGGGTATGGTATTTAAATTGAATATGGTGTATTGTATAAGCTTGTGTTGCTGGTGAATATATGAAAGGCTGTTGCAGTGATAATTCTTTGATATCTGGCAGATTACATTGTGTGTTTTTTTTTAAATACAATAAGATTAAATGTTTGGCAAAATCTGAAAATAGTTCACCAATTACAAACTTTATGAAAATAAATGGGTTATTTAACTATTCATTTCTTATAAAGATAGATTCATCGCAGCTTTGTAAATTGGGGACATATTTCACTTTTTTTTTATCAGTGTACTTTACACATGACATTTTCAACTTAATGGATGCAAGTGCAATATCATTGCGAGCCTCATTAAAACTGCCATTAATTGTAGGATATAAATATAAACATATAGCACAATAAAATTACAAGAATGCGCTGTATCTTTGAGATCAGTGATTAGCCCACTTAATGGGATCGAACCCAGGAAAGTTTAGGGACTCTCCCAGGGGTTTAGATCTCATTATTTGATTCGGTTATTCTCAATAATACAGATTAAGTAATTTTATTAGGAACTGCAGTGTTTATGTCCAGTTAATACAATGCGTCCAAGATCCAAGAAAACTTTCAATTACTGTATCTACAGTTCCCATTGTCATTTTTTTTTTAAACTGCTTGTTGAGTTACGAGTCGTGTTGCAAAAATTGTAATGAGTATTTCATAGGTTTCAATTTCAGTAGCTTTTACTAAAGTTATAATATGTATTTAAGAGACTGATGTTATACATTGTAGATTTTCCCCAAGATCCCCATAACTTTATGATATTTATGAATATTCTAGATTAATAATTTTTGTAATAAAATATTTAAGGAGTGGTAGCCTTTTAAACCCCCATTTTGTAATTCAATGTGTGGAATGTAATCCATGGACAGCAGGGCAGACCAACATTGTTTCTTGTATTCTAGATGAGAAACTGCCATAGGTTACTTAGTTCCTTGTATTTTGGATAAGAAATTGCCATAGGTTACTTAGTTTCTTGTATTCTGGATAAATTGCGATAGGTTACTTAGTCTTGTACAGTATTCTGAATGAGAAATTGCCATAGGCTGCTTAGTTTCTTGTATTCTGGATGAGAAATTGCCATAGGTTGCTTAGTTTCTTGTATTCTGGATAAGATATTGCCATAGGTTACTTAGTTATTTGTATTCTGGATAAGATATTGCCATAGGTTACTTAGTTATTTGTATTCTGGATAAGATATTGCCATAGGTTACTTAGTTTCTTGTATTCTGGATAAGATATTGCCATAGGTTACTTAGTTATTTGTATTCTGGATAAGATATTGCCATAGGTTACTTAGTTATTTGTATTCTGGATAAGATATTGCCATAGGTTACTTAGTTCTTGTATTCTGGATAAGATATTGCCATAGGTTACTTAGTTATTTGTATTCTGGATAAGATATTGCCATAGGTTACTTAGTTATTTGTATTCTGGATAAGATATTGCCATAGGTTACTTAGTTATTTGTATTCTGGATAAGATATTGCCATAGATTACTTAGAGTCTTGTATTCTGGATAAGAAATTGCCATCGGGTGAAATACGTGAAGGTAAGAATTTGTGAAAGCTTTGTACACATACAAGTAGAGTTTATTTGTTTATCTAATGTCCACAGATATTGGCCATTAGGAACAGGAAGCCAGTTGTTTGCAAGTCTCTTTATTTTCATTAAGGCCTTTAACAAACAAGTTGGAGAATATTAATCAGACTTCTTTAAAAGTTCATACAAAGGCATAAAATGCAAATGTCTTGCACGCCCAGCAGCAAAAGAGAGTAAGGAAACCCCAGCATTTGCCAAACAATACCATTTGAAGATATTGATTC
>WNGS01165751.1:3316163-3344290 GCA_020271785.1 Procambarus virginalis
GTGTTGGAAAAGCAAAATCAGTTATGATTAATGAATTGCATAGTCCAGCCATTGAATGAAATGACCTTGATACGATAACTTTCATGGAAACACAATTCTGCAAGCAACTGCATCTAACAGCCAGGTTGACGTGATCACCAGCCGGGAGGCCTGGTCAGAGCTAAAGGGACATAGATCCTCTTGAACAACCTTAAGGTAACCTCAAGGTAACCTCAAGATAGGTCACTACTTGTTGCATCCAGCAAGGGCATTAGAACCGTAGCTTATGCAGTAAATGAAAGTACCCAGTTTTCTAATAATTTCCATTATTAAAAACTTGAACATTGTTTTGATTCAAATTAACTGCATTTATAGTAGCCACCCGTTTAGCTCACTACGTAGCTATCAGATGTGCAGATAATAAAAAAAAAGTAGTCAGGTTAGATAACAAAGCATGTTATTGAGTGGTCGAAATAAAGTTATCTAGTGGCTTTGATTTTCGCAATGTTCCAGCAGAAGAAAGCCCAACAGACCAGTTATTCTAAGGGTTAACATTAAAGCAACTAAAAATAAAATATTAATTGTGATTCAAGTTTTCGAAATGGCTAATGAGCCATCAGCAAAGGCCGACACAAAAATTGAAAGACATTGTATTACAATCGGTCCATGTCAATTGACAGTTTCTGGTAGCATAGTACATGTAGTAGTACACTTGCCCCAGCATCTTGAGTGACTAGGTTTGAGCTCTGGCTAGGCAGGATTGACAGTGCATCAATCTTCAGTTGTTCACCCCCTGTTCACCCAGTTGTAATTGGGGATCTGGTTGAAAACCAGTTGGTGGTTCGTATTATTGGGTATGCTAGTAGGGCGAGGTTTACCATGAGATAGCAGGTTCAGAGCTTTTTCTCTTCCCATATGACAGGTGTCAGAAGTCATCTACCTTTGTACCTGTGCTAAAAATATGAAAAGGGGAAAGAAAAAAAAATTAATGTAATCTGGATCCAGCAATAAGTGCCCAAGTTGCTCTTCCTTAGCGAAATGAATTTTGGGGATCATTCTCTGAGCTCATTATGTACCTATGTAACTTTTCTCACTACTGCCCACAGGTTGGGTATGGGGGGGCAAAATATATTAATGCACTAAACTAACATCAAATTATTAAGTGTAAATACTAATTGTAAAGATTCTAAGGAAAATGGGAATAAAGCATTAATTCCCAACTCCCTTGCTACATATGGTTAAATGAGCTTAAGCCCAAATTAATGGGCCTGGTAATGAAACTACAAAAGAAAATGATCCAAGTCTTAAGTCTCAGGATGAACAATTATAATTTCTTTGTTGAGGACAGGAAGCTGTACTGTACTTGTGCTGATCGTGGTCCACCTTTGCCGACTTCTGACCTTCCTCAGGAGTATTAATATTCAATTTTATTTCACTAGTTTCAGATTCAGAAGCATTATTTGTTACATTTATGGAAATCATTGCAATTCTAGCTGGACTGTAAATACAGTGGCGCCTCGATTAACGAGTTTAATCCGTTCCAGCACTGAGCTCATGTGGAAAACTCGTCTTGTGAAACAACAACAAAACTGTCGTAGGAGGTGTCCGAGAACCAGCTGGAACGCTCATTAATCGAGCGAAAGTTCGTCAGTCGAGACATATTTTCTGCGAGTGGCTTGCTCATTACTCGAAATGCTCGTAACTGGAGCTGCTCGTCACTCAAGGTTCCATTGTAATAATAATAATTACCGTTGTCAAAAACAGGAAGCCTGTACTGTACTTATTATTAGGCTTTTATTGGGGTCCCCCCCATTGGGAAGGACTACGGATGTCCCTTCACAATGCAACCCACAACAATCACCAGTGTTGACTTGCCTTTTTACAATGGCTGTTGAAATGACAAATGAAACTACTATAAATACAATGGGGCCTCGATTTACGGTGCTAATCCGTTCCCAGAGACAGATCGTATGTCGAAATATCGGAAGTCGAAGCGAATTTTCCCATAAGAAATAAAGGGATTTGAATTAATCCGTTCCCCACCCTCCAAAATATTAACATAAAAATACATTTTATACTGAATACAATGTTTTTTTCTAACTACAATACAGTACCAAAACTTCACTTACTTTTATGGAGGGATTTCGATGGCATATGGAAGATGGTGATGAGGGGGGAGGAGGAGAGTTGTTACTGTTTGGAAGGGGAGTCCCCTTCCATTATCACATCAGGCAGTGATGTTTTCTCTGGGCTACTCTCTCTCCTACGTTTTGCCTGAATACCACTAGGACCTAGTTGTGATTCAGTGCTTGTTTGTATGTTGGTAATGTATGTTTTCTTTGGCAATCTTTTCCAGAATAGCCCTGTCTCGTCACAATTAAACACTTGTTGTGGTAGGTATGCCTCACTCTGCACAAAATCTTTAAATTCGCCAATGAATCTTTCAGCCGCTGGTTTGTCTGCGCTGGCAGCCTCCCCATGCCTCACAACACTACGAATTCCACTTCTTTTTCTAAATTTCTCAAACCATCCCCTGCTCGCCTTAAACTCTTTCACTTCTGCATCACTCGTTCCAGGGGTTTTCTTTAAAAGGCCTTCATGCAATTTTCTTGCCTTTTCACAAATGATGGCCTCCGAAACGCTATCACCCGCTAACTCCTTGTTGTGTATCCAAATTAATAATAACTTTTCAACATCCTCAAGTGTTTGTGTTCTATGTTTCGTGATTATTGATACGCCTTTTGCCACGTTAGCACTCATAATGTCCTTTTTCTTAGCCAGTATGGTGGATATCGTTGACTGAGATTTGTTGTACTGCCTAGCCAGTTCACCGACCCGCACACCGTCTTCATATTTACGAATGATCTCTTGTTTCTGCTCTATGGTCATTCTTACATGGGATCTCATATGTTGAGCCTTACCACTGACTTTCTTGGGACTCATGGCGCGATAGAAAATAATTACTTTAATGTTAAATGCAAAAAATCACCACAAAAGCGGAATTTCTTGTAGGCGCGATCGTCACTAAGCGGGTAGCTGTAGTAAACTGAGGCAGGTCGGACCGCATGACTGGGAACCACGCGCTCAGCCGACCCGAACGTGTACCAACAAATATCGGATGTCGACGACACTATCGGATGTCGAGTCGCATTTTTTGATGAAATTTATATCGGAACTCGAATTTATCGTAAGTAGGGGCAATCGTATGTCGAGGTGCCACTGTACTGTAATTGGATAATTTTTTGGATTTGGAGGTTGTGCCATTTGTACAGACTAAATTCATGTGATTTAAAAATAGTAAAAGTTGGTGCATTTATTTAATGCAAAAAATCAAGATTTAATAAACTTGTTTTCAAAGTTATAAACATTTTTACAAAGTCTGCTAAACCCCATCTTAAGGTTAGGGAATATTATTTATTTTTTGTCTTGCTTATTTTCAGATGCTCTCTCCTGCATGAGCCTAGAATACATTGAGTTCATCCAACATTACAGAAAAGATTTGTCGATTCTTTACATTACCAGATGTGTTCTGGTAATTTTCACTCATATTAAAATCTCATAAAGTTTAGAAAATGTTTAAATTAGACCACTTCTGTGTCTCTCCTAAATTAGTCCCATTTTATTTATGCAAGTTCTTAAAAGAAAGTTTATACTGTTTTTAACTTTGATGTCCCTCAGAACAATCATCCTACAGAACTAACTAATGGCATAATTCCTGAGTACCTATTGCTAGGTGAATAGAGGTATCAGGTGAATAGAAACTTGCCTATCTGTTTCTGTCTTGCCCAGGGATTGAACCCAGGTACTGTACCTTAGTTTCAAGCTGAGGATATCACCCTGCCACAGAATCCCTTGTATACGTATGCATGCAGAAAAATACTGTAAAAGCATAAGAGACTAGGAATATCTGCAAATGCCTGAAGATCAGCTAAACCTATGTATTTCTTTGACTTTACGGAACCTTTACAGTGGTGGAGAAGATATCGTGGTGCCCCAGATGGAGGATGACGAGTCAATCACAGATATTGGGGAATTGGAGGGAAGCCAACCTACGACTCCACGTCCCGCCTCAACGGGCTCTCAACAGACTCCCACTCAAGGTAATGTACATACTTTAATAGTGGAACTCAATCCCTGGCACGGCCTTGGCATGACAAAGTGGCATTTACATGCCGTTCCAGGCCATTGAGGGCTACTGATCACGTGGTTCTATATGGCTAACCATCCTGTGCGATGGGTTTTTTAGCATCACATTTTTGACACACTTTGTACTCATAGTTAAGGATAGCTGCATAAATGCAGATGTACTTAATTATGATAATACAAAAAAAATCGATTTGGTGATTACCTGAGCTAGCTCATACTGGGAACCATAGAGGGGACCCACTAGAAAGAGATGTTTCATTACATTTAACACTGCCAGCCACTTTGACTGGACGGTAGAGCGACGGTCTCGCTTCATGCAAGTCGGCGTTCAATCCCCGACCGTCCAAGTGGTTGGGCACCATTCCTTCCCCTCATCCCATCCCAAATCCTTATCCTGATCCCTAGCGGCTTGGTGCTTTACCTTGATTATTTCCTACAAAAGAACAAATACTATATTTGGAACAATTTATTTTTGGCACACCATGAGAATGTCATTATAAAAAGGCACAGTACAGAGGTTAAGGCACAAAATGAGCGAGCTTATAGGTTTCGGATGTATTTTTTGTGGTATACAAGATATTTTACAGTATTATTGTAGAAAAACTACATTTGACAAACTACCATGGGGTAATTAGGTTCCTTAAATACTGTGCTGTACTGTCTGCAAATTGTTAAGAAAAAATGTTTTGCATGATACCAAAAAAATGTGTGTACTGTAAAAGAGTGCAACAAATAACCTGGCCATTTCTTGTATATTTTCTATTTGCATTTCTACTGTGTACACAACAGGTACGCTGCGGTCTCCACGAGCACGTCGACAACGTACTACCTCTCAATCACAGCCGTTGCGTACTCGAGAGCCAATCTTGCGTGGTCGGCGTCGGACCATATACACAGCAGGCAGACCTCCATGGTACGATTGTCAGGGACAACTGGTTGAGCCATTTGTTATAGGTGAGTTACCTTGTCACTAGTATATATTTTTCAGTAATATATGAATATACAGTAACTAAGCCATGTTTATTTTACAAAAAACTAATCAAATTCCTTTGTATGTGGGGAAATAGAAAGGATTTCCGTTAATTATTTGAGCAAAAAAAAGTTAAATTTCCTTTTTATTTTGCCATTGTAACACTGGTCTACATTCTCAACTCGATTCACAAACAGTGCAGAAATGGTTGGGCACATTTTTCCTTGCATCAAATGCCTCTGTTTCCCGAGCAGTAAATAGGTACCCGGGAGTTGGGCACCTGTTGTAGGTAGCATCCTGGGGAAGGTCAGTAGTTGGCCTAGGGGTACTGTACAGGCTTCCTGTCCCCGGCAGTGGGAATTAAGTACTGTACTGTAATACAATGCAGTAAAATCACAGCATCATCGGAGTGGCTCGAGTTGGGGACAATAGAACGAGAGGGCCCAGTTGGAAGCTGGAAATAGAGATGAGTTGGATAAATTTTAGAACCATTTTAACACGTTATTTAAGAGGGCTTTAATGATTTCTCTTGTCAGGTACAAGAAATTTTTACAGCTCAGTACAGTACATCCTTGATTCAACAAACTACTGTATATGGGACTAACCCCAATTTGTTGCAATGAGAGATTTGTTGTAACCAGAGATGCCTCCAGGATGCATTTCCCATGCCCTATGAGCTAATTTCATTTACCCAAATTTTCATTTCAATCAAATAATATAATAGACCACTACCAAATGAACATGTCTGCAAAAAAAATTCAACCACATCCAGCTTATTTCTCATGTCCCCAACCTCAAAACACATTTTCAAAAAGTAGCATAGCCATACCTGAGTGAAGGAAAAAGCTTGCCAACTCAAAACGAATACAAAACCGTCGAATTTGTTTTAAGTATCCTTAATAGCTTTCCCAAGGCTCCAACTATTTCATGTAATGTTAAGACCCTAAATAGAAATCATGAGCATGATTGGAGCCATATTAAATGTGTTACCATGCATGCTTTGGTATTTCCCGCACACATGGGTTGATTGCACTAAGCGAAATTTTAATTTCAATCTGTCATATGAAGGATAAATACCAAGGGAACCTGTCTATAAAAAGATTTAACTACATTTTTCAAATGTTTTACCAAACTTGTAGCTTTATTGAACAAATAATTCCATTATAATTACGTCTTGCAATACGAACATGCCATATAATATGCAATAATAAATACAGTTTATGCACTTCCTCTTCCTTATAATAATAGGCAAATTGCCGATTCAATTATGGCCAAATTAAATAGTAAAATAAGGAAAATCAGCACACCAACTTGTATTTGAGTCATAGATGATCTGCCAGAGATCATTTAATATTGAGGATGTAAACAGTAAACCAGTCAAATGAGTGTAAATAAAAGGTATTACTAATACAATAGCTAGGTACAGTAGATACAAAATTTGACTGCTAGCCTGTGCTCGTCACACCAGCTTGTATTCGTGATTTTTTTTTTGTAAGATTTTCTAATACTGTAGATAAATAGCGCTATGTTGTGATTCCAGCGTATATTATCTGACGCTCTTTCTTTGAGGTGTGTGTGGTGGGAGTGCCTCGGGGAAGACCACAGTCGCCAGGAAAATTATTGAAGAGTTGGACGTGCCTTGGGTTACCCTTCTTTCTCTCGACTCGTTTTATAAGGTAGGTAATTGGATTTTTCCCAGTCTTGAAGGTACTAAATATATTAAAAATACATTTCAGGAATATTTGTTTCAGTAGTGAATCTCTTTGAGGGAAGGGGGGTTTACCATATTCAAGTTTTTGTAATTTCAAGTAGTCCACAAAAGGCGACATGAGATTCTAATGCTCATTTATTCTTTCATATTTACAAAATGACACATGGCAAAGATTTTAGGGAAGATGGGCTATCACAAGTGTCATCTTGAGGTTATCTTGTGATGATTTCGGGGCTTTAGTGTCCACGTGGCCCGGTCCTCGACCAGGCCTCTACCCCCCAGGAAGCAGCCCGTGACAGCTGACTAACACCCAGGTACCTATTTTACTGCTAGGTAACAGGGGCATAGGGTGAAAGAAACTCTGCCCATTGTTTCTCGCCGGCACCTGGGATCGAACCCAGGACCACAGGATCACAAGTCCAGTGTGCTGTCTGCTCGGCCGACCGGCTCCCATACTGGGAGATGTGGATTTCATCTTGTAACTACAGTTAGGTGACCAGACGACGAATCACAATGTGGCTGATGGTATGGTGACCAGACCACACATCAGAAAGTGAAGAAACGATGAAATTATGTCATTCCTGTCCCATTATAAAGCTGTGTGAAAGAACTCTTAATCATCCTGTAGATTGGTCTTCTTTTAAAATAATCTTTCCTGTCTCTATTCTTGCCTTATTCTTACATTCATCCTATTTCTACTTTATTCTTATATTCATCTTAAATTATTTTTACATTGATTGTATTGCAGATGAAAAGTCACAATAATGTGGCTGAAAAATGTTGAGCAAACCACACATTAGAAATTGAAGAGACGACGACGTTTCGATCCATCCTGGACCATTATCGAGTCGATTGACAATCGATTGGATAATGGTCCAGGATGGAGCAAAATGTTGTCGTCTCTTCAATTTCTAGTGTGTGGTTTGGTCAACATCCATCCTATTCTTATTTTATTCTTAACTTTCTCTTACCTCTTATCTTTCTCTTACCTGTGGAGGGCTTATTGCTTTTCCTTGGACCATCCATCCATCCGTCTGTATGTCACTTGAACAAGAGTTTACTGAACAGTTATAATATTTAATTGAGGTAGAGAAAAACTCTATTCTCTTACACACAGAAATCACAATAACGTGATGCATCAAATGAACAAGTCCACAAGGGCCGTGACGAGGATTCGAACCTGCGTCCGAAGGCAGCATCTGGGATGCTCTTGAACGCAGGTTCGAATCCTCGTCACGGCCCTTGTGGATTTGTTCACTCTATTCTCTTCCTCAATTTTATTTTCTGCTTAAATTTAGATTACGTGTTTGGATTTTGCACTATTTATAAATAATGTTGTCTAATGTATCATATTTGCCAGGAGATAGGACACCTTTTGTCCGCCACAAATCAAATATATATTATGTATTTTTACATGCACAATATCACATGTTTTTCCTTACACAACAACTTGAAGATTACTCCTAGTAAATGCATGACAAAACATACTAAGTAAAAGGACCACAAAATATTCTTGTAAAATAAATGTTTTGTATGCCGTAAATGCTATAATTCCAGTAAAGGCATTCATTGGACAGTATTGCTACAGTTATTGTTTAAAGGGAAATTTATCATAATAAATAAAGCCCAACCCTTTGCATGAAATGAAGTGAAAGTGATGACGTTTTGACGCATCCTGAACACTCGTCAATTCAAAGTCACTCATCATGACTTTAATTTAATTTCATTTGTTTGGGTTGAACCATTTGTTTCAGCCACGTTTTTGTGACTTATTCTTTCTCTCTCTATCTTAAGACAGTTCATTAATCACATTCGTTTCTAATTGTCAAAGGTGTTGACAGAGAAGCAACATGAAGAAGCAGCAAGAAATGAATACAACTTTGATCATCCTGATGCCTTTGATTTTGAATTAGTTGCAAAGACGCTGGTTAGACTAAAGGAGGTAAAAAAGTCGAGGTCCCAATATACAACTTTGTCACACATTCCCGTGAGATCAAAACTGTGAGTAATTGTATTAATTTTATCATAATATCTACTGTCTTTCCATTTGACTTGGATGTTGTAATTAATGTGGATTAAAACAGTAAATAAGAGGGATTGCACAATGAAAACATAAGAACATGATATATCTATGAGGAAATATTTGAGCATTTGAGCCGTATGATAGGATCGAACCTGCACCCCTAGAACACCTCAGGCACATGCAGGGATGTGGACTCGATCAGGTCATTCTGCTCAATTTGTTTTTCTTGGCAAGAGGGATTTTATAGATATGGAAAGCACACTTCACCCTCTGTGATTGTGAATGACAAAAAGTACAAAAGGCAGATTTTTTTAAGTGCACTTGCCTACACCATATGGCTGGGGAGTCCTGTACCCCCTTCTTATTCCTCCATAAATAAAATGTCAGCATGATAAAAGGTAGATAACTATTAGGGGAAAGTGCGAAGCCATTATGACTATATAGCACTGGGAAGGGATCAGGATAAGGATTTGGGATGAAATGGAGGAAAGGAATCGTGTCCAACCACTTAGACGGTTGGGGATTGAACTCCGACCTGCATAAAGCGAGACAGGAGCTCTACCGTCCAGCCCAAGTGGTTGAGCTAGGCCTGTTAAAATCAAATTGTGCACAAGACAGTTCACTAACTGATATTAAAAGCTACCTAACCTTAGTTCTTACTCTAACCTAACCCAACCCAACCCAACCCATCCATGCCTAACACTGCCTAATCTAATGATATAAATGGTGTTTATAATCAGAAAATAGGCTTTGTTGTACCAACTTGTGTATGATTTTATCATATCCTTTGCAGCATTGTTTACTAATATGGAATGAATGGATGACGATAGTAGTGAGGATTTGTATACAGATATTTGAGGACTTGTTAATTGCGGTATACATTTAAGATTTAGGAAATGTTGGCCTCTGTCCAGAGCCTGGTGAGGCTGCTCCCTCCCACGATCCGTCCAGAGCCTGGTGTGGCCCAGCCATCCACAGCCTTTAGGCATAGTATATACTTGCTCTGTCTCTATCTAGAAATCTGACAGCCTGGTGTGGCCTTCTGTCCAGAGCCTGGCATGGCCCATGTTCTGAGTCTGGTGTGGCCCCGTTCAGAGCCTGGCATGGCCCCCGTTCAGAGCCCGACGTGAACCCCGTTCAGAGCCCGGCGTGAACCCCGTTCAGAGCCCGGCGTGAACCCCGTTCAGAGCCCGGCGTGAACCCCGTTCAGAGCCCGGCGTGAACCCCGTTCAGAGCCCGGCGTGAACCCCGTTCAGAGCCCGGCGTGAACCCCGTTCAGAGCCCGGCGTGAACAGAGCCCTGTGACCAGAGCTTGGTGTGAGTCCCTGTGCAGAGCCCGGCATGGACTTTGTCACTCTTGAAGTGTGATGCAATGACTTCACCTATTATTTACATCTTTTTTTTTTAAGCGAATTAAAATTAAATGCATATAACTAATTTTGTTTAATTTCATTTGATTGAATTTCTCATCAGTATATATATTTTTTTATACAGAAAACTATGTATGGTGCCAATGTCATTATATTCGAGGGGATTATAGCTTTCTACTCACCTGATGTTTTAAAGGTATGTCTGCCAGTTTGTTCATTATAATAATTTGTGAAAATATTAGAATAGAAGTAATTTCTCAGATTGCTTGATCTTTCTGTCATAAAGTTTAAATTATGGTTGAAATGATTTAATTTAGATAACCAGTGTACTGTAATATGTTTTCTGTAATTACTGCAAGAGTTCGGTAATTCAGATTCCGGTAACTCAATTCTCCTAGCAATCTGAATTAATTCACATTCAGGTTTTTTTTTAACTTTTAACCCGCATAGGAATTTGGATTACCAAGATTTCTACTGAATGAAAACCTGAGTAAATTTAAAGTTTTTCGTCTTTGAATATTCCCAATAAAACATTTGACTAACTTCAATTTCAGCTTGAAAAGGGGCAGGTCCCACATAATTTGGATAATTGAGCATAGACAGTATTGTAATCTGTACAGTACAGAAATAAGTTATTATTCCAGTTGTGGACTGTAAGGTCCTTCTTCCCCCTTCCCCTAGGCCAGATACTGACCTTTCCCAGGATGCAAATCACAATAATTGCATAACATGCATAACACTCGGATACATATTTTACTGCTACGTGAACAGAGGCATCAGGTGACAGGATATGAGTCCAACCATTTCTGTCATGCCTGGAAATTGAACCCAGGTCCCATTTCATAGTCCTGGACAAGCTATTGAAGAATGGTCCTGCTTTGATGGAATCCATGACAAAGTTGGCGAGCTCAGCATTGTAAGCGTTGGGAGACTCCACTGCCATGCCAAATGGTTGATGATATAACCGAGAGTCAAACAGAAGTACGTAATGTAATTATCAGGAGAAAGCGCTGAGCCACGTGTATTTATGGTTACTCGGCTCGATGAAATAATTCTAGAATAGAAGAAAGTCGATATTAAATTAAGATTGTTTACCATCGCAGCTTTGTCATTTACAACATTGGTGATAAGTGAGGTTACATAAGTCACCTTGACTGGAACCCTGTGCTTAGGCTTATTGAGTCACCCCCCCTCCCCCTAGGCAATAGCTACTGGCCTTTCTCCAGGATGCCACCCGCAACAATCGCCTAACCAACTGCTAGGTGAACAGAGGTATCAGGCGATAGGAAACTTTCCCAGGCATTTCTTTCCTGCCTGGGGATTGAACCTAGGAGTCTCAGTTGTAAGCTCAGGGCATAGACCACTGAGCTACCGACTTGCTTGTTGACAATGAACACATTCATTGGTGAACACATTCATTGGTGAACACACTTAGCTACCGACTTGCTTGTTCATTATTCATTGGTGAACATCACCTCTGAGATTTTAAACATTCCCTCTAGCCTCTCTGTGTTATTTGGTGGTAATGCATCCCTGCATCCACATTGTATAAACTGCAGTCTATTTATGTGGGTGCGAATAACAGTTTAGATGACATGGATGAAGTGGTGGATTACAACCAAATAACGCAGTGGGATTTCAGGGAAGATATATAATCTTGGATGCATTGGGAGCTAGCTGCATTTTGAGAGCCTTCCGTATTGTATGCATTTTGGCCTGGTTGGTAGGCCTCATATTTTATAGGTTCCAGTTCAAATCCTTGATCAAAATTAAATAAATCAATTATTTTCCTTTGATGAGGCCACCAGAGATGGTGGCCCTTGGGTAAATTCAGATAAATATACAGCTTTTATAATTAAATTACTTGATAATTAATTTATTTTTTTTTCTAGTTATTAGATATGAAAGTATTTGTAGATACTGACTCGGATGAGAGATTAGTGAGACGGCTACAGAGAGACATTGGTGAAAGAGCGAGAGAACTGGATGGTGTTCTTAAACAGTACTTCAAATTCGTCAAACCAGCATTTGATTACTATATCGCTCCGTCTATGGTAAGCTTACACTTGGCGATGATGCTTGGGAGTGCTTGTGAACACTATTAACCCAAGATCTATTGGTCCAGGACAGTTACAGTATTTGCTAGCAGATAGGACTTGCTTTTGGTCTCATCACCAACTGAATATATATTATATTTACATATTTTCCCCCCACAAAACCACATGAAAATATCTTTCAATGAGTGTATAAGGAAACATGCTTAATTAATTTTCTCAAAATATCTTTGTAAATTAGGTGTGTCTTATTTACTGAAAAATAAAGTACTGCATCTGCTAAAGACAAAGGAATAACTTTTCTATTATTTCAAGTTCTATTTGAAGGGAGAAAATGAGGATAGCAAAAGAGAAGACTTTTATTCCATGTTTTACTCTTAATCTGGGTAAACTACCAACTGGAAAAAATTAGTTGTTCTGAGTGCTTGATTACTATTCGTTAAAGGTCTTGCAGATTTGGGGTGGAGGAATGGATGGATTGTGTGCCGTGTCAGCTGTGTCATCTATGGGAACATAGAGACATGTTCTTAATTTACCAGGGCAGGGGAAATTGTTTGTGTTTGAGTTTCTAAAGCTGCCGAGCAGCTGACAGTTGGTTGGATTGGCATGTGGGCAGTTGGATGGCCACTAGCTGTCGTGAGCTAATGTGACGTCCTGCGGAAAGCATTGCATAATGGTTTTGTTGAAGATGTGTAACTTTTGACTAGGTGGGCTGCCCTCCCACCAGATTTTCCAGTTGTCAGGGACTGGAAGCCTGAATTTAGGCTTGTCTAGGTACCCCTAGACCAACTAATAACCTTCCCCAGGATGTAACCCCACAATAGGTGCCTAACTTTCAAGTACCTATTTACTACTGATAGGTGAATAGGTGCATCATGTGAAAGGAAATGTGCTTAACTGTTTCTGTCCTGTATGAAAAAATGGCCCCAGGTCCTCGATTGTGAGTCAAAGACAGACCGCTAGGTAGCCTGAAATACAACTCGCTTGCCAACCGGCTAACACGAAAGATGCCCAACTTCCAGCCAGTGATCTGTGGTGCTCCATGAGGTTAGCCAGACTAGAAAAGAACAGTGTTTACAATAACAAGGAGATATGTTATCATTATAGTACATGCCGGAACAAACACCTGGGCAAAGATTAGTCGAGTATTTGTGTCTACTTCCGAGACTTGTAAAGTCATACGTCACTCGTGGCTGCTTAGTCTGTATTTATTAATCGGTTTTTGAGCTTTGAAACCTTGTGAGATCATTCTTGACCCAATATTGTTACAGTACTGCTTTAGACAACCTTGTAGCTCATAAAATTTTTAAATAAACGCAAACTAAGCTACCATGATCGATGAAAGATGTACAGGTGTCATAAGGTGAAACACATAAAGGACTGATTAACCCTGGCCCAGAATCAGTAATTGTAACTAAACAACAGAAATTAGAGTGCTTGTCCTTGTAGTCAGTAGAGGATTAAAGTGGTAAGTATCCCATTGAGAGTAGTGTGTTGACAAACAGTGTTACTGGAAGTGGAGTCTGTGGAAGTGTAAATTTTGAGGAGATATGCAGTACTGATACACAGGACAGGGATCATGCAGTCACATAAGGGAANATGTATTCATGCAATAGACAACATGTTGCATAAGTTAAATTGGTTACATAATGGTAAAATAATTGTTTATTATACAAAGCCACATTACCGTGGTGTAGTGGTAAGACACTCGCCTGGCGTTCCGCGAGCGCTATGTCATGGGTTCGTATCCTGGCGGGGAGGATTTACTGGGCGCAAATCCTTAACTGTAGCCTCTGTTTAACGCAACAGTAAAATGTGTACTTGGATGAAAAACGATTCTTCGCGGCGGGGATCGTATTCCAGGACCTGCCCGAAACGCTACGCGTACTAGTGCTGTACAAGAGTGTAACAACTCTTGTATATATCTCAAAAAAAAAAAAAAAAAAAAAAAAATTACGGATTTGTTGCCAAGCTGCAGCCCTGCTAACTCGTGGTAAACCAATGTGTACCAGTTTCTGGGTCAATTTGCAATGTGTTGTTTTGCATTAGTTATGCAATGGTTTAGAATTAACAGATGAATATACAATTATATGTGAATACTGTATAGAGAATCTTGTACTTTAACATTGAGGACTTGGTGAATGTAGGACCCCAGGGCAGTGTGCTATTGTATATTAATAAAGTAGCATAGTTTGCTCACAACTGTAAGGACCTGAATTTGATTCCTGCAGCGGGAAGGGAACGTTTGGGTATATTTCCTTTCAACTGATACCTCTGTTCGCCCAGCAATAACAGGTACCCGGGAGTTAGTCAACTGCTGTGGGTTGCCTCCTGGGAAGGTTTGTAATTGGCCTAGGGAGACTTTGAAACGTCTAATGTAACACAATGAAATCGCAAGAATATAATGAATATACAGTATGAATAAGGTAGGGAGTACCACCTCTGGCTGGAAGAAGGGGACCCTTAGCCTCGGAGGAAACCACAAAGAGGTTGTGCAATGGAATCAAACCTGCGTATGTGCTTGAGGAGTTCAGGGGCACAGATTTGATTCCATAGTACATTCTCGGTATTTATTCAGCCCAATAGGCCTCCTGTCCCCTAACAATTGGAAATTAAGACCCTTAAAAGTTGAAATCAACCAAGTTATAATAGATGATTCGGGTAATAGATGCAGTGCCCGTGGCATAGTGGTAAGGTGCTCGCCTGGAGTTTTGTGAGCACTTTGTCCTGGGTTTGTAGCCTGGCCGGGGAGGATTTACTGGGCGCAAATCCTTAACTGTAGCCTCTGTTTACCCAACAGTAAAATGGTTACCTGGTTGTTAAATGATTTGGCGAGTCGTATTCCGGGGAACATAGGATTAAGGACCTGCCCGAAATGCTATGCATGCTAGTGGCTGTACAAGAATGTAAGAACTCTTGTATATACAGTACATATAAATATATAAATGGTAAAAGGGCAGCCAGCACCCTGAATAAATATTGCACTGACAAACTAGAGCATTGACAAACTAAAAAGATTCAAAAGCCCTGGAGTGGACAGAATTTAGTCTAATGTCAGTGAGGAATTGGCAGATAAACTGTTTCATCCACTGAAGCTCCTTTTCAGAAAATCCCTGGACCAAGGAATAGTTCCTCTAGATTGGAAATGTGCAAATGTAACCCCCCCCCCCTTCTTTTCATAAAAGGCAGAGAGAGCTCGGTAAAAAACTACTGTCTGATTAGCTTGACCTTGCGTATTTGCAAGCTCACTGGGAGAATCCTAAGGGAGGAAATTACCACTCTGTGGTGCAGTGGTAATACACTCGCCTGGCATTCCGCGAGCGCTTTGTCATGGGTTCGTATCCTGGCCGGGGAGGGATTACTGGGCACAAATCTTAACTGTAGCCTCTGTTCAACTTGACAGTAAAATGTGTACTTGGTTGTAAAAACGATTCTTTGCGGCGGGGATTGTATTCCAGGGACCTGCCCGAAACGCTACACATACTAGTGGCTGTACAAGAATGTAACAACTCGTGTATATACTGTATCTCAAAAAAAAATCTTCACCATCTCGCCATAAACAATCTTAGTAAAATCAATGCAACATGGGTTTTGTTAAAAATAAATCCTGCCTTAAATCTGCTCACATTTTGGGAAAACTGTAACCAGCTATTCAGACAAAGAACTTTCTGTAGATGATGTTATAATGAACTTCACTAAAGCTTTTGATAAGGATCAATTGATCATAGGATCAATTCTATAGTATGACTGCCGAGTTCCTTGTCCGAAACTCTGGAAGGAATCACACATGATATACTGGGAAATTATAAGCACATAGAATAAAAGGAAAATGGATAAAACAATGGTTAAAACAAAGAATGCCAAGGTCAACGGAAATGGAAACCGATTGCAGAAATGTGGCGAGTGGAGTACCACAGGGGTTCCATTTGGGGCCAACCTTTTTGTCATATTCATCACATGACATAGATGAGAATACAATATTTCAAACCATATCAAATTTGCAGATGACACTTAAGATTTTTGGTAAAGTAGGAGGTGTAAATGATATTGAGGCCTTGCTTAGAGATCTACATGAACTCCACAAATGACTGGCAAAGGCTTTTTAATATTGAAAAATGCAAGACCTTGCATGTGGGGCTGGGGGCATTAACAATGTGCATAACAGCTACAAACATCATTACCTGCAGCTGATTGATGAAGAAATGGTCCTATGCAGGCGATGAGTCACAATAACGTGGCTAAAGTATGTTGACCAGACATACAGGTGAGGAACGACGACGTTTCGGTCCGTCCTGGACCATTCTCAATCGACTTGAGAATGGTCCAGGACGGACTGAAACGTCGTCGTCCCTTCACCTTCTAGTGTGTGGTCTGGTCAACAAATGGTCCTATGAGTCAGAATCCACCAATCACTGAAAGTTGTTCAACAAGTAGGTGCTGCAGTAAAAGAAAACAAAATCAATCAAACCCTAGAAATTATCAAGCAAACTTCTGACTTTAAGGGAAAGAAAGTAGTTATTCAGTTGTATAAATCTCTGATGTTCCCCCACTTGAATTATTGTATCCAAGCTTGGAGACCTCATCTTCATATAGACATACCTGCTTTGGAGAAAGTTCAACACCAGATGACAAAAATCATCCTAGAACTAAGTCAACTCTCATACCAGGAACAGTTGAGGGCTTGGGGCTAACAACTCTGCAAACTAGACATGACAGGGCTGATCTCATTTAAAATTAAAATACAGTACTGTACAATCTAAGAGAATATTTACCCAAACCACTTCTTTGAAAGGCCAAATGTAACACAAACTAGGAGCAACCATTTAAAGCTCGACAAGCCACAATGTAGGACAGAAAACAGGAGATACTTTTTAACCCATTGTGTTATAACCCAGGAACTGCATATCTGCCAAAGCCATAAATGCCAAAACACTGCTGAAATTCAAAATCCAACTCGGTAAAATCATCAGGACAAATTGGGGATAACTTTGACAAACTGCTGGCTTCCTGGTTCTATATGACCTTTAGTGGCCACGTCAAGGCTACTAAAGATAATGGCCCTCAGGTAAATTCAGGTATATGGAAGGGAATTATCAAGGGAAAGCACCAAGCCATTAAGACTGTACAGTATAGCACTTGGAAGGGTCAGGATAAGGATTAGAATGGGGCGGGGCAAAAGAATGGTGCCCAGTCACTTCGATGGTCGAGGATTGAACACCGACCTGCATGAAGCTAGACCGGCACTCTACCGTCAAGCCCAAGTAGTTGGGTTGGGCTCCCGTCCAGCCCAATTTGGGTACAGACGTGCTTGTTGTCTAGAGTATCAAAGACATTTGACTTTTTGAGACTAATCATACTGTAATCATGAAGTGACATGTACTTGTACAACAGTGTTGGAAAAGCAAAATCAGTTATGATTAATGAATTGTAGTCCAGCCATTGAATGAAATGACCTTGATACGATAACTTCATGGAAACACAATTCTGCAAGCAACTGCATGTAACAGCCAGGTTGACGTGATCACCAGCCAGGAGGCCTGGTCAGAGCTAAAGGGACATAGATCCTCTTGAACAACCTAAGGTAACCTCAAGGTAACCTCACGGTAACCTCAAGATAGGTCACTACTTGTTGCATCCAGCAAGGGCATTAGAACCGTAGCTTATGCAGTAAATGAAACTACCCAGTTTTCTAATAATTTCCATTATTAAAAACTTGAACATTGTTTTGATTCAAATTAACTGCATTTATAGTAGACACTCGTTTAGCTCACTACGTAACTATCAGATGTGCAGATAATAAAAAAAAAAAAGTAGTCAGGTTAGATAACAAAGCATGTTATTGAGTGGTCGAAATAAAGTTATCTGGTGGCTTTGATTTTTGCAATGTTCCAGCAGAAGAAAGCCCAACAGACCAGTTATTCTAAGGGTTACCATTAAAGCAACTAAAAATAAAATATGAATTGTGATTAAAGTTTTCGAAATGGCTAATGAGCCATCAGCAAAGGCCGACACAAAAATTGAAAGACATTGTATTACAATCAGTCCATGTCAATTGACAGTTTCTGGTAGCATAGTGCATGTAGTACATAGTACATGTAGTAGTACACTTGCCCCAGCATCTTGAGTGACTGGGTTTGAGCTCTGGCTTGGCAGGATTGACAGTGCATCAATCTTCAGTTGTTCACCCCCTGTTCACCCAGTTGTAATTGGGGATCTGGTTGAAAACCAGTTGGTGGTTCGTATTTTTGGGTATGCTTGTAGGGCGAGGTTTACCATGAGATAGCAGGTTCAGAGCTTTTTCTCTTCCCATATGACAGGTGTCAGAAGTCGTCTACCTTTGTACCTGTGCTAAAAATATGAAAAGGGGAAAGAAAAAAAAATTAATGTAATCTGGATCCAGCAATAAGTGCCCAAGTTGCTCTTCCTTAGCGAAATGAATTTTGGGGATCATCTCTGAGCATTATGTACCTATGTAACCTTTCTCACTACTGCCACAGGTTGGGTATGGGGGGGCAAAATATATTAATGCACTAAACTAATATCAAATTATTAAGTGTAAACACTAATGTAAAGTATTCTAAGGAAAATGGGAATTTTTAAAGATTCAAAGGAAAATGGGACTAAAGCATTAATGCCCAACTCCCTGCTACATATGGTTAAATGAGCTCAGCCCAAATTAATGGGCCTGGTAATGAAACTCGACAAAAGAAAATGATCAAGTCGTAAGTCTCAGGATAAACAATTATAATTTCTTTGTTGAGGACAGGAAGCTGTACTGTATTGTGCTGATCGTGGTCCACCTTTGCCGACTTCTGACCTTCCTAGGAGTATTATATTCAATTTTATTTCACTAGTTTCAGATTCAGAAGCATTATTTGTTACATTTATAGAAAATCATTGCAATTCTAGCTGGACTGGTAAATACAGTGGCTCCTCGATTAACGAGTTAATCCATTCCAGCACTGAGCTCATGTGGAAAACTCGTCTTGCGAAACACAACAAAACTGTCGTCGGTGTCCGAGAACCAGCTGGGATGCTCATTAACGAGCGAAAGCCGTCAGTCGAGACATATTTTTGCGAGTGGCTTGCTCATTACTCGAAATGCTCGTAACTGGAGCTGCTCGTCACTCGAGGTTCCCTGTAATAATAATAATTACCGTTGTCAAAAACGGGAAGCCTGACTGTACTTATTAAGGCTTTTATGGGGTACCCCCCATGGGAAGGACTACGGATGCCCTTCACAATGCAACCCACAACAAGGGCATAATCCTGAGTACCTATGCTAGGTGAATAGAGGTATCAGGTGAATAGAAACTTGCCCATTTGGTTCTGTCTTGCCCAGGGATTAACCCAGGTACTGTACCTTAGTTTCGAGCTGAGGACATCACTGCCACAGGACCCTTGTATACATATGCATGCAGAAAAATACTGTAAAGCATAAGAGACTAGGAATATCTGCAAATGCCTGAAGATCAGCTAAACCTATGTTGACCAGACCACACACTAGAAGGTGAAGGGACGACGACGTTTCGGTCCGTCCTGGACCATTCTCAAGTCGATTGTGATGAGGAAGTAGGAGACAGGCAATAAATAGGCAAGAGAGAGCTGAGAAGCAAAGTAAGGTGTAGTAGAGGGGATAGTAATAATAATAAGAGCTGCAGAAGGGCATTGGCCCATACGAGGCAGCTCCTATTATAACCACCGAATGAGAAGGAGATGGGAATAAGAAGAGGATAGCAAGGGAGCGAGGGAGAAGAGAGAAAGAAAAGGAAAGAGAAAGAAAGAAAATAGAAGGGGTAGGCTTATGTTAGGTCACGTTTGTAGAAAGATTAGAGCATTTGAGTATATACTGTGATAGGGAAGAGTCCACAGCAACAAAGCCAGGACTCAAGTTCATGTTGGGTACATTGTGTATTAGAGCCACGTTATTGTGACTCATCGCCAGCTAAACCTATGTATTTCATTCACTTTACGGAACCTTTACAGTGGTGGAGAAGATATCGTGGTGCCCCAGATGGAGGATGACGAGTCAATCACAGATATTGGGGAATTGGAGGGAAGCCAACCTACAACTCCACGTCCCGCCTCAACTGGCTCTCAACAGACTCCCACTCAAGGTAATGTACATACTTCAATAGTGGAACTCAATCCCTGGCACGGCCTTGGCATGACAAAGTGGCATTTGCATGCCGTTCCAGGCCATTGAGGGCTACTGATCACGTGGTTCTATATGGCTAACCATCCTGTGCGATGGGTTTTTAGCATCACATTTTTGACACACTTGTACTCATAGTTAAGGATAGCTGCATAAATGCAGATGTACTTAATTATGATAATACAAAAAAAATCGATTTGGTGATTACCTGAGCTAGCTCAGACTGGGAACCATAGAGGGGACCCACTAGAAAGAGATGTTTCATTACATTTAACACTGCCAGCCACTTTGACTGGACGGTAGAGCGACGGTCTCGCTTCATGCAGGTCGGCGTTCAATCCCCACCGTCCAAGTGGTTGGGCACCATTCCTTTCCCCTCATCCCATCCCATATCCTTATCCTGATCCCTTCCAAGTGCTATATAGTTGTAGTGGCTTGGTGCTTTACCCTGATTATTCCTACAAAAGAAGAAATACTATATTTGGAACAATTTATTTTTGGCACACCATGAGAATGTCATTATAAAAAGTGCACAGTACAGGGGTTAAGGCACAAAATGAGCGAGCTTATAGGTTCTGGATGTATTTTTTGTGGTATACAAGATATTTTACAGTATTATTGTAGAAAAACTACATTTGACAAACTACCATAGGGTAATTAGGTTCCTTAAATATTGTGCTGTACTGTCTGCAAATTGTTAAGAAAAAATGTTTTGCATGATACCAAAAAAATGTGTGTACTGTAGAAGGGTGCAACAAATAACCTGGCCATTTCTTGTATATTTTCTATTTGCATTTCTACTGTGTACACAACAGGTACGCTGCGGTCTCCACGAGCACGTCGACAACGTACTACCTCTCAATCACAGCCGCTGCGTACTCGAGAGCCAATCTTGCGTGGTCGGCGTCGGACCATATACACAGCAGGCAGACCTCCATGGTACGAGTCAGGGACAACTGGTTGAGCCATTTGTATAGGTGAGTTACATTGCCACTGAGTATATATTTTTCAGTAATATATGAATATACAGTAACTAAGCCTTGTTTATTTTACAAAAAAAAAAACAAATCAAATTCCTTTGTATGTGGGAAATAGAAAAAGATTTCAGTTAATTATTTGAGCAAAAAAAGTAAATTTCCTTTTTATTTTGCCATTGTAACACAGTGGTCTACATTCTCAACTCAATTCACAAACAGTGCAGAAATGGTTGGGCACATTTTTCTTGCATCAAATGCCTCTATTTCCCGAGCAGTAAATAGGTACTCCGGGAGTTGGGCACCTGTTGTAGGTAGCATCCTGGGGAAGGTCAGTAGTTTAGTTGGCCAAGGGGTACTGTACAGGCTTCCTGTCCCCGGAGTAGGAATTAAGTACTGTACTGTAATACAATGCAGTAAAATCACAGCATCATCGGAGTGGATCGAGTTGGGGACAAGAACGAGAGGGCCAGTTGAAAGCTGGAAATAGAGATGAGTTGGATAATTTTAGAACCATTTTAGCACATTATTCAGTGGGCTTAATGATTTCTCTTGTCAGGTACAAGAAATTTTTACAGTTCAGTGCAGTACAACCTTGATTCAACAAACTACTCTATATGGACTAACCCCAATTTGTTGCAATGAGAGATTGTTGTAACCAGAGATGCCTCCGGATGCATTTCCCATGCCTATGAGCTAATTTCATTACAAATTTCATTTCAATCTAATAATATAATAGACCACTACCAAATGAACATGTCTGCAAAAAAAAATTCAACCACATCCAGCTATTCTCATGTCCCCAACCTCAAAACACATTTTCAAAAAGTAGCATAGCCATACCTGAGTGAAGGAAAAACCTTGCCAAGTCAAAACGAATACAAAAACGTCGAATTTGGTTTAGTATCCTTAATAGCTTTCCCCAAGGCTCCAACTATGTCGTGTAATGTTGAGATCCAAAATAGAATCATGAGCATGATTGGAGCATATAAATGTGTACCATGCATGCTTTGGTATTTCCCGCACACAGGGGTGATTGCACTAAGCGAAATTTTATTTCAATCTGTCATATGAAGAATAAATACCAAGGGAACCTGTCTATAAAAGATTTAACTACATTTTCAAAGTTTACCAAACTTGTAGCTTATGAACAAATAATTCCATTATAATTACGTCTTGCAATACGAACATGCCAATAATATGCAATAATAAATACAGTTATGCACTTCCTCTTCCTGATAATAAGGCAAATTGCCGATTCAATTATGGCCAAATTAAATAGTAAAAATAGGAAAATCAGCACACCACTTGTATTTGAGTCATAGATGATCTGCCAGAGATCATTTAAATTGAGGATGTAAACAGTAACCAGTCAAATGAGTGTAAATAAAAGGTTACTAATACAATAGCTAGGTACAGTAGATACAAAATTTGACTGCTAGCCTGTGCTCGTCACACCAGCTTGTATTCGTGATTTTTTTTTGTAAGATTTTCTAATACTGTAGATAAATAGCGCTATGTTGTGATTCCAGCGTATATTATCTGACGCTCTTTCTTTGAGGTGTGTGTGGTGGGAGTGCCTCGGGGAAGACCACAGTCGCCAGGAAAATTATTGAAGAGTTGGACGTGCCTTGGGTTACCCTTCTTTCTCGACTCGTTTTATATAGGTAGGTAATTGGATTTTTCCCAGTCTTGAAGGTACTAAATATATTAAAAATACATTCCGGAATATTTGTTTCAGTAGTGAATTTTTGAGGGAAGGGGGGGTTTACCATATTCAAGTTTTTGTAATTTCAAGTAGTCCACAAAAGGCGACATGAGATTCTAATGCTCATTATTCTTTCATATTTACAAAATGACACATGGCAAGGATTTTAGGAAGATGGGCTATCACAAGTGTCATCTTGAGGTTATCTTGTGATGATTTCGGGGCTAGTGTCCCCGTTGGCCCGGTCTCGACAGGCCTCTACCCCCAGGAAGCAGCCGTGACAGCTGACTACCACCCACCCCAGGTACCTATTTATGCTAGGTAACAGGGGCATAGGGTGAAAGAAACTTGCCCATTGTTTCTCGCCGGCACCTGGGATCGAACCCAGGACCACAGGATCACAAGTCCAGGTGCTGTCGCTCGGCCGACCGGCTCCCATACTGGGAGATGTGGATTTCATCTTGTAACTACAGTTAGGTGACCAGACGACGAATCACAATGGGGCTGATGGTATGGGACCAGACCACACATCAGAAAGGAGAACGATGAAATTTCGGTCATTCCTGTCCATTATAAAGCTGTGTGAAAGAACTCTTATCATCCTGTAGATGGTCTCTTTTAAAATAATCTTTCCTGTCTCTATTCTGCCTATTCTTACATTCATCCTATTTCTACTTTATTCTTATATTTCTTAAATTATTTTACATTGATTGTATTGCAGATGAAAAGTCACAATAACGTGGCTGAAAAATGTTGAGCAAACCACACATTAGAAATTGAAGAGACGACGACGTTNAGTCTTGACGAAGCTGCGATCTTATTGCGCAAGTCTTGACGAAGCTGTGATCTTATTGTGCAAGTCTTGACGAAGCTGTGATCTTATTGTGCAAGTCTTGACGAAGCTGTGATCTTATTGTGCAAGTCTTGACGAAGATGTGAGCTTATTGCGCAAGTCTTGACGAAGCTGTGATCTTATTGCGCAAGTCTTGACGAAGCTGTGATCTTATTGTGCAAGTCTTGACGAAGCTGCGATCTTATTGCGCAAGTCTTGACGAAGCTGTGATCTTATTGCGCAAGTCTTGACGAAGCTGTGATCTTATTGTGCAAGTCTTGACGAAGCTGTGATCTTATTGCGCAAGTCTTAACGAAGCTGTGATCTTATTGCGTAAGTCTTGACGAAGCTGTGATCTTATTGCGCAAGTCTTAACGAAGCTGTGATCTTATTGTGCAAGTCTTGACGAAGCTGTGATCTTATTGCGCAAGTCTTAACGAAGCTGTGATCTTATTGCGCAAGTCTTGACGAAGCTGTGATCTTATTGTGCAAGTCTTGACGAAGCTGTGATCTTATTGCGCAAGTCTTGACGAAGCTATGATCTTATTGTGCAAGCATTGACGAAGCTGTGATCTTATTGTGCAAGTCTTGACGAAGCTATGATCTTATTGCGCAAGTCTTGACGAAGCTATGATCTTATTGTGCAAGCATTGACGAAGCTGTGATCTTATTGTGCAAGTCTTGACGAAGCTGTGATCTTATTGTGCAAGTCTTGACGAAGCTGTGATCTTACTGCGCAAGTCTTGACGAAGCTGTGATCTTATTGTGCAAGTCTTGACGAAGCTGTGATCTTATTGCGCAAGTCTTGACGAAGCTGTGATCTTATTGCGCAAGTCTTGACGAAGCTATGATCTTATTGTGCAAGTCTTGACGAATGCGGTATACCCAAATACAGGCTCCTTCTCCATAGAGTATGACGAACTCGCACTAATGAGGCAATACAGAGCTTCATAAGTAATTAAGAGGACCCCCCCCTCTAAGTCTAATAAATTCAGAGATGATCCATTAAATAATTTGTAAGTACATGTAGCTACTTATAAAGTACCTTATACTATGCAGGTATAGTATAGTACCATATACTATACCTTAGGCTTTAAGTATTGTATGTACTAACTCTTATCTATAAATCCAACATTATAATCGTAACTCGTCATCTATGTATGTACTTTTACCTGAATAAAAATTTGAATTTTAAATGAGAAAGTAACGGGAAAAGGCGTATAAACGTAAATCATATTTACTTACCGATGTTGCCAATAAGGTTGCCTTGGAGGTAGAGAATGCGCAGGCGCGGACACCAGCGATGAAGATGTTCGATTTTCTCGATGTCTTGCTGGTGAAGAGAGAGCTCCTCGAGCGTATCGAGCTCCCCGTCGTTGTGTTCGGCACGCTTTCGGACGAGTTCTGACGTAACTGTTGGCGGGATGATGACAGTTTGATCAGGAGTTACATTCAAATTCAAAATTTCAAATTCAAATTTGTATTCGGGTCAAAGTACATACATAGAAGATTATTATTATTAACATCTTTATTGACAAAATTAATTACAATTTTGCCTAATCTGAGGTTACAAACATAATGTTGGATTTATAGATAGAGTTAGTACATGTACAAGAGTTATATATACTCAAGTCACGCCGGGTCGGGCCAGATTCACGAAAGCACTAACGAACGTGTACATCTTTCCTCAATCTTTGACGGCTTTGGTTAGATTTATTAAACAGTTTACAAGCATGAAAACTTCCCATTCAACTGTTGTTATTGTTATAAACAGCCTCCTGGTGCTTCGGAGCTTATTAACTGTTTAATAATTGGAAACACAGCCGCCAATGATTGAGAAAAGATGTACAGGTTCGTAAGTGCTTGCGTAAGTACAGGACTACCCAACCCACTTACGAAACCTGTGCATCTATTCCTTTTGCAACCACTTGAGCTGGATGGTAGAGCGACGGTCTCGCTTTATGCAGGTCGGCGTTCAATCCTCGACCGACGTCCACAAGTGGTTGGGAACCATTCCTTTCCCCCCGTCCCATCCCAAATCCTTATCCTGACACCCTTTTCCAGTGCTGTCTAGTCCTAATGGCTTGGAGCTTTCCGCTGTACAACGTTAGACCAGTCCTTGGCCTAAAGAAGCAATAAGCAATGCTAGAAATAGTATCCGCCGTCTTAATCTTAATTTAGTAAATCTGTATGCTATATCTTGGGGGGGGGGGCAGAAATAGCCTAAGCTACTCTATCCCTTTGAGATGTCTTTCTTGTCTCAATAAACATACTTGAAGCATTTTATTTATATTACTTCTAAGCTGCATCACTTATGAACCCATCCCTGCCCTTGTGTGGCAGTGCACAGTAGAAAGTTGTTTTCACATATACATTAAAACATTGATTGTAACCATGATATATATGTGCTTCAGCCTACAGTTTAGACCTATTGTCTTGTGTATGACCCTCTGTCCTGTATGACAGTGAATACCAGCATTATCCTCACTTTAATTAATACGACTTTATCAGAATCCTCAGATTAGGCAAAATTGTAATTAATTTTGTCAATAAAGATGTTAATAATAATAACTTGAACTTGCAGGCGAAGAGTCACAATAACGTGGCTGAAGTATGTTGACCAGACCACACACTAGAAGTTGAAGGGACGACGACGTTTCGGTCCGTCCTGGACCATTCTCAAGCGACGACTTGAGAATGGTCCAGGACGGACCGAAACGTCGTCGTCCCTTCAACTTCTAGTGTGTGGTCTGGTCAACATAACTTGAACTTGTGTGCTTTGTTAAACCTAGGAAAGCTTAGGCTTCGTGTTTACCATCTTTCGCGGCCCCTCTACAAAGCTAATAGTACAAAACTTAAACTTTTGCTTGTTATGGAGGAGGTGGAGCTGTATAAAGGACAAAAATCAAAGCTCCATATTGAGGTAAAGGAGAAGCATTGCCAGACATGTGGCTTTATTGAACAAATAATTACAGTACAGTTACATCCTGCAATACACAAGCCGTATATTATACAAAACTTATAAAGACTAACAGTGCTTAAGATATATAATATAATAAGCAAAGTACACATGACTAACACTAGAACAAATAGAAATTAACTAGGAGTGAAACATAACTAACCTGTACACAGGCACGACACAGCTGGTCTGACAACAACAAAAGTCAAGCGAGCATCCAAACAAAACAGTCAAGCGAGCATCCATCAGGGTACAATAATACAATAACACTTTTACTACATTCACCCCCCTCTAGCTTTAAGTAACATAGTCCCGAAGATGAGTAGGAGTACTTCGCGTCCTTCCAGATCGTCGAAGGACTCCTGCAAAGTTGATGCCTCTAGTGTTCCAGTCGGTTTCTGCATACCACCTTCTCGAGGGAGTGTTACATCAGAGAAAGGTTCCAATTAGGTGTTTCAAAGTTAGGTGGTTCGGAACGAAGTAGTCCAGGATGAGGTAGTTCAGGATGAGGTAGTTCAGGATGAGGCAGTTCAGGATGAGGCCGTTCAGGATGAGGCGGGTTGGGGTTTACCCCATCTTTCACAATCGCTGGGTGTTGCTGTTGAATGTTGAGATTGGGGTCCAAACTCTCGCAGCCCTCTGTGGCCATGGGTGCGAGTGTGTTTAATGATACAGTAGTAATCCTGCCATCCGGGAACTTGACATGGGCATATTCCGGATTCACATCTACGACCTCAACCTCATCAACTAGAGGATCATTTTTGCTTTGACGCACCTGACGTTTTAGGAGGACAGGGCCTCTGCAAGCAAGCCACGTAGGTAGCGTTCGCCCTGAAGTAGACCTTCTTGTATGCTGGAAGAATCGTTCATGTGGTGTACAATTTGTAGAGGTACACAACAATGATCGAATAGAGTGGAGTGCATCAGGAAGAACTACTTCCCACTGGGATACATCTAAGCCTCTCGTCCTAAGAGCTAGCAGCACTGTCTTCCAAATAATCCCATTGTACTTCTCAGCCTGGCCATTTCCTCTAGGGTTGTAAGGAGTCGTACGGCTAGTTGCTACCAAATATGAAACTCACTAAACACTGTGTATCTATCTACCCAACAACGTAACATAAACGTACGTTACAGTGTCTCCCCGCTGGAGTAGATCCGGCGCCCTGTGGAGTAGATCCCAGCATGCAAGAGTTAAGCTGTATGTTCGGCTTACCTGTATACCCTACCACGCCCTTGATTCATCAAG